>JAPPVO010000013.1:44317833-44678544 GCA_030407325.1 Camellia japonica | reverse complement strand
TGGCTGAGTTTATGTATAACAACAGCTACCATTTGAGTATCGAGATGGCTCCGTATGAAGCTTTGTATGGTAGAAAGTGTCGTTCTCCGATTTGTTAGGCTAAAGTAGGTGAAAGACTTTTGTTAGGATCGGAACTTGTGCAAGAAACAACTGAAAAAGTGAAATTGATACAACATCTAAAAACTGCACAAAGTCGCCAAAAGAGCTATGCCGACGTCCAAAGGCATGATAGAGAGCATGATGTCAGAGATCATGTGTTTATCAAAGTGACTCCAATGAAAGGTCATACACAATTTGGGATCAAAGGAAAGGTAACACCAAGATACATTGGCCCATATGAAATTCTTGAGAAGATCAACCCGGTAACATACTGAGTAGCCTTACCACCAGTTATGGAACATATGCATAATGTCTTTCATGTCTTAATACTTCGGGATTATCTGAGAGATCCGTGACATGTCATTGAACCAACGCATGTGCTACTAAAGGATGACTACACGTATGAAGAACGGCTAATCCAAATTGTTAACCAAAAAATCAAAAGATTGAGGAACAAAGAAATACCGTTAGCGAAAGTTGATTGGCAAAACCACAAAGGAACCTATGCTACTTGGGAGACTGAAGAAGACATGATGAAGAGATACCTTGATTTGTTCCCATTGGATCTAGTATTCTTCCAAAACAAAGATAATTCGAGTTTGGAGGACCAAACTCTTTAAGGGGGGAAGACTGTAACAACCCCAACTCATGATTAACGTATAATCCATGATTAAGAATGTCTAATAAGTGATTAAGAGGAAATTCTACATTAATTGCATACGTGTTGTATTTTTTGTGTTTCTATCTGTCTACCGTAGAAATATATGTTTGTATTTCTATTTCTTTTTGCGAATCGAAGGCCTGATCGACATCCGATCATGAAATTGATTTGATATATGTGTTATTTAGGAATTTTAGAATTTTATGGTAGGTTTAATTAAAATTTGATTTGGGCGATTAAATCAGATTAATTAATGTTCTTTTGCTTAGCTATTATTAACCACCACTAATTAAGCCTATACAAGGCTCCTTATATGCCTTCACTCATTCCTTTTATCCATTTCAATACATCTTTGAGCTTATACACACACACCAAATGTTAGAGTGGAAGAGAGATCAAGGGTTGAGCTTGGAATCTAGGAGAGGGAGAAGAATTGTCGTAAATTCAAGGTATTGAACTTGGAAACTCTAGCAATTGAACACCTAGTACACAATTGAGCTTCTAAGGTAAGGATTTCTACCTTTTAGTTGTAATTTAGTGATTACTACATGAAATCAAGTGAGATAGGTAAATTAACATGAGAGTTGAGTTGTGTAATGCAAGAATTGAACTTAGATGGATGAATATAGGAGTGCATCATGCATACATGCATATATCATAGCATTTTAAGTTTGATTCTAAAGAATTTTCACATGCATGTGTTTATCATGACTTGGTTTTGTGAATTCATCACATTTCTTACCATTTGACCTTAATTGATCATGTTTTGGAAAGTCTAAGTTCATAGCAATTCATGCATGACATGTTCATGGCATATTCATAAGTTTCAAGTTGACTTTTGAACAATTGGCAAGCTTTTGGGACCTTGATTTTGTGAAATGATTTTGAATTCACCATGTTCTATCCATTTACAAGTGTCTCCTCAAGTTTTTGGCCCAAAAGGCCATGATTTGCAGCTTTGAATTTGAGTTTTGCACTTGGAAGAGCAATCTAGAAATTCCAGACTTTCCTTCTCCGATCGAGTGAAAAATCCTGCGCTCGAACGACGACTCTGTGTTTTGTACCTCCGCTCGAGTGACCAAAAGTTGGCTCGAGCATAAATTGCATGTTCCCAGAAGTTTGTACATTTTGCAGACTTCTCAAGCGACAAGAGTTGCGCTCAGTACTTTTGCAGAGCTTATGGACCACTCGAGCGACCACTCATATTTTTTCATGTTCGCTCGAGTGAAAGAAGCTGCGCTCGAGCGAGGACCCTGTTTTTAGCAAGTTTTGTTAGGAGTTCCAAAGAGCATTTTGGTATCCACATTGCATCTTAGGCATTCCTAGGCCATGTTTAAGACACGATAAAGATTAAGACTTAGAAACACACTAAGAACGAAACGAAAGAAGTTAAGTACCAACCGAGTATGTATTTCACTATGTCTTTGTTATGTATGTGTAGGTCACATGCCATAAGTTATCTGATTTGTCTGTTCTGCAAGTGGAGCCATCTATGAGTAATGACTTTGTAAAGCTATGCTTACGTTTAAGTACTTTCTATATGCTATGCTATGACAAGAAATGCTTTGTTTTCTGACATGCTAAGTTCTGAATCAATGAATGATTGTCCAAATTTTTGAAAAGTAATTGTGGCATCCTTAGCACAAGGCCCTTGCCCGAGAGTAACAATACCGTGGTCTCATGACCCTAGCCCGGGGTAACAATATCGTGGTTTCAAGGCCCTCGCCCGAGGGTAATAATACCGTGGCTCAAGCACGTTACAAGTTCCCGATACCGGAGGTTCCTTATGGAACTGACAAGTATAATTCTTAATACTCTATATATGATCTGTCAATGCTATTGGATGTACCACATATGATCAAGCATGAAGTTTGATTTCTGTATATGATTTGAACATGAATCTATTTCTATTTTTTGAATCTGATTTGGGACAACATTCATTTAACCCCTTTACTCTATTATTATTCATTGGGCTTCCGCTCACTATTTATATTATGTATGTATGTATGTATATGAGCAGGCACGTGACCAGGCCTAAGCTACTGCTTGGAGTGTTTTGTTGGCCAACCCTTGTGCCTCCCGAGGAGGTTCCGAAAGTCATGTGGTCATATTTTGTGATTGTGCAAGACTCGTCTTCTTTTGGCATATGAACAAGTTTTCTGTTTATCTGTATATTGGTCTTCGACCCCTTTTGACTTTACTGATTTTATTTTTGTAATTGGGTGGCATAAGACTACCCTAATTATGACGTCGCGTATTTATATACGTTTTTGAAAATTCTATCCCATATACGTCAGCACAGCTCAATGGACTATGTATGTTTTCTCTATTTGCTTCTGCAATCCCTAATTATAAGTTATTCTATTCAGAGACCTTTGGTAATCCAAGGATTACTGGCCGGTTACGACGCTAAACCTATAAGAGGCGAGTTTGGGTCGTGACAATCTCCTACCAATTTACCAACTCAAACTATAATTTTCAAACTAATGGACATAAAAGCAGCACATGATTAAGTGATTCAACATTTGCCTTGCAAAACACATATAAAGAGCTGACATTTACTGTTAGAACTCCAATTCTTTGCATAAAATTTGCAGTCTTTATTCTCTCTCTCCAAACTAACCAACTGAAAAACTGAGCCTTTGAAGGAGCTGAACTTTGAAATACTAAGCATAGGCCCATTAACTGACTCTAACCTTTTCTAGACTGAAGCTAGAGAGAACACACCTGAATTATTAGCCAACCATGAACAGGTATCCTCAGTCATGTGATTCAGATTAGGTGTTTCTGACAAGAATACATTTTTCCTTTGAACCTCCTCCTCCTCCCAAGCTAATAGTGATCTTCTAAATACCAGCTGCCAGTCACTGTCCTACCCTCTTCTCTGCTAGAAAATTTGCAACGAACCTTCTTTCTCAGTTGAGAGACTGTACAATCTAGGAAATTCATTCCTGATACTGATATTATTAAACCACCTATCCGTCCAAAAATGAATCCTCTGCCTATTCCCCATGACAATCTTGAAATTTTGTGAGAAAAACTCGGCCACAACAGTATTTATTGAGGCTAAGGGTACAATATCCTTTCACACCTTCGATACCCTATGATCTTTCACTGGTGCTGGAATCCACATTCCTCCAGAACCACCATATCTGTAATAACCCACATTCTTGTCTTAGTCATGTTCATGAACATTTATATGATTTTGCCTTGTTAAGTTTGTACATGCAGACTTGGACTTGTTTTGCCTAAGTAAAGGTTCTTATCTTGTGTTGATGCTATCATGTTTTGCTTAAGTGTTATATGCATGCTTTGTTCCTTCCTTACTGTCCTAAACCTAGGTCATGCCAAGCCTAGGTCATGTTAAGCCTAGGTCATGCCAAGCTTAGGTCATGTTAAGCCTAGGTCATGCTAAGCCTAGGTCATGCCTATGTCATCTGAAGCCTAGGTCACACCTTTGAACCTCTTACACCTAGGACCATCTTGGAACCACCTTGTTTGACCTCCCCCGTCACCTAGGCATATTGGCCGAGATGTCATCATCTAGGCCGAGATATGTATCATCTAGGCCGAGATGTTATCATCTAGGCGTCCTAGATCTTTGATCCTTGCACCTAGTGATCTTGTTCCGGGACTGGTATGACCTAGACCGAGTTGTGGCATAGCTAGGCCAAGTGTTATCCTTCCTAGCCAAGATCATTGAAACCTTCTTACCAAAGCCTATGTCCTAATCCGAGATCATTACCTGCCGGAGTGCCCATGCCACCTTGCTTGTTATACACACTTTGTCATACTCTTGTCTTATCATTCTATCATCTTTTTTAGGAGAGCCAACCAGTCGTTGCCACGTGTCCCAGCAGAGGGTTAAGTCAGCCGGCAGAGAGAGAAAACATATCATTTTGTCATATCCTTGTATTTGAAGAGAGAGAAACTCTAGGAAGAAGAAGACGAGTTCTTGAGAGAGAAGTAGATTTCCAAGCTTGATCCTTAGAGTTTAAACCGTTTGATCTGTGTTTTGAGGTTAGATTCTTGATCTACTCTTGTTGTTCTTTATATTGATCCGATCACGTTGCATGATCTAGCATGATTCATGAGCCATGCATTGATTTAAAATTTGTTTTAGAAAGAGAAAATGATGTTCTTGTGTTCTTGAAAGAAAACCATGTTTTGATCTGAAAGTTTGTATCAAGATCCATGTTTTTGTGTTTGTTTTCATAAGATCTTCAAGTATGGGTACGCAGGTCCATGTTTCGAACTCATCTCATGAAATCTCAGATTTTGAATAAAGAAGTTATGATTTTAGCATTCATGTTCTTCATTTTCATGTTCTTCAATGGAGGAAACCCAGATTTCTAGACCTCATTTCCCTAGGTGTGGTCACTGAAACCACTCTTGCCTAGATCTCACACCTAGGCCAAGCATCGTATCTCACCTTGGCCTACCTTGCATGATCACTTGCACCATTAGTCTATCTTGCATGCACACCTAGGCTAACCACTGCACACCTAGGCCGACCATGGTACACCTTTGCCGACACCTTGTAACACCTCGGCAAGCAGCTGCACATCGAAGCCTAGGTAACCACACCTCGGCCAAGAGGTGTGGGACCTCGGCCAAGACCTCCTGAGTTCACCCAGCTAGGTCATTTTTGCCTAGATCATTTTTGTGCATCCATTCCAAGACCTGGTTGGTACCCAGCATGTTTTCCCTAGATGAAAAATAGTGATTTAACTCCCAGCATGTTTTACTTTGTCTTGACTTGGTTTTGGAAAGAAATGCCGGGATCATTTTTATTCATGTAAAGCTTGTTTTAAGGATGCATTGCACAACCATCTTTGAGCATTCCTTCTTGTCTTCTTGAAGTGCATTCAGTAGACTTTATTATGTATTTGTAGGTCTTGGATCCTTACCTTAATCCCTACACCCAAAGAGTTATGTGAGTGGTATTTTTAATAAAGCTATGTTATAAAGTTTTGATAAAGCTTTGCTTCATTTTGGAAAAGTATTTGATCAAGCATGAATGATTATCCCTAGTTTTTGTATCAAGGATTATCTTGTTTTGATGACATTCTTGGAAAGTCCTCTCATGCTAGGGGACTTTAAGCCCATGTAGCACCATGTTTGAGAGATCTCTGCCATCGATGGTCTTGTACGGATGGCCCCACCGACGGCCTTGTGCGGGTGGATTTGTCTAATCGATTTCGAGTCGATTATTCCCTTGTTTTGTCCGGAATGTCATCCCCCATGTATTATGTAGATGTTATTAAACATCCCAAGAAGATTTGAAAGATTTGATTGATGAACTTGATTCATCCCATATTTTGTTACAAGCTATGATATGTATTGTTTTGATAAAGATCTCGAATATCATTCATTCAAACCTTTATTAATTATATCATTCACTGAGTATCCAAGCTCACCCTCCCCTTTATATATATGTAGGTGGCGAGCAAGAAAGCGTGACACCTAAGATGTTATGTGTAATATGTATTTTATTTTATTTGTATCCAAGTTGTAAACCATGTTAAAATGTATGTCATTTTCATTTAATCTATGCACAGCTCTTATGGACTAATTAGATTTAAATTTATTGCTTCCGCACATGTAAGCCCCATATGTATACTCTGATTATGTGTGAATCTTTGTAAGTTGGCATTTGGTAATCTCGGATTACTGGCCATCACGGCACCATTCTACTAGGGACAGAATGGGGTCGTGACAATATCTACTACAAATCACTTGTTTCCATAATGACTTATGCTCTCTACCATATCTCCACCACCATTTTAGCATTAAACACACATAAACATTAGTAAGACTTCTCACTCCCAACCCCCCTTGACCTTTACTTTTACACACCTCCTTCCAATTAACTAGATGAATTTTCCTTCTAATTTCAAGCCCTCCCCATGAACTTCCATCTAATCATTGCGCATGAAGTTTATAATTTGTGCAATATGATCTTTCTTTTTAATGTTAAAAAGAAGTTTTGGTCACATATCTATGTCAGATTTGATTAATCTAATACTTGATATTATTCAATACTAGTGGTGCCACACACGTTGGGTGTGAAATCATCTGTTTCATTCCAATTCTTCTACTTATTGATTTTGATATTGCAATCTATGATGAATATGAGACAGAATATAGGACAGATGATATGCATTATGTGTGCGAAATGTAATTGCGTATTCTATGCATTATGTGCAAAATGTAATTTCTTAGTGAAATAAATTGTTAACCCCGAATGGTTGATAGCAATGTTTTGACAATCGGACCGGTGAGTGCATCGAAAAAGTGATTGAGTAGATGGGTCACTGATTTAATTGCAAGTGAACTAGAATCAAACTGTGATATCATAATTATGTCATAAATAATTTTATAATATATTTATTAAAAAAAAATTAAGTTCAAGGGAAAAAAAAGTATATATATAAAATAAACAAATTAAAACAAACTTATAATACAATTGTCTTAGCATTAAAAGCAACAGATGCATGAATAGCTTTGTGGTTAGCATTTACAATATATTGTGAAAGGTTGGAGGTTCAAATCCTTCTACCATGAACAATGTTTCCTGTCAACCCAACGATTCAATGGACGGCCAGTTCAAAAAATTTCAATCCGGTTATTTGTTTTAATTTTAAAAAACTAACAATTTCCAATCAAATTTCTTACTTTTAATTTTCCTAATTGAGGACAATGTAAAAAATAATTTCTACATTATTTTATAGTTTAGTGTATTCTTTTAAGGGATAATTGCACCCAGTGAGATTTTAGGAAAAAAATTACATATTCAAGAAAAAATTTTATATTTTTAATTATTAATATTTATATTACTTCTTACTGGTTTGTAATTATATGTTTCAAAATTATCTTAATTTAACATTTTCCTTTCTTTTAATAATTTATTTATTTTTTTACTTTTTAAATATATCTAATCTATATAAAAAATGAAATATTTGTAAAAAAAAATGTATAATAAAATATAATATATATATATATATATATATATTGAATTATATATATTTTTAAATTTAGTGATTTTTTTAAAAAAAAAATTAAAAATATTGTGATTTAACAACCTCCTCTCTAATCGCGAACTTCCAAATAGGTAATTACAGTCTCCCTCGCTTTTTTTTTATCCTCCAATCACCACCACCCGTCACGTTGTTGAAACCAAGCACAATGACACTCAGATGCAGAGAGAACTTCTTATTGAATTTAAGAACCAATCATGGCTATTAAATAGCCTTACATCAAAAGCAGGAAAGGGAAATAACAACCCACGATTTTACAGCCCTAGAATCGTGGTGTATGACTAAATCTAAACAGAAAATAACTTGCCCCTTAAGACTAGGGATTATTATGCAGGACTTCAAAGCACTACAATCCTAAAAACAAGGAAACCCAAACCTTATCAGGTAGAAGATCCTAACAACTTTAACATCCTCCCTTAAACTGAATGCTATCAATATTCAGTTTATCCCGGGATATTCGCAGACACCCATAAGACCACGCATTTTCACGAACACCTCCAGTTTTAGTGGCTTGGTCAAAATATCTGCAATTTGCTCCTGAGTAGAACACTGCACCAATTCAACAACTTCATCTTTGATGAGATTTTGAAGAAAATGAAAGCGCACATCAATGTGTTTGCTACGACCATGCATGACTGGATTCTTCGACAGCTTAATAGCTGAGATATTATCGCAGTGAATCACTGTTGGTTTGTATTGACCATGATTAAGTTGCTCCAAAATCCTTCTTAGCCACACAGCTTGGCAAGCACTAGATGCAGCGGCGATGAACTCTGCTTCGGTAGTTGAAAGAGTGACTACGGGCTGTTTCTTAGAAGACCAAGACACTGCACTTGAACTCAGAATGAAAACATAGCCAGAGGTGCTCTTCCTATCGTTCTGATCACCAGCGTAATCGCTATCTTAGTTCCTCCCTTCTTGTAGAATAATCCAAAACTGGCTGTACCCTTCACATACCTTATCACTCTTTTTGCTGCTTGCAAATGAGTCTCAGTGGGTCGTTCCATGTATCTGCTAATTAAACTTACTACAAACATCAAATCGGGACGAGTGGCAGTCAAGTACATAAGGCTTCCCACGATTTGTTTGTAATATGTCCCATCGATCCTTACTCCATTTTCATCCCTGGTGAGTTTAAAACCAGGAACCATTGGATTGTGCACTGGATTGCACTGGGCCATTTTGAATCTCTCCAAAACCTCCTGAGCATACTTCCGTTGACTGATGAAAATACCATCCACCCTTTGCAAAACTTCTATTCCAAGAAAATACCTCATTTTACCAAGATCAGTCATGTCAAATTCCATCATCATGGATTTCTTAAATTGTTCAAACATAATCTCATCATTACCAGTGAATATAAGATCATCAACATAAAGGCACACAATCAAAACTTTACCTCAATCTGCTGTTTTTAAGAACAAAGTGTGCTCATAAGGGCACTTCTCAAAGCCCTCTTGAACAAAATAGGTTTCGATTCGACTGTACCAAGCTCGAGGAGCTTGTTTGAGTCCATACAAAGCCTTCTTCAGTCGACATACCTTATGTTCCTGTCCCTTTTGTTCATAACCTGGTGGTTGATTTACGAACACTTCTTCATCTATCTCTCCATGCAGAAACGCAGATTTGACGTCTAGTTGGTAGATCATCCAGCTTTTCTAGGCAGCAAGTGAGATGACCACTCGAATGGTATCCAAACGAGCTACTGGTGCAAACACCTCAGCATAATCCACTCCATACTGTTGACTGTACCCTTTCGCAACGAGCCGAGCCTTGTATTTGTCTACTTCCCCATGTTCATTGAGTTTCTTTTTAAAAACCCATTTTACTCCAATTGTCTTTACTCCAAATGGCAGCTCGGTGAGTTCCCATGTATCATTCTTCACAATAGCTGCAATTTCAGCATCCATAGCCTGTCTCCATTTGCTACTTTTCACTACATCCTCATATGTCAAGTGATCATGTTCAGAGAATAAGGCTAGATGAGCCACATCGTCATTTTCTTCATCGAAGAAGCCCTGCCCACTTACATAATCTTGCATCCAACCTGGTGGTCTTCGAACTCGTCCTCCATGACTGCCATCACTTGAAGATTCTCCCTTTTCAGGTGAGTCACTTGGAATGGATCCTAAGTTTTCAAGTTCATGAGGAGTGATGTTTGCTTCAGTGTTTGCTTTAGTTTCCTCCCCAAGGCTTTCATTTGTCCCTGCATCTTCATCTTCTTCCCATTCCAAATTAGCCAAAATAGTTTCCTTGTGACTATCATCCCAGTTCCACCTTTGGTCTTCTTCAAAAACCACATCCCGACTCACAATTATTTTTTGAGAAATTGGATCAAATAACCTATAAGCCTTGGATGCTTCACTTACCCCAAGTAATATGCATTTCACACTTTTGGCATCGAGCTTTAATCTCTTGCTATCAGGTACATGAACATGGGAAATGCATCCAAATACTCTAAAGTGACTTACTGAAGGTTTAAACCCACTCCAGGCTTCTTCTGGTGTCTTGCTTCTCACAGCAAGTGTCGGGCTTCTGTTCAAGACATGCACTGTCCAATTCACTGCTTCAGGCCAGAAATTCTTTGGGATTTGCTTCTCTGACAGCATGCTGCGCACCATATTCATGATAGTGCGATTCTTTCTCTCTGCGACGCCGTTCTACTGAGGTGTGTTAGCTGCTGTTAATTGCCTTTGAATGCCATTCTCATCACAGTAGTGAGTGAACTCTTGTGATGTAAACTCACCCCCACGATCGGTTCGAAGACTTTTTATGAATGCACCGGTTTCTTTCTCAACTCTAGCTTTGTAGCATTTAAAGGTAGCAAATGCTTCTGATTTTTCAATTAAGAAATAAACGCAAGTTTTTCTGCTAAAGTCATCAATAAAAGTAATGAGATACCTTTTTTTGCTGTTTGAGATAGGTTTTATTGGCCCACATATGTCTGCATGCACTAACTGAAGAATTCCAGATGCCCTCCATGTGCTTTCCTTTGGAAAAGGATCACGATGTTGTTTTCCTATCAAGCAGTCTTCGCAAATCTTCAAAGGAGCCTTCAATTGAGGCAAACCATCCACCATATTCTTTTGTTGGATCACCTTGAGACCATTCCAACTAAGATGACCATAACGGCAATGCCAGAGTTGAGTTTGATCTGTGGTTATGGAGGAGAAGCATTTTTCCTCTTTTGGAGGACAGTGACCAAGCACAGCAAACATTCTGTTGCATGCCATCTCGGTGTCCATGATTAAACCTTTTTTAGGATGATGAATCTCACACTTTCTATGTTGCATGAGCACTGTAAGACCTTTCTCTTGTAATTGACCAATGCTTAGTAAATTGTTCTTCAACTCTGGCACAAAGAAAACTTCAGTAATTATCTGCACAATCCCATTTATCTCCATTCAAATGTTGCCCTTCCCTTGCACAGTGAGACTCATATCATTGCCCAGCTTCACGTTTTCTCTGAAAGTATTATCAAATTGTGAGAATAACTCTCTTTTCCTACACATGTGATTACTACACCCAGAGTCAAGAAACCACAAGTGATCTCTTCCAGCCTCGTTGCCATCCACATACGCCATTAAAAGCATCTCTTCACTGGTCTCGACAAAGTTGACCTTTGTATCGCTTGCTCTTTGGGGGCATTCCCACTGAAAATGACCCAACTCATGACAGTGATAACACTCTAGGGTAGATTTATCAAACCTGCCCCTACCTCTTCCTCTTCCTCGGTAAGAACCTCTACCACCACCTCTTCCTCCTAGTTGAAGTCCGTGAGTGATCTGAAGGGCTTGTTCATCCATAGTGTGACGGCTGATCCGTTGTTCATGCACCAAAAGACTGCTTTGAAGCTCATCTATGGATAAAGTATCCAAATCATTTGATTCCTCGATGGAGCATACAACATAGTCGTACTTTGGAGTCATGGATCTCAAGATCTTTTCGATGATCACCACATCCTCCATCCTTTCACCATGAATTCTCATCTTATTGGCTGTGATGAGGGTTCTTCCAAAATAGTCATTCACCGATTCCCCAGCTTTCATGTGCAACACTTCAAACTCTTTGCGAAGAGCTTGGAGTTGAGCACGTTTAACTCATGCTGTCCCCTGGTACTTCTGCTTCAAAGAGTCCCAGATATCCTTTGCTGTGTCTTTTTTCAATATTGTCTCCAAAATGGATCGATCAATGGCTTGGAACAGATAGTTTTTAGTCTTCAGGTCCTTCAGCTTTTGATCCTCAATCACCTTCTTCTGTCCCTCAATGAGATCCGTCCCTTCCGCTGCTGCAGAGATCCCAGTTTCCACCAAACTCCAATACTCCTTTGAACGCAGAAAATTCTCCATAAGCATACTCCAGTGATCGTAGTGTCCATCAAATCGTGGGATAGCAGGCTGCACAAAGTTGCTTTCACTTGTTATGTTGTTTTTTTTCTTTTTTTTTTTACGCTGATGGCTGTGGTACAAGCTGTTGGTCAGGCCCTTTGATAGAGCTCTGATACCATATGTTGAAACCAAGCACAATGACACTCAGATGCAGAGAGAACTTCTTATTGAATTTAAGAACCAATCATGGCTATTAAATAGCCTTACATCAAAAGCAGGAAAGGGAAATAACAACCCACAATTTTACAGTCCTAGAATCATGGTGTATGACTAAATCTAAACAGAAAATAACTTGTCCCTTAAGACTAGGGATTATTATGCAGGACTTCAAAGCACTACAATCCTAAAAACAAGAAAACCCAAACCTTATCAGGTAAAAGATCCTAACAACTTTAACACACGTTGTACGGTGATGGGGTGATTAGAGGGGTCTCCATCACTCCTCTAACGAAAGCTCATCGTCATCATCAGACGAAGAATAAGATGTAGAAGAAAAGGACAACGACGACGACCTAAAAGCTGAAGAAGAAGAAGAAGAATAGGAGGTTAAGAATGGAGACAGAGTCGAAGAGGTCAAGGTCGAGGTCCCTATTTAGGCACAGTGATAGTTAGTTAGGTCTCCTCTCTCACATACAACAGACACAACAAATCGACTATTTAGACAATGCTCCATCTCCGTCTTCGTTGCTGATTGGGTCTCTCTAGCTCTAGATTCAGGTTCGTTTTTTCTCTCTCCGATCCTTGCTCTCTCTCTCGATCCCTCCCCCATCGAAGACACTTGCGAAGTCTCGACCTTCGTATTCTCAAGGTAATTTCTATATCTATTCTCTCTTCTTCATCGATTGAAATTTTGGAAATCGAAACCCTAGTTTTGAGTTTTTCTATGATTAGAGCTTATGTATACTTGACGTGAGAGTTGTTTTTCTATGTTCTTGCTCATCGTGAATTTTGTTTTTCTCTGATTTAATCCCGATTTATGGTGATTTTCTCGGATTTGCTCGTTATCTCTGATCAGAACATTCCTAAGATTCGCAAGGTCACAATCTTAACAATCTTGAAATTAATTGTTATTACTTTTAATTTCAATTGTAAATTGAGTTCTTCTCGTTCGATGTTGCTAATGCTAAGTTTGTGTTTATGTATTTTCCAGATTCCCCCTTTGCGGATCCCTGTTTGGAGATTTGATTTTCAGTTCTAGCGGCATTGGTGCTGATAGTGTTGATGGAGAGAGCACTGAGAATGGTCACCTTTTTGCCAATTCCCTCTATAAGTGATCATTGTTATTCTATTTGCCCCTTTTGTATTATTGTGTGATTGTTTGTGACACTTTCTGTTTTGCAATTGAAGTTATAATAAATAAACTACATTAAGTGTTCATTGTATCTATACACTGTATGTAATCGTCTTTTGGAATTAAGCATGTTTTGTAAGTGTCTTTTGGAATTAATATTTAACATATTTAACATATTTTTACATCAGAAAATTTTTCATTTAAATTCCATTTCCGTTGTATATTTATTATTGTTAAGATGCATTTTTCCATTTTTATTAGGAGTTTTTGAATGAGAAGAATTTTCATGCTCTTTAGGAAGAGTTTTCTTTATTTCATTGTTATTTTTCAATTGGGGGCCTATATACATGAAGTTTCTATTTTGTTGATCCTTTCAATTAGGAAGTTTTTCTTTCAATAGCTAGCCCTTTAGATTTAAAATTTTTCAAAGTATTTGGAGAATGAGACTCTGATCTTGTTCTTTCCTTCTTTTGTTTTTTTTTTCCTTTTTCGGTTAGGCGACCAGGCAATTTTTGTTTGCAAAAAATGGGTTATCAACATTGACCTGAGCTTCTTAGTTCTACTGCAATATGAATATTCTGCTAAAGTCATGCTTCATTTGAAGTCTTCTTATGGTATGTCTATGTAGTTAGGTATTGTCATGAGGTCTAGATCCATGTAATTCTCATATGGAAATTGATATTCAGCTGTGCATGGTGCAATGAAGTGTTTTTTAGTTTCCATTAAATTATGACACATGTCAACATGCAACTGGCATAAAAATTGGCATGGCTAGCACCAAGTCATTTCATAATACATCTCACAGTACAATATCTAATTGTGTAAGTTGGATCAGTCCATACCTGGTTTAGTTCCATTGAAATTTTTATTTTTTTGCAACTTGATTGAGGAAGGGTGTGTGCCTAGAGATTCCAAGTCAAATCTCTATCAGCCAACTCTTAAGAACAGTGTTCCTGGGCTAATATTTTAGTGATGGAAACATGTCCTGTGTTACAGAGGATAGAAATCCTGATAGGGACTGTTATTATGGCCTTTCATTGACAAACCAAGAAGCTGCAATGCTTATCTGTAATGTAGATATAAAACATTTCGTATCAAATGATCATATTGTCAATTGCAAGTTACTAACAGTTATGCTCGTGAGGGTTTAAAAGAGTTCAAATGGTCTGTCTAAATGATAAGAGTCACTTTTTTTCAGTTTCATCTAATCTAGTGGATTTGGCGTGTATGTAATGTTAATTACTTGTCAAAACAAAATAATATTTTCAGAATTAAGAATTGAAGTAATGAACCATAACTTGACAACAGTTGCTACTTGACTAAAGTGAAGGCCAGCAGACTTCAATTACTAGTTATATTTCTAAGTTACTCTCTTGATTAGAACACCTCAGTTTGTTGACAGCTACAAATTTGACAAATGGCATGAATAGACTGCTAAACTTTGATTTTAGTGTAGAAAGTATTGATGTCAACCTTTTCAACATGCTGTAGAACCTGTCACCATATCAAACGCTTCACCTATGCATACGGACACATTGAAATAGAAAATACTAAAAAAGGACACCACAATAAACTAATATATGTTAAATTTTGAAGCATTAGATTTTCTTTAACTTGTTGACCTCAAAAGTTATGACAATCTGTGATGCTACTGCACTTCTTCTTTTTTTTTCCTATGTTACTAAAAATGTATAACTTTAACTTCTATACTTCTACTCTATGAAACAAATCAGGTTCATGCGTATATTTTTCTTCTTCATATCTTCGGTTCTTCAAAGGTATAGTCAAATCTCTGTATATGTGTGTATTTGTATGTATTAGTCTCGATTGATCGATTTGTGATCGGTAGATCTGATGAGTTTTGACATGATTTCACATTGTGTCATCTTTTCATTTGTGGTGCTTATGCTATGTGCATTTATCTGTTCTTAGGGATTTTTCTGGACTTTTGAAGCTTTATTTGGATTTGATGTGCAATTCTCTTTCCATAGGTGTGATGCTTTGGGAATCTATCCCTAATTCCTAGTTTTAGAAGTGATTTCTCAAGATCTTCTTCCTCCTGATTTCTACATCTTAAAGCATTTAAACTCCAAAACCATATTTGCACTTGTCCCAAATTCAGACCTCAAGTGTCATAGTTTCTCAACTTTAGCACCCTAGCTTGCTAAATATCAAAAAAGCCACAAGGTTATTACCGATACTGTCCACAGTGCCTAAAGTGTTTCTTTGCTTGCCATAGTGTTTCTATTTCTAAGCCATCTATAATTGTATAATGGATATTTTTTAATATTGTAGATGAGCACCTACCAAGAACTATTGTTCAATCGGTTTTGATAAGCCAAACCAAACCAAGCTAAGCCTTAAGTCTTATCAAATGGGATCGGCTATATGAATCCTTGTTCTCCACTCGACTCTTCAATCGGTTTTGATCAATTTGTTAATTAATTACGACAACATTATTATTATTAGTGCAAGGAAATGAGTTTCAGTTACTAGAAGCTTGATTTAAAAAGAGGCATAAGTAAATATTTTCAAGAGTGAAAGGTGGATATGAGAGGCACGGATAATGTCCGTGAGGTATTACTGTTCTAAAGCATGCTTTGTTAAAAAATTTAGATGTTTTGTGCTTCCTGTTTCCAAGGCATAACTGAAAATCTCTCTTAAAGCAATGACTATGAACATGCTGTATACAGCTGAATCCAGAGTTCATTATAACTGTATGAGCATCCCTTTCTCACACTCCCACTCATGTAAGGGGAAGGGAAATAGGAATTTGCTGTATTTGTACTAAATTCTTTTCGTTATCTAGCATAGAGCAGAGAAAATGGTGTTTATTTGGTTACTGACATTATTTTGTCAACATGAATTGATATGGTAGCGACAGTTCTTCTGACAGTGAACATGAAGCATCTAATCACACTAAGAGACACAAACAGAATGACAGGCCTAAGAAGGTGGTTTATCTGAACTTCTTTGCCACTCATTATATTTTCTGTTTGGAAAATAGGGTCATTTACTTTCTTTGCTTTACAGAACAAGGAAAAGGACAAGGGTGATGATATCTGCAGCAAGTGAAGATAGGGTGGAGATATGGTGGTCTCAAAATGGCTTGTTGCTGTGTTGTCTGCAGCAAGTGAAGGTGGTGGTGATTAGGGGTGGGCGCGGGTCGGTTGCGGTTACGAAACCTCCAATCCGCCATCCGTCTGCTAGATTGGCGGATTGGAGAAAATTAATCCGCATTTGTCCGTCAATCCGACGGATGTGGATTGAGCGGATTGGCGGATGGATGCGAATCGGTTTGGCAGTTTAAAATTTAAAAATTTTCAACATAATTCAACTTGTGCACTTCCTCAAAAAAAGAAGAAGAAAGTATTACAGTCAATGATTTAAAAAAATATTACAATCACTGCATGTATCATCCAAAGCAAGAAAGTTTGAAACTTTAGAATATCAAAATCACTGCATGTCTCATTCACATACTACAATCAAAACATGTTTCATCCACATAAAGTATTACAATCTGTGATTCTTAAAATATAAAAACAATTCAAACCACCAAAACCGTGATCAAAGTAGTAGTAGAGATTTTATGTCTCTGTATTGTTACATCTATATCTGTTTTTGAAAACAAAAACCAACTAGTATATATCATATTTTCTATGTATTATTTTTAGAGATACATTTAAAAATCAAAAAATATAGACAAATAATATGTTGATTTTTTTCAATTTAAAAAAGATATTTAAGTTGAAAAAAAATTTTCAACAAAATATTTGAACTCTTTTTTAATTAAAAACGCAAACAAAATATTTAATCAAACTGAAAACACAGTCTTATAAATTATTAGGGATGCGTGCGGTTCGGCGGTTCGGTTGCAGTCAAAAGAATCTCAAATCTGCTATCTGTCCGCCAAATTGGCGGATTGGAGAAAATCAATCCGCAACCGTTCATTCGTCATCACGCATCCGTTCAAAATGCGGCGGATCGGTTCGGTTCGGTCGGTTTTGGGGGATCAGTATATCCACTGTTCACCCCTAGTGGTAATAATGATAATTCAGTAACTGTGTACCAAAAAAAAGATAATTCAGTGACTGAGACTTGAGATGTTGACACCATGGTGTCTGATAAACAAGAAAGCTGATTGTTACAGTTAAGTGGTGAGTGTTGCATTGCCAACAGTTGTGAAGGATGGTGATCGTAATCATCTCTGGGCACTATTGGATCCCAAAACTTGTACTTGAACAGTTCTTTCATAGTGTAGATCATGTGATTTAAAACTCTAGATAAATGCATAATCATATGGCAAAAATCTGCCATCTTTCGTAGTGTAGATCATGTTGATAAATGAATTTTATGATTTGGATACTTTTTTTGATTTGTATGTTTGAGGTTGTTATCAGCTTGATATGATAGAAGTTGAGGATGAAAGTTAGTATGCAGATTGTTTAGTGTATGGATATTAGATTTTTTTTGCTTACTTCATAGTTGTTGCTTCTGCTTGGTTTATTGAGAGGTTGCATTTTATAAGTTACTGTCTACATATTGTTAGGCAAGGTTGTATTCCTATATATATATATATATATATATTAAAAATAATCTACTACAGCATATAAAATTATGTCATGAAAAATGTACTGATTTATGAAATGCAAGAAAATGCTGTAAAAGATTATATACAGCATACAAAGTATATCATAAATATATTAAAAATAATATTCTACGGCATACAAAATTATGTTGTGAGAAGTGTGATGATTTATGACATTCAAGAAAATATCGTAAAATATTATATACGACATACGAAGTATGCCATGAATAGATTAAAAATAATTTTCTACGGCATGCAAAATTATGTCATGGAAAGTATGATAATTTATGGCATGACAAAAATGTCGTAAAAAATTATATACGACATACAAAGTATGTCATTAATGTTTAATTTATTACTTTTTTTAACTTTATCGGCATGTTGTAAATGATGTTCAACTTTCCACGGCATGTCATATAACGGCATTTGTGTGCATGTCGTAAAAGAATTTTTACAGCATGCATTGCAAGTTATAAAAATTTCAATTTTGTTGTAGTGCTATTAAAAAAAAATTCATTTTAGTGTCATCCTTCACCACAATTAGCTCCACTTGGCAAATATTATGTGTCATCATCTTTTTTTTTTTTTCGCTTATTATTTTTATTATTGTTTTTTTTTTTTATGGGTGTGTTTTCCCAAGACTCCTTAGCAGAGCTATGTTCCAACCTTTGTCACCATTGGCTACATTTGACAAGTAGGGTAGTGATGGAGAGTTCTACCATTAGAGCTCTAACATGAGCTTAGGGAAGTGTCAAATAAATAAATAAATAAATAAATCAAAACATCACATTATCACGTGGGATTCACTATAAAAATTCTATTAGAACTCTTAAATTATAACTTTCAAACATTATTGTTGACATTGTTGATAGGGATTATGTTTTTTTGTTTATTGTATTATTATTATTATTATTATTATTATTATATTATATTATTATTATTATTTTGTTGCTCGTGTGTTTTCCCATGACTACATTAGCAGAGCTATGTCCCAATTATTATTATTATTATTATTATTATTATTATATTATTATTATTATTTTGTTGCTCGTGTGTTTTCCCATGACTACATTAGCAGAGCTATGTCCCAACCTTTACCACAATTGGCTCCATCTGACAAGTATTATGTTTTTTTTTTTTTTCCTTCATCTTTTGACTCAATATCTACCCTTGAAGAATTGAATAATCTGGGTATTAATTCTACCATTCACTAATAAAGGTCTAATTAAAGTTGTGACAAACTTCATATAAATTGTCTTAAAAAATTATTTACACGTAAAAGATTTCAAACTTTAAACCATAGAATGAGCACACTCCAGATCCCAGGTCTTGACTACTAGGCCAATCCCTACTCTACACAACTTATAACAAATTAAGTCGGTCATTCATATACTCTTAACTGAGAAATCATGAGAGTTGATTCTTGTCAAATACTAAATTGATTAATTTTCACCTATTATGGGGTTAATTTCGAATCATGATTAATTGAATAAATTTTGATGGGCTAATTGAATCAATCTTGCCCCTTTTTCTTCCTTTTTTTTTTTTTTTTGGTTGTGAGAGTATATGGGGCTTTGCTTGATTAGTTCTATAATACGGTTAGTTTGTCAATATATTAAGTAATTATTAAGTACGAGTTCTAAAGGTGATTCCAACGCCAAAGCACTTCATAATATTCAAATTGGTGACTTTTACTCTTTGAAATACTCGTTATGGCTCATGGCTTAACTTACCACTAAACTAATCCTTAGAAATTCAAAGACGCCCAATTTTGTCCTTGTAGAATTAATCTGTGTACTATGACTCTCTCAAAATCAAACTTCATTTGAAATAAAATCATAAAACTTCATAAAATTATGTTACAAGTAAGAAAACAAATTCATATCACACTAATGTTGTACATAAGTTAAACAAAAAGTCATAGGAGACCACTCTTGTATATTCTTAACTACGAAGTTAGGAGGTCAATCTTTGGCAAAGACAAAATTTGATTATTTTGTTGTACTATGTTTATTTAATATCATTATGGGCTCTTTTTTACGTTGGTGGTTAGTATTTGGCTGGTGTTAGTTGTTGGACTATGATTATTCCTTTGATGTAATTCTCTTCACATAGTTAAAAACATCTTACCAGTTGACAAAAAAACAAAAATAAATAAATAAAATAAACAAATTATCTTTTACTAATGTTCTTATTTCTTTATACTTAAATGGATAATTTTGACATTATAAGAGTCAATAATCACTATTATTTTTTCACCTAATCTCTCCAAAAAGTAAATTTTAAGAAAAAAGAGTTTCATTTTATTTCTTTCAATTTCCTCTCATTCTTCTGCCTATTAATAATACAAACAAATAATTGAGACGAAGAAAAGTCCACTTCTTTTTCTTCTTCTTCTGTTTTTTGGTCACTAAATCGCTCAATCGAAAAGGGCTGTGTTCTAAAAAATAAAAATTAAAAAAAAATAAAAATCGAAAAGGGCTGTGAGTTATGCAAAATTGATTGTGCATATTTTCACAGGTTCTTTTATTATTATTATTATTGTAAAATTTATAAATCATGAGATATTTATTGTTGACCCCAAGTCAAAGTCTCCTCAAATCATAAAAAATAATTCCAAGTCTTCCTTGAAAGTTTTGAGATATAGACCTCACTAAATGGATATGATGTTATGAAAGAGAGTGTGCACTATAGTCTATAGTCTATAGTCTATAATTTTAACAAATTAATTAACTTAGTTGAACTAAAAAAAGAAAAAAAAAAATTAAAATTTAAGTGCAATTCGGGCAACGCAGATTTAATTCGGAATGGACTTGAGTAGATAAGCTCGGGTTACAATTCGGATTTAGGCGGGCCTAGGCAGCTAAGAAGACCATATTCTTTTGTAAAAACACAAAGGACTATCATAATTTTAATAATGTTTTTAAAAATAAATAGAATTCAATCATGGGACTATGCATATTTGATTGACCTAATGTTTTTTAGGTAGATGATATGTTTGACAAGTCTTATATTATAAACGGTTTGGATCATTGAAATAAGGTCAAAACAAATCCCTACGGACAGTGTAAATGTTCCGTGATATGAATATTCATACCGTAAAATATGAATATTCACATCACCAAATTATTAAACGTCCAAAAAATATTTATAAAGGTAAAATTATCGATAAAATATCTTAAATATGAGAATTAAGATTTGATAAATTAAATATCTAAATAATAAAACTTATTGAAATATAAAAATATGTTGTAAAGTAATTAGGATATAAGTGCTTCAAAAAAAGTTTCTCCATAATATTCTTTTTTGATACTATGAATTTTTTATTGTTTTAACTTGGACTTTCACCAAAGAAAACAAGCAACATCAGCATCGATTGATATCACGTGAGGATTTTGACGTTTATGAGTGGTAAGCACCCACATAATTAGATGGATATGCTAAATGGTGTTTTGAAAAGTTGATAAAAAGTTGATTTTTTAAGTTTTTTTAGCTTTTCTGTGAATTTTTTATGTAAAAAAACTAAAAAGTCAATAAAAACTGGTTTTTTTTGCTAAAAAAATTTATTTTTTTGTGACTTTTTTATGTAAAAAATTAAAAAACTAACTTTTTGGCAGTTCCTAAATGGCCCCTAAGTAGGTGTTCCGTCATCTGTTCGGTAGTTTATCCGAGACATGTAGCTATTGATTACATATTAATGCGTCTCGTGCTTAACAAGTCAGGCAGCTACTAAGATGGATTCATTGGTGGTTGAGTATAAATGTGTAGACTTGACTTGGATTACATATTAATGCGTCTGATGTTTAACAAGTCCGCCAACTACTCCGATGGACACCAATGCGACGGACTCATTGGTGGTTGAGTGGAGATCACAATCAAACCGTAAGTATTTGTATGGGTCTTGAGTATTGCAAATTCAAAATTCTATTACCATATATGTGGTTTTGATACTTTATAATTTTAATTATGAGTTAAGTAGTACCTAATTATTTTATTACAAATTATATAAAATGTTTATAATCTCATATGTTGTTGTTGTTATTATTATTATTATTATTACTATTTTATTAGTTAAAAAAATCTCATAGCTCATGTGTTATTATTATAATAGTAATTTATGAGATGATAAATACGTTATGATACTCAAATTAAAGGTGTTAAAAATAAAAAATAAAAATTTCCAATAATTAAGACAATGACAAAATATTTTCATTTTCTTAAGGAGTTAGTCTTTTCTATGTGTAGTTTGAGTCTTTTTATGTACATGTTGCAAGTCTTTTTTATATGTCAGACTTGGACTAAGAAAGATTTTATTTATAGTGCAATTATTTTTTTATTATTCCATTGAAATGCTATTACCCCTCAAAAAAATAAAATTTATTTTCAACTTGTCCAAATTCTATTTTGAATGAACAATTTGGTTTCAATTTCAAAAGGAATTTGAAATTGTTGATTAAATTTTGGGGCAACTACACAATAGTGGAGATTAGAAAAATTATTTACAAAAAAAGTGATAAAGATTAATAATTAAAATCATAAAATTTTTCACTTTTTTGTAAATAATTTTCTCAATCCCACTAATGTGTAATTCTCCCTTAATACTTACTTGTTTAGAAGAGCATGAAAATATATTTTTTGAAAAATCCAAAAAAAAAAAATGATTAAACACCAAAAAAAAGTTAATGAAGCATTTTTTGGATTTTTTTTCAATTTATTATTATTTTTTTATATTTTGAGATCTTTCTAATCTAGAAAAACTTTAAAAGAAAATATTGTTGACACAAATTTCTTTAATTTTTTTAGTCTTTGCCAAACAAAACCATAATATGAAGAAATTATTTTACTTTTATATATTTTAAAATTTTAAAGCATGTTCATAAAAATTTCAGAATACTTGTGTATGTAAAATTAATTTTTATTAAACTAAATAAAAATTAATAAACTTCATAATATGACTCATTATGGGGTTTGTCATAAAAATTCATAAAAATTAATAAACTTCATAAAAATTAATACTTGTCAAACACTAAATTGATTAATTTGCACCTATTATGGGGTTTGTCATTGTATTGAGTTGTTTATTTAATTTCATTATGACTCATTTTTGTGTTAGTTTTAGGCTTCTAGAATTGTGTTGTTAGAGTTTAATTTGACATAATTTTCTTACATTTGTAAATAATCTCTCACCTATCAATAATAAATAAATAAACTTCAATAGATATATGGGTTGGAATGTTGGTTAATTTCGAATCATGATTAATTGAATAAATTTTGATGGGCAAATTGAATCAATCTTACCCTTTTTTTTTTTTTTTTCTCTGGTAGTGAGAGTATATGGGGCTTTGCTTGATTAGTTCTATAATACGTTTAGTTTGTCAATATATTAAGTAATTATTAAGTACGAGTTCTAAAGGTGATTCCAACGCCAAAGCACTTCATAATATTCAAATTGGTGACTTTTACTTTTGAAATACTCGTTATGGCTCATGGCTCAACTTATCGCTAAACTAATCCTTAGAAATTCAAAGAAGCCCAAGTTTGTTCTCGTAGAATTAATTTGTGTACTATGACCCTCTCAAAATCAAACTTCATTTGAAATAAAATCATAAAACTTCGTAAAATTATGTTACGAGTAAGAAAACAAATTCATATCACACTAATGTTGTACATAAGGTAAACAAAAAGCCATAGGAGACCACTCTTATATATTCTTAACTAGGAAGTTGACAAAATTTGATTATTTTGTTGTATTATGTTTATTTTAATATCATGATGGGCTCTTTTTTACGTTGGTGGTTAGTATTTGGTTGGTATTAGTTGTTGGACTATGATTGTTCATTTGATGTAATTCTCTTCACATAGTTAAAAATCTTACCAGTTGACAAAAAAACAAAAATAAATAAAATAAAATAAAATAAAATAAACAAATTATCTTTTACTAATGTTCTTATTTCTTTATACTTAAATGGGTAATTTTGACATTATAAAAGTCAATAATCACTATTATTTTTTCACCTAATCTCTCCAAAAAGTAAATTTTAAGAAAAAAGAGTTTCATTTTATTTCTTTCAATTTCCTCTCATTTTTCTGCCCATTAATAATACAAACAAATAATTGAGACCAAGAAATGTCCACTTCTTTTTCTTTTTTCTTTTTCTTTTTTTGTCACTAAATCACTCAATCAAAAAGGACTGTGTTCTAAAAAAAAAAAATAATAATCGAAAAGGGCTGTGAGTTACGCAAAATTGATTGTGCATATTTTCACAGGTTCTTTTAATATTATTATTATTATTATTGTAAAATTTATAAATCATGAGATATTTATTGTTGACCCCAAGTCAAAGTCTCCTCAAATCATAAAAAAATAATTCCAAGTCTTCCTTGAACGTTTTGAGATATATAGACCTTACTAAATGAATATGATGTTATGAAAGAGAGTGTGCACTATAGTCTATAGTTACATTTTTGTGTTGCACTTTCGCAATTTTTTAACCGCCTTTCTTTTTTTTTTTTGTTAATAAATATGACAATAATTATAAATATAAAAAATATTTACATCATTAAACATATTACTAGCTTATAATAATTAAAAAGTCAATAAATCTAATACAGTCAATAAAAAACTACTAACTACATGTAACTCCCATTATAGGATAAAAATAAATTACCATCACAAAAGGATATCAAACTCTTTTATATAGAAATTGAATCCGATACTTCACACCATAATTATGTTACACAATCATAAAACCAAATACCATGATTCACAATTTTTAGCCAATGAGTGCTCAATCTTTTGATAGGTGTAGATTACCATTCAAATTTGGTGACTTTTAATCAAATCAATAAGTCCAACGACTTTAGATACTTTGCTTTGATCTTTCTCCTATAGTTTGCTTTGATTTTTCCACATCATCTTTAATACTGTATTTAAATTATAAATTTTGATAAAGAAAAAATAATAATAATAAATCAACATATATTTTTTTTCACATTGCCCTCATCTTTTTCGTTTCTATTTTTAAATTTATACTCAAATTTATAATTCAAATACAATCTAAATGATACAAAATACTTGTGACACAAATATTTTTTTTAACATCTAAACCAAACACTTGATGGGTAAAAATTTGGTGTGACAGTACATCATCACTATTAATAATACATGATATTACTATTAAATAATAAATTATAATATAAAAAAGATAAATTTTACTACTTAAATGTAATTATTATCCAACAAAATTCAATAACTGCTACCATATGTATAGTAGAGTTTTGTTGAAGCTCATTATTTAAATGCAACTACTATTATAATGCAATAACCACCACATCTATATAGTTGGTCTTACTATGTTCACATAATTATTTATTGATTTTATAGAGAATAGTTATTTATTGTTAGATGATAATCCAAAATATCAACTTTACCGTTATATTAAAGTTTTTTTTTTTTTTTTGGTCACCAAAAAAAAAAAATAGTTCTTGAATTGAAGAAGGGTTAAAAATCATGTCATATGTCCAAAGGGGGTGTTAGAAAGGAAAAAAATGTGTGAAATGTAAGTAAATGTTATTGTATTTCATTCACATTTTACTTACATTTTTCATTTTTCTTTCTAAATCTTTATCAAAATTCATGAACTAAACATAACGTTAAGGGTGCAACAATACCCGTTGTCCTTGTGGCGTACCGGCAATTAGGGTTAGGCATTTGTTATTGGTTCCAAATTTTTGTACACAAATCGAAATCAATCATATTTTGAAACTAAACTAACTCAATTCAAATAAACTCATGTTGAGCCATGATTCAACATTAATTTAAAATTTTTGTCACTGCTCAATATAGAACAAAGTATTTTAAAAGTTAATTTATAGAATGAAATATTTAAAAGGTAAATTGAAAATTCATTGTAAATAAATGACTTATAAATCTTTTTAGAAAGCAAATATATGATCAGCATTCGGGTTGGTTTGAATTTACTTTTAGTGTAACCCGAGAATTGAACTAATATAGAGTTTATATATATATATATATTATCATCTGTAGTTTTCAGAGTATTATTCTTTTTGTGTTAGATAGACTTAAATCAAACTGCATAAATTTTGGTCTTGTGTATTTGTGATTATCCTTCCCGCTCTTATTCATTTTATGATATTTGTTTTTGTTTTCGATTTTCATAACCACCAATATTCTTATTGAGTTTTTTAAAGGCTCTTCGCACAATAATCTACCACCAAATTTAATTAGCATAATAAACTTGAGTTCTATGTAATTAAATTAAATATAAAGGTTCTCATATCAATAGGGTTCAAAGTGTAGGAAAATTCAAGTACTAATATGAAATTTGGATATAATTTAACAACAAATTGACTAAAAGATCATATTAAAAAAAAAAATTGTTTGAAAATATGGGATTAAGATTGTGACAATTGAAATGCGAAAAAGCATAATAAAATTTGAGCAAAAATTGAATGATGATAAATATAATTTGTGCTATTTTTTTTTTCTCACGTTGGTACTTAGTTTGGTATTGTTTTTTGTTTTTTGTTTTTTTTTCCCTTCCAATTATAGAATTATTAACCTGGGATATTTTCTGTTGACCTCAAGTCAAGGTCTCATCAAATAGTATAAATTAATTCTAAGTCTTCAATAATAAATTTGAGATATAGAATGCATGGTGTTATGAATGCGAGAGTGAGGCACTAGCACAACTTGTAATCAAGGTGGGCTCTACAGTTGATAGGTGTGGATTACAATTCAAATTTGGCGACTTTTAAAATGTTGAATAAAGTTTTAGAGTACCTAATTACTATATTAATTTTATTAAGCACATTTAAGTTTTGTAATAGTTGAAATTGCACTATTAGAAAGCTCAAGTGAAAGGAAATTATCACAAGATTTTACAATAAAGCCAAATTACCATTGAGACTACCCTCGTTAAGAGGTGGGATTGAATTAATCTAATCTTGATTAATCTTAATGTGTTATGGAAAATATATGATTCTCCACAAGTAAATCAATCAATGGGAATAAAAAACTAATGCGGAAAAATTAAATCAAAAGCAACACAAGAATTTTTACGTGGTTCCCTCAATGTAAGGTACGTCCACGAGATCGAAATCCGATTTCACTATCAACCAAATAGTTTCCAAACGATTACAAACGAGACATGAATGGTCTCACAAAATCACCCTTAGGTGAATTCCAAATAATCACAAATAAATAAGAGGAAAAACCTCACCAAATAGATGAACAAAAATCTTCAAACCAGAATTGTAAAAGACCTAAAATAATTAACCCAAATCATCCAACTATGAAGCCGAAACCGAAGATCCACTGAATTTGATCTAAGACTCACACGGCAAGCTTGAATAACAAACCCACAAGTGCACCAAGAACTATCTCAACACATATGACTTGGCAGCCACACTGTTCCACAAAGCAAATCCCACCAAATTGATTGATACACCCAGCACTCTCACCGAAAAAGGAATTGCTGCTGCTGCGCCTCCGATCCGGAAGAACTAAACAACATATTTATATATTGTTAAATTTTGGGCTTTTTAACAAAACCTTAATTGTATCCAAATTGAATTGGGTTTCTACAAATTAGATATAATATATAAAAATATATTATAACTAATACCAAACCAAATTAAAACTCTTTTAGTAAATCAATTGGGTCCCACACTCCAATAAGAAGGTATACCCAAAAATTCTCCCCCTACCGACTTAGGTGGAGAAATCAACCATACCCGCCAAAGTTCGACACTTTAAATGTTTGTCCCTCGACAAAGTCTTTGTCAACATATCTGAAATATTATCATCTGTGTGAACCTTTTCGCGTTGTAACAATTTTGAATCTAACACATCACGAATCCAGTGGTATCTCACATCAATGTGTTTCGATCTTGAATGAAAAGTAAAATTTTTACTCAAGTGAATAGCACTTTGACTATCACAATAAAGCACATACTTTTCTTGCTTCAAACCCAACTCTTGCAAAAATTTCTTCAACCATAACTCTTCTTTGCAAGCTTCTGTAATGGCAATAAATTCAGCTTCGGTAGTTAAGAGAGCAACACATTTTTGTAATTTAGATTGCCATGCCACAGCTCCCCCTGCAAAAGTCATCAAATACTCCGAAGTAGATTTCCTAGAATCAACATCACCGGCCATGTCAGAATCCGTGAACCCATCAAGCATCGGTTTACCATCTCTAAAACATAAACACACCTTCGAAGTCCCTCGAAGATACCTTAGAATCCATTTTACCGCTGCCCAATGTTCTTTACCCGGATTAGAGAGAAACCGACTCACCACACCAACGGCGTGAGCAATATCCGGCCTTGTACAAACCATGGCGTACATCAAAGAACCAACTGCTGAAGCATAAGGAACTTTCAACATCTCTTCTTTGTCTTTCTCGTTTGTAGGAAATTGATTCGAACTGAGCTTGAAGTGACCCGCAAGTGGACAACCAACCAGCTTTGCTTTATTCAAGTTGAACCTCTCAAGAACTTTCTTAATGTAGCTTTCTTGAGATAACCAAATCAGCCCCTCTTTGCGATCACGAACAATTTTCATACCAAGTATTTGCTTTGCTAGTCCCAAATCTTTCATAGCAAAAGACTTGCTCAACTCCAATTTCAACCTGTTTATCATGGTAGAATCTTGACCTACAATTAACATGTCATCAACATAAAATAAAAGAATAATACATTTATCATCCGAGAAATTTTTCACAAACACACAATGGTCCGAAGTGGTTTTAGAAAAACCATTATTCATCATGAAAGAGTCAAATTTTTTGTACCATTGCCGCGAGGCTTGCTTAAGGCCATACAAACTTTTCTTCAATTTGCAAACAAATTTCTTTTTACCTTTTTCCACAAAACCTTCTGGTTGCTCCATGTAAATTTCTTCTTCAAGATCACCGTGAAGAAATGCGGTCTTCACATCAAGTTGCTCAACTTCAAAGTTCATACTCGCAGCCATGCCAAGTACAACCCGAATAGAAGATATCTTTACAACCGGTGAGAAAATCTCGTCAAAGTCAATACCTTTCTTTTGCCCAAAGCTTTTCACAACAAAACGTGCCTTGTACCTCAGATTCTTGCCATCATTCTTCAATTTGAAAACCCACTTATTTTTCAGAATTTTCCTCCCTTTAGGCAACTTCACTAAATCATAAGTCTGGTTTTCAAGCAAGGAATTCATCTCCTCGTCCATGGCCTTTTTCCAATCACCTTTCTTTGCATGCTCAATTGCTTCTTGGTAGCTCTCAGGCTCCCCTTGATCGGAAATCAACACAAATTCATTGGGAGGATACTTTCTTGAAAGTTGTCAGTCCCTTGTAGAATTTCTTAACTCAAGTTGTGGTGGCGGTTCTTGAGTTGGATGCTCTTCCTCAATTTCTGGCTCAACTTCATTAGGATTAGCATCATCCTCCACATCTTCAATAGGTGGCTGCACATCTCCCCTATTTTCATCATCAACTGAAGATGAAGGAGATGGATCTATGTCAATGAGATCACTAGTTTTTGGCTTCGGTTGATCACCTTTGCCAAAGTTTTCAATTGTTTGGTCTTCAAGAAACACAACATCACGGCTTCGAATGACTTTCTTGTTGACCGGATCCCACAATCTATACCCAAATTCATCACGCCCATAGCCAAGAAAAATACATTGTCTTGACTTACTATCAAGCTTGGACCTCTCATCCTTTGGAATGTGAACAAAAGCTCGGCAACCAAACACTCTCAAGTACTCATAAGACACATCTTTACCGGTCCAAACTCTTTCTGGAACATCACCATTCAAAGGATAGGAAGGAGACAAATTGATTACGTCAACCGCTGTCTTCATTGCCTCCCCCCAAAAGGATCTTGGCAATTTAGCTTGTGAAAGCAAACACCTTGTTCTTTCCACAATGGTGCGATTCATCCTCTCGACAACGCCATTTTGTTGAGGAGTCTTCTTAACTGTCTTTTGGCGCCGAATACCTTGGCTGCGACAATACTCATCAAATGGCCCAATGTATTCACCACCATTATCTGATCGGATGCACTTCAATTTCTGCCCTGTTTCTCTTTCAACCATGGCCTGAAAATGCTTAAATACTTCTAGAACTTGATCTTTAGTTTTTAGTAGAAAAGCCCAAACTTTCCTTGAATAATCATCAATGAAAGTAACAAAATAAAATGCACCACTATGTGTTCTAACTTTTAAAGGACCACAAACATCCGAATGAATCAACTCCAAAACATTTTCTTTTTTAGAAGCAACATTTTCTGAAAAGAAACCCTATGTTGTTTACCCGCCAAACAATGAACACAAGTTTTAAGATGTGTACCTTTCAAACCGGGTAGAAGCTCTTTCTTGAACAAAACTTGTAGCCCTTTTTCACTCATATGGCCAAGCCGCTTGTGCCACAATTCGGTAGAAGTATCATCTTCAAGTGCATTGACAACACCTTTACAAATTTTTCCTTGCATCGAATAAAGTGTATGAGTCTTCTTGCACTTAGCCACCACCAAAGAACCCTTTGTGAGCTTCCATATTCCATCACAAAATTTGTTGTTGAAGCCTTCATCATCTAGCTTTCCAGTAGAGATCAAATTGAGGCGAATGTCGGGAACATGCCTCACATCTTTAAGCAACAATTTGCAGCCCAAATTTGTTTCCAAGCAAACATCACCCATGCCAATAATCTTGGACAAACCTTCATTACCCATTCGAACAGAACCATAATCTCCTTCGGTTTAGGTAGTGAAGAAATCAACTCGAGAAGTCACATGAAAAGAAGCACCGGAATCAATCACCCAATTGCTCTCTTGGCCTACAAAATTAATACAATCATCTTCACAAACGAGCATGAGATCATCGGTAGTAACTGCTGTAGTGACTTCTTGCTTCTTATCCACACTTTTGTCACGCATTTTCTCCTTGTTCTTAACCTTTCGGTATTCCTGCTTCATGTGCCCTTTCTTATGACAATAATAGCACTCAATATCTTTCTTTGAAAAAGAACCATCTTTTGATTTGTCACGGCTTTGATCACGACCATGAAGAGTCTTACTCCTCCCCCTTGTTTTACTTCGGCCTCTCACAACAAATGCTTCCAAATGAGAGGAACCCGTTGATTTTCTTCTAGTTTCTTCATTCAACAAACTACTGGTGACTTGGCCCATTGTGACAACTCAATCAGGTGCCGAATTACTAACGGTCACAACCAAAGTCTCCCAACTTTCAGGCAAAGAACTAAGTAGCATCAAAGCCTGCAACTCATCATCAAAAATAATTTTCATAGAAGCAAGTTGGTTAACAATACTCTTTATTTCATTCAAAAGTTCTGGAATGGGGCTGCCATCTTTATATTTTAAATTAACCAACTTACGAAACAGAAAAGCTTTATTTGTGGCTAATTTTCCATCATAAAGGCCTTCTAATTTTTTCCATAAATCATGTGTTGAAGTTTCAGTAGTGTCACGACCCAAACCCGCCCCTATGGGTTTAGCACCGTAACCGGCCAGTATTCCGTGATTACCGAACGCCTGCTTAACAGTAAGACAGTACTACAGAGTATAGGGGCATGGCGGAAGCCAAAACAATAATTAAACGATGTCCAATGAGCTGTGACAGTCTGTATGTAAAAAGACTTTTCATAACATATATACTATCAGTACCAAAATAGTATGTACAGTATTTACAATCGTCAAGGTCAGGGACTTAATCCCTATTAAGACAGTACAGTACAGTGCTATCAGTCGGTGCAGTATTACAAAACAGATACAGAGACAGATGGGGAGAAACTAAAACACCCCAAAAGCCGTAGCTTGAACAGGCTCGGAACCTCACAGTGAGGCACAGTGGTTGGCTTTGACAAAAGGGAGTCTAACCCACGCTCCTAGCTCCGGTCTGGTGCTTGGACACCTACATATATATATAAACAGTGAGCTAAAGCCCAGTGAATAACATAATGCGTAGAGAGGTTAAGAATGAATGTCCTTTCAGTATTGAAAACAGTCAATTGATTCAGTATATCAGTCCTTCAGTCATAACAGTCATATGTGGTACATCCATTAGCAGAACAGTACAGTAAACAGTAGGTCTTGAAAGACCGAGCAGTCAATGATGGCCATCATAACAGTAAACAGAAGTTCCGAGATAGGAACTAACAGAGATCTCTGTAACAGTAGCAATGACAGTAACAGTAGTTGCTATGGATGCCACAATACAGTTCAGAATAGAGGACATACATTCATTCAGTTAACAGTATCAATTCAGAAACGGTACAGTTTAACCATTCAGATGATAGTCATATTTGAACACATCTTTACACAGTTGTTACTCACAGAGTTCAGGGCTACAGTTAAGCTAGAGCGCGTCCTCAGATGCCAACCCTACACAGTTACAGAGTGAACACACACTAAGCTACACAGTTGGGAAAAATAATAACTTAATCCCTAATTTGCCTCGGTGTGGTTCTACATCAATATCCTCATTAAAATGCCTTAAATTAGGCCTAAGAATACCTAGAATGAAATGAGGATGCAAAGATGCACTTTGAAAACATTTTCAGAATTTTCAGAAAAACAGGGTCCCGCTCGAGCGTGTCTTTCCCCGCTCTAGCGGACATGCAGACAAAGGTTCCCCGCTCGAGCGTCACTTTCAACGCTCGAGCGGACTGCAAAACAATGCAAAAGTACTGGATGTGTGAAAATCACGCTCGACGGGCGCTCGACACCCGCTCGAGCGTGTGACACAAGTCTCCACTCAAGCGTGCAATCCCCCGCTCGAGCGGACTGTAAAACAATGCAAAGTGCTAGGAGCACGAATTTCACGCTCGAGCGCCACTTTCCCCGCTCGAGCGTGAGTCCAAATTCTGGAAATTCCAGATTTGAACCTCAAGCTCAAAACCAAGTTTAAATGCATCAAATTCGATCCTCTTGGGCTAATTTTCTGGAAAACACTTCAAAACTCATAACATAACATGTTTCAAAGCTCAATTTGTAAAATCAAAGCCCAAAGGTAGTTCAATTAAATCCAATTTCAAACCAGAATTCAAGAACATACTTCCAATGTGACATGCATGAATTTAAACCAATTCAAAGCTTCCAATTCATGCTCCAAAGAGCCAATTCTTCCAAAAACAAGATGAAATCATGGACTATGGTCAAAAGATGGACATGCATGTGGAATTTCATGAAGAACAACCTCAAAATGCACACATGTGAACATGCATGCGTGAATTAAGCTCTAATTCAACAATCTTAAATCAATTCTAGGCTCAACTCTTCAGTTTAGCATGAAACATGCAAGAACTAACTTAAATACACAATTAAGAAGAGGTTTCTCCTACCTTAGGTCCTCACTCACAAGTATAGGGGCTCAATTATGCACTTATCCTTCAATTCCTTCAAGTCTCCAAGCTAAAATCTCAAGAACAAGTCAATTCTCTCACACTCCCTCTCTTAGTCGGTTGAGGGCTCAAGAATGGGCTGATGAAATGATGCTAAACAATGAATATTTCAAGTCTCAACATATGGTATGAAGTGGGCCACTAAGAGGCAAAGTTGTAAATAATGCAACTTGTGTAATTTAACTTATTTTAATCTATTTAATCACACCAAATCACATTTCAAATAAATATGCCATAAAATCACATAAATTCTAATGATCATAAAACATCGATCAATTTCGGATTCGGCCGCCGACAAGGCCTTTAATTTGCCGTTTAAAGCATAAAACATTTACAGATAATTTAACAGTCAAACAGATAGAAATGCATTTAAATTAGTACATTCAATCAGTCAGTTCAGTATTTCAGTCGATTCAATTACTTATCATAATCAGTCTCAGTTTAGCAGTAATCAGTGGTGAGGGTTATTACGGTCTCCCCTCCTTAAAAAGAGTTTGGTCCACCAAACTCGAATTACCTTCATTCTGGAAGAAAATAGGATTCAGTGGAAACAGTTCAGGATATCTCTTCAGCATATCATCTTCCCTTTCCCAAGTGGCATAGACGCCACCATGGTTTTGCCAGTCAACTTTCACTAACGGAATCTCTTTGTTCCTCAACTTCTTGATCCGTCTGTTTACAATCTGAATAGGCCATTCCTCGTAAGTGTAGTTGTAGACACCCCATTTTGACCGGCCCTAAGACTTGGGCATTTTATTTTGACCACCCTCACCAGAAAAATTAAATTGAAATTTTAATCCCAAAACTCACCCATTTTGGTCAAATTAAAATATTTTTATTTGAATTTATAATTTTGTATAATTTTATATAATTTTGTGTGTTTGTACAAATTTTTAGGTGTGTTTATATAAATTGGCATGTGATATTTTATAAATAAAAAAATGATAAAAACAAAAAAAATAGAAAAATAAAAAATGAAAAAAAAGGGGAAATATGATCAGAATGTTTGTGTGGTGGGTGGGATGATGATAAAATAAAAAAAAAATGAAGAAAAGAAATGGGGCGGTGGTAGAGAATATCTTTATAGAAAGAAAGAGAGAAAAGATTGGAATCATAATGGTTTTTGAGTGGAATTGTGCTGGAGAATATAATGATGAAAGATGAGAATGGTGTGGGTGGGACATTAAAAAAAAGAGGAAGGGATGAGTGGTGGGGATAGACAAAGGTAATGGTGAAGAGTTCTGGGTTGGAGGCTCCGGGCAGGAGGCAGTTTCAAAAGGGGGGATGAGGCCACTCTCTTTCTGGGGGCTTGGGGGAGGAGGAGGAGATACTCACAGACAGAGCTTGAGACACACGGTTTAGAGAGAAAGAGGGAGGGAGAGAATCACACAGCCACACCACCCATCTCTCTCTCGCTCTCGGCAGACCACACACCCACACACCCAGCACACACGGCTACACATCACACTACCATCCATTCACCAAGCTTCATCTTTGCATACACCCACTGATACAGACACCACACATACAGCAAACACCCAACATAGCCATGCATCACACACCCATTTTTACACAGCAGAACACACACACGCTCATGCACATGGCACACACACATACATAGCTTCAACCCACCATTCAAGGCTGTTCCCTTCCACCTCTCTCTCTCTGATCATACACAAACCCAGCATGTAGGGATACACACCCACACGGCTGCCAACACACACATGCATGAGCACGGCAGCCGACCACACACTCTCAACACAAGCAGACCCAACACCCATGAGACACATATACACACGGATACACAGCACACAACACACATTGAGCTCCTTCCATACCATGGACACACACACGGGCAGCTCTCTCTTTCTCTCTCTCTCTAGCTGGGTCTCTCTCTCCACACATGCACACATGACACCCACGGTTTAGAGAGAGAGACCGGCCACCCATACACGATTAACATTCATCTCTCTCTATATCTGCTAGGAGATATACACAACACAAAGACACACGGATAAGGAGAGGAGAAGAACACACACATGGAAGTGGATCATTCACACCTCTCTCACTCATGGGGGATCAAGAGATAACACATGCATACACATCAAGCACATCACACGCCATACACCCAGCAGCTCACTCACGGCATTCGCACATACTCACACGACACCCACACCACCCATGCACACTGCTCTCTCTCTCGGTCCCTCTCTCTCTCTAAAATGAATACACACGGGTAGAGAGAGAAAGAAGAGGACAGCTACACCACAACTCCCATTTACACACGGCTCCATTCACACACAGATTCACACATGCATGATACACACACTGATGCACACACATGCATGATAGACACCACAACACCATTCACACAACACCACACCACACCACGGCAGCAACATTGCCATCCTCACCCACTGATGCACACACATGCATGATAGACACCACAACACCATTCACACAACACACACACAGCACACACGGACATGGAGACACCAAACCCATCTCTCTCTCTCTCTCTCTCTCTCTCTCTCTCTCTCTCTCTCTTGACAGGTACAACTCCGAGGTTCTGAAGAGGAGATAGTCACCCTTTCTCTCTCTACACTCTCAGGAAATTTGCACATCATCCAATAGTGATTTCCCTATAAGCCATGCTAGTCAGATTTCAAATCTGTTCCTTGGTTTGCCGCTTGAATCTAGAAAATGTGAATCATGCGATGTTGCGGAACCCGGGACATGCAAAAAGGAGTGACATGTGTCAGTGATGAAGTGGTTTGTTTTATTTTTATTTTGAGTGTTGTGAGATTTTATTTTATTTTATTATTCTCCTCTCTCCCTCATTCGGGTCTGTAATAATTCCCCCACCCCGTTTCTTTCTATCCCATTCTTTAATCGTTTTCCCTAACTGTGTATATGTATATATATCTGACATGCCATGTATATCCATGCGTTACATTCATGTCTCATGCATTAAGATTCGGCTACATTTACATGTGTGGATTTAATCAATTCTTCTGTGATTCTATGCGCTGCCTCATGTTATTGAGATGATTCACATGTCATATCTTAGAAGCCGAATCTTTAGCTGCATCTTATGAGTGAATTGCATTAGGATTCTGTATATAAGATCATGCATATTTTACTAACTTTGTTTTGTAGCTGTTCGAGGGACGTCGGTAAATCTGTGAGTTTTTATGCTTTAGCATCTCATTTGTGTGTGATTTTCTTATTATGTTTAGCATCCTACCATGAGGCTAATTGATTAAATGGTAAACTGTTTGAATGCCTGTGGATGAAGGCTTGTTGCCTGAATTGAAATGATTCAAAGATTGTACATTTTAAGCCCACTTTGTAGTGGCAAATTCACAAACTTTAAGCCCACTTTGTCAAGTGGCAAATTCAAACCCTTTTTGAAAAACAAACATGAAATTGAATTGTTCCAATTTGAGCAAACTAGTCTATACTTGTATGCTTCACATAGTAAATTTTAGGATTTATTAAAATAATCAGAACATGAACATATAAAGAAAAAAAAAAGTCATATCATGGTTTAGTAGAGGCCGATCTTTTGATCGGGTGAGCGGGGGTGCTCATTATTGACCTTCCCCTCTCATACCTAAGGTTCCGAGCCAAGCATCCTTGGTTACGATGAACAGTGGCCTTGGCACCGAGTCATGGGTTTCCTAATTTCCCAAAATATTAGGTGGCGACTCTGAGTTCTGATGACGCAGTCCATTTTTGACAAAATTGCAATAAAATGGATTTTCAATAAAAGTTGCCAAATCTGGACTCTCATCTACGTTTCACATTGCACTTGTGAAACTTGAGATCAAAGAGATCTCGGGGGTCCGAACTGTTTAACGCGCGCGGGTACCCCCGGGGCATGTTACAGTAGTCATCACTCAGCACTACACGAGTAGGCTCAATCACATGGAAAGGATCCCGGAGGTAATCCCTCAACATAGAAATGTGGAAGACGTTATGCATATGCTCCATTTCCGGAGGAAGCGCTACTTGATACGCCACCGGATTGATTTTCTCGATAATCTCATACGGTCCGACATATCTCAGCGCTAGCTTGCCTTTGACCCCAAAACGGGTCTGCCCTTTCATCGGTGTCACTTTCACAAAAACGTGATCACCTACTTCATATTCTCTGTCTCGCCTTCTGATATCCGCATAACTTTTCTGTCGGCTTTGTGCGGTTTTCAGTCTCTGTTGAATCAATTTCACTTTTTCTGTAGTTTCATACACAATCTCGGGCCCAAGCAAAGGCCTATCTCCAACTTCTGCCCAACAAATCGGAGATCGACATTTTCTGCCATACAATGCCTCAAAAGGCGCCATACCAATACTTGAGTGATAACTGTTGTTGTAGGCGAATTCAGCCAATGGCAAATGGCTTTCCCAATTCCCCTGAAAATCAAGGACACACATTCTCAGTAAGTTTTCCAGAGTCTGGATGGTCCTTTCTGACTGGCCATCTGTCTGAGGATGGTATGCACTACTCAGTCTCAGTTCAGTACCCAATGTTGTCTGTAGGCTTTGCCAGAATCTCGATGTAAATTTCGAGTCCCTATCAGAAACAATGGACACAAGCACTCTATACAGTCTAACAATCTCATCAATATAGAGTATAGCCAATTTATCCGCATTATAAATTGTTTTGACAGGTAAAAAGTGAGCAGATTTAGTCAGTCTATCAACTATAACCCAAATTGAGTCCATACCTTTACTGGAGTGAGGTAAACCAACAATAAAATCCATGGTAATATGTTCCCTTTTCCACTCCGATATCGGTAAAGGTTGCAGTAAACCTGCGGTTCGTTGATGTTCAGCTTTAACTTGTTGGCAATGAAGACATTTTGATACAAAATCAGCAATTTCCTTCTTCATTTCCGGCCACCAGAAATTCAGTTTCAAATCTTGGTACATTTTTGTATTCCTTGGATGGATAGACAATTTTGAATTGTGGCCCTCTTGTAGAATTCTTCTTTTTAGTCCAGAATCATTCAGTACACACAATCTTCCCTGAAATTTCAGTACATTATTCTCAAATTTGAAATCTGGCCTCGGTTTAGATTCTCGTTCATCGATGATCTTCTTCAAGAGGTCATCCTGTTGCTGCCTCTCTTTAATCTCTTCAATCAGTGCCGACTGAGCAGAAATAGCAGCTATTGTTCCACCTTGTTCTCGCAAAACAATCTCAATTTCAGATTTCTCAAGGTCACAAAGCAACTCTTTTTGTCTGGTGAGTAAAAAGGCTAAATTTCCAATCGATTTCCGACTCAATGCATCGGCAACGGTGTTAGCTTTTCCTGGATGGTACAGAATTTGCAGGTCATAGTCTTTTATCAGTTCTAACCATCTCCGCTGCCTCATGTTCAGTTTTTTCTGTGTGAAGAAGTATTTCAAGCTCTTGCGGTCGGTATACACCTCACACGTCGCCCCATAAAGGTAGTGACGCCAAATTTTCAGTGCAAACACTACTGTAGCAAGTTCTAAATCATGGGTCGGGTAGTTCTTTTCATGCGGTCTTAGTTTTTGGGAAGCATAGGCAATAACTCTCTCATTCTGCATTAAAACACATCACAAACCCTTATGAGAAGCATCACTAAAAATGGTAAAACCATCCGTACCTGAAGGTAGGGTAAGAACCGGTGCAGTCACAAGTCGAGTTTTCAACTCTTGGAATGCTGATTCTCTTTGGTCAGTCCAGTCAAATGATACCCCCTTCTGAGTCAACTGTGTCAGTGGTAAGGCAATTTTGGAGAAGTCTTTGACAAATCTTCTGTAATACCCGGCTAACCCCAAAAAGCTTCGGACTTCAATAACATTTGTTGGTCTAGGCCAATTTACCATGGCTTCAACTTTCTGTGGGTCAACTGAAATGCCATCTCTACTAATAACATGTCCCAAAAACATAACATGATCAAGCCAGAATTCACATTTAGTCAGTTTAGCATAAAGTTTCTGTTCTCTTAGGGTCTGTAAGGCAAGTCTCAGATGATGTTCATATTCTTCTCTACTCTTGGAATAAATCAGAATGTCATCTATAAATACAACAATGAAGTCATCGAGGAATGGTTTAAAAATTCTGTTCATAAGGTCCATAAATGCAGCAGGTGCATTGGTAACTCCGAAAGGCATAACTATGAATTCGTAATGTCCATACCTCATTCGAAAAATAGTTTTATCAATGTCCTCTGGTTTAACTTTCAGCTGATGATATCCGGATCTGAGATCAATCTTAGAGAATACTTGAGCACCCTGTAACTGATCAAATAAGTCACCAATACGCGGTAATGGGTATTTATTTTTCACAGTTACCTTGTTCAGTTCACGGTAGTCGATACAGAGTCTCAGTGAGCCGTCTTTCTTTTTCACAAACAAGACAGGTGCGCCCCATGGCAAAGTACTGGGCCTGATGAACTTCTTATCTAACAGTTCTTGCAGTTGCACTTTCAATTCTTTCAGTTCAGTCGGAGCCATTCGGTAAGGAGCTTTAGATACTGGCTGTGTACCCGGAATCACATCAACGGTGAACTCAATCTCCCTATCAATCAAATCCCCTGGCAGTTCATATGGAAAAACATCTGGGAATTCTCTGACTATATGAATACTGTTCACATTAGCGTTAACATCAGTAGATACAGTCAATACAGAACAGAAATACCATTTACACCCCTTTCTAATCAGCTTGTATGCTTTCATAGATGAAATCAGATATGGGGGAGGTACGACACCAATCCCGTCAAACACAAATTCGGGTAAACCAGGTGGACGGAAAATCACTTGTTTCGTTACACAGTCAATAGTAGCATGATATTTTTGTAGCCAGTCCATCCCCAATATTACATCAAAATGGTCAATATTTAATGGCAGTAAATCAATATACAGATGCATATCCCCAACAATAATTTCACATGCAGGGTACATGTAAGCACAAGTCACAGATCCCCCAACAGGTGAAGATACGGCTAACAAGTAATTCATGGGTTCCAAGGGTCTATTCAATTTTCGCGAAAAAGCATGCGATACATATGAATGTGTAGACCCCGAATCAATCAGTACATATGCATTTTGAGTACAAATTGAGAGAATACCTGACACAACGGTCTCGGTATTCTACACATCTCCCGGTACCAGTGCGAACACTCGGCCCTGCCTCATAGGCTCTTTTCCAGTCGCTTTAGGGTTGGGTTTTGGTGGGGCAGTTGATGCTGCTGCGCTTGGTGCAGCTTTACTATGGCCCTGAGGAGTGGAAGGGCAATCTTTAACCATGTGGCCCACCTTGCCACACCTGTAACAAGCACCAGAGATTTTGTAACAAACTCCCTTATGATTCTTACCACATTCGGAGCAGGGCGGAATAGAACGGTTTCCTTGACTAGAACTAGTCGTTGACCTTGTATTCTACTTTTTGTTCAACGGATTGTTCCTGCCTTTCTTGAATTTAAGGCCTCGTCTCTTACCCCGCCATTCAGACGCTAGTGTTTCAGTTTGTTTCAGTGCTTCAATATTTTATTCAGCTATAATGGCCCGGTCAAGAACATCCACATACTTGTGCAATTTCAACACGTTAATCCTGTCAAGTACATCGACATTAAGGCCGCCTTCGAATTTCTTGGCCTTTTTATAGTCAGTGTCCACCATGTGTGGTGCATATCTGGCAAGCTCGGTGAATTTCGATTCATATTCAGCAACAGACATGGTACCTTGCCTCAACTGTTCAAACTCAGTCACTTTTCGGTCCCTGATACACTATGGAAAATATTTCTCAAAGAAGGACTCCTTAAACTGAGTCCAAGTCACAACTGTGTTGGTGTCACGGACTAGCATCCACCACCTTCTGGCCTCCTCTTGTAAGGTGAAGGTAACTAGCAGTACTTTGTGTGCCTCCGAACACGGAAACACTTCAAATAACTTTTCTGTTTCAAGGATCCATGCTTCAGCCTTTAAGGGTTCAAGGCCTCCCCGAAAGGATGGCGGTTTCATCTTGCTAAACTTCTGTGTCAGAGCTATTATATCATCATTAACAGGTGGCTCTGGCTGCACTGGAGGAGGTGGGGGCTGTTGGTTCTGTTGTTGCCCTAGTCTTTCAGTTAATAGTTCCACCATTCTCTCCAGCCTTGCCATTCTTGCCTCAGAGGATTCAGATTCATCAACATTTCTTGCGTTGTCCATTTCACTATAAGTAGTTATAGCAATTATAAACATAAGTAGTTATATGTTTAAACACATTAACACATATTTATGTCATGTCCACACACACTTTTCATGCTCATGTGATGCCCTAATTGCTTTCCTAGGACACCCTATAGCTCATTTGGACACGTGTGTGCGGAATAACTCGTGGTTAAGTATCGCTCTGATACCACTCTGTCACGACCCAAACCCGCCCCTATGGGTTTAGCACTGTAACCGGCCAGTAATCCGTGATTACCGAACGCCTGCTTAACAGTAAGATAGTACTACAGAGTATAGGGGCATGGCGGAAGCCAAAACAGTAATTAAACTATGTCCAATGAGCTGTGACAGTCTGTATACAAAAAGACTTTTCATAACATATATACTATCAGTACCAACACAGTATGTACAGTATTTATAATCGTCCAGGTCAGGGACTTAATCCCTATTAAGACAGTACAGTACAGTGCTATCAGTCGGTGCAGTATTACAAAACAGATACAGAGACAGATGGGGGGTAACTAAAACACCCCAAAAGTCGTAGCTTGAACAGGCTCGGAACCTCACAGTGAGGCACAGTGGTTGGCTTTGACAAAAGGGAGTCTAACCCACGCTCCTAGCTCCGGTCTGGGGCCTAGACACCTACATATATATATAAACAGTGAGCTAAAGCCTAGTGAATAACATAATGCGTAAAGAGGTTAAGAATGAATGTCCTTTCAGTATTGAAAACAGTCAATTGATTCAGTATATCAGTCCTTCAGTCATAACAGTCATATGTGGTACATCCATTAGCAGAACAGTACAGTAAACAGTAGGTCTTGAAAGACCGAGCAGTCAATGATGGCCATCATAACAGTAAACAGAAGTTCCGAGATAGGAACTACCAGAGATCTCTGTAACAGTAGCAGTGACAGTAACAGTAGTTGTTATGGATGCCACAATACAGTTCAGAATAGAGGACATACATTCATTCAGTTAACAGTATCAATTCAGAAACAGTACAGTTTAACCATTCAGAAGATAGTCATATTTGAACATATCTTAACACAGTTGTTACTCACAGAGTTCAGGGCTACAGTTAAGCTAGAGCGCGTCCTCAGATGCCAACCCTACACAGTTACAGAGTGAACACACACTAAGTTACACAGTTGGGAAAAATAATAACTTAATCCCTAATTTGCCTCGGTGTGGTTCTACATCAATATCCTCATTAAGATGCCTTAAATTAGGCCTAAGAATACCTAGAATGAAATGAGGATGCAAAGATGCACTTTGAAAACATTTTCAGAATTTTCAGAAAAATAGGGTCCCGCTCGAGCGTGTCTTTCCCTGCTCGAGCAGACATGCAGACAAAGGTTCCCCGCTCGAGCGTCACTTCCCACGCTCGAGCGGACTGCAAAACAATGCAAAAGTACTGGATGTGTGAAAATCACGCTCGACGGGCGCTCGACACCCGCTTGAGCGTGTGACACAAGTCTCCGCTCGAGCGTGCAATCCCCCGCTCGAGCGGACTGTAAAACAATGCAAAGTGCTGGAAGCACGAATTTCACGCTCGAGCGCCACTTTCCCCGCTCGAGCGTGAGTCCAAATTCTGGAAATTCTAGATTTGAACCTCAAACTCAAAACCAAGTTTAAATGCATCAAATTCGATCCTCTTGGGCTAATTTTCTGGAAAACACTTCAAAACTCATAACATAACATGTTTCAAAGCTCAATTTGTAAAATCAAAGCCCAAAGGTAGTTCAATTCAATCCAATTTCAAACCAAAATTCAAGAACATACTTCCAATGTGACATGCATGAATTTAAACCAATTCAAAGCTTCCAATTCATGCTCCAAAGAGCCAATTCTTCCAAAAACAAGATGAAATCATGGACTATGGTCAAAAGATGGACATGCATATGGAATTTCATGAAGAACAACCTCAAAATGCACACATGTGAACATGCATGCGTGAATTAAGCTCTAATTCAACAATCTTAAATCAATTCTAGGCGCAACTCTTCAGTTTAGCATGAAACATGCAAGAACTAACTTAAATACACAATTAAGAAGAGGTTTCTCCTACCTTAGGTCCTCACTCACAAGTATAGGGGCTCAATTATGCACTTATCCTTCAATTCCTTCAAGTCTCCAAGCTAAAATCTCAAGAACAAGTCAATTCTCTCACACTCCCTCTCTTAGTCGGTTGAGGGCTCAAGAATGGGCTGATAAAATGATGCTAAACAATGAATATTTCAAGTCTCAACATATGGTATGAAGTGGGCTACTAAGTGGCAAAGTTGTAAATAATGCAACTTGTGTAATTTAACTTATTTTAATCTATTTAATCACACCAAATCACATTTCAAATAAATATGCCATAAAATCACATAAATTCTAATGATCATAAAACATCGATCAATTTCGAATTCGGCCGCCGACAAGGCCTTCAATTTGCCGTTTAAAGCATAAAACATGGACAGATAATTTAACAGTCAAACAGATAGAAATGCATTTAAATTAGTACATTCAATCAGTCAGTTCAGTATTTCAGTCGATTCAATTACTTATCATAATCAATCTCAGTTTAGCAGTAATCAGTGGTGAGGGTTATTACAAGTAGCAACATGACGAAACACACTGTCATCAATCCATTGACGGATAACACCAACGGCTTTTCGATTAAGCCTCTTCCACTCATCATCTTTCATACCTTCGGGTTTGCCACTATCACCCTCAATAGGTCCATACAAATCTTTACAAAATAATAGGTCATCCATTTTAGTTTTCCAAGTTACCCAATTGCTTCCATTGAAGCTAGACATACGACCCACATTCCCCTCCATTGATTTACACAAATAAATAAACCCAAATAACCCGTAAGCTCTGATACCAGTTGTTAGGGAATATATAATTCCCCACAAATAAATCAATCAATGGGAATAAAAAAACTAATGCGGAAAAATTAAATCAAAAGCAATACAAGAATTTTTATGTGGTTCCCTCAATGTGAGGTACGTCCACGGGATCCAAATCCGATTTCACTATCAACCAAATAGTTTCCAAACGATTACAAACGTGACACGAATGGTCTCACAAATCACCCTTAGGTGAATTCCAAATAATCACAAATAAATACGAGGAAAGACCTCACCAAATAAATGAACAAAAATCTTCAAACTAGAGTTGTAAAAGACCCAAAATAATTAACCCAAATCATCCAACTATGAAGCCGAAACCGAAGATCCACTGAATTTGATCTAAGACTCACACGGCAAGCTTGAATAACAAACCCACAAGTGCACCAAGCACTATCTCAACACATATGACTTGGTAGCCACACTGTTCCACAAAGAAAATCCCACCAAATTGATTGATACACCCAGCACTCTCACCGAAAAAGGAATTGCTGCTGCTGCGCCTCCGATCCGGAAGAACTAAACAACATATTTATATATTGTTAAATTTTAGGCTTTTTAACAAAATTCTAATTGTATCCAAATTGAATTGGATTTTTACAAATTAGATATAATATATAAAAATATATTATAACTAATACCAAACCAAATTAAAACTCTTTTAGTAAACCAGTTGGGTCCCACACTCCAATAAAGAGGTATACCCAACATAATGAACATAATATATATTGATAAATTGTATTTATCATAGTTTGAATATGTAGAGATTTTCAATTCCAAGACCCATACAATATTATAATTGAATAATAATGATATGGAATAACGTGTGTTAAAGAGACTAGCGTTAGACAACTTTCAAAGTGGTCCTTTAATCAACAATTAAGGCTAACTATTTCATTGGACTAACATGTAATAAGGAGGCCCACATTAGACTGACTTGAGGGTGGTCCTTTAATCAATTAAGTCCAACCCTTTCATTTAATGTGTAATATATATAAGGAGGTCCAACCCTTATATAAGGAGGTCCATATTGGGTGGTTCTTTAATCAATTCAATCCAACCATTTCATTTAAATTTCATCAACCAACGCGTGATAGGAGTTTGACGTTAGACGGACTTGAGATTTGGAATAGTTATGGAATACTTTTCTTTAACTTGAGGTATCTTCATAAGTAAAAATTCAGTTTAATAATATCACGTAATTATTAATGTCATATAATTATTTAATAATAAATCATCATATAAGATTGATGAAATTTATTATTTAAATGTAACTACCATCCAAACAATTTAATAATTACAACATATGCACAATGGAGTTTTGGTGATCCTCATTATTTAAATGTAACTATCATCGAATATAATTCATTAACCACTATTTTTAGGAAAATTATTATATATTCATAGAGTATTATGATAATGTCTCCAGCCATTGAAAAATTACAATATTTACTAAACTAGTCATATTTTGTCTCCTAAGTACCTAAGAAAGATGAGTTAGTATGTTCCATCCATAAAATTTTTTACTACGTGATTGATTTAAAATATCATATAAACAATACCATATGGTATTCCGGGACTATCGAATAATTACCCACTTCAACTATATCCACATAATCAATTGAGGAAGAATTAGCTAAGTTGGCAATCTTGTACATTCTGAAATTATAGGTAGGATGGTCTATCATTACAAAGGGTAGATTGACTATTTATTCCTTTGTTAGAGGGTCTTGTTTTGAATAAAGATTGAGAGCTCTAATTTTAAAACTCTAAAGAGAGCTCGAGTAATGTGGTAAAGAGTGAGGCCCACATGTGATGTGATGTGTGTGTCTATATTTTTATTTTTGTTTATTTTTTTTTTCCTCTTGCCACATCATTACAACTCTTTTTAAAGCTCTAAAATTAAAACTCTCTATCATTATTGTCTTGTTTTAGCTGTTTATTCATTCCTAATTATGGGCCTTTTTGTTTTTTTAGCAGTAATTGTTGATATTGGACTTGAATGGATGTTTTTGTAAATTTTTTTTATATAGTTGATTGTCTAGTTTAATATAATTTTCTTATTCTCTTTCTAATTGAAAAAGAAAAAAAAAAAAAAAGAGTATGCCCAAATATTATCTATTAATTTTTTAAACAATAGTTACTTATTATTAGTTTACAATACAAAGTGTTTATGATAATAAACTATCAGAGTCATACTAAATTTATTATTCTCTACATTAATGAACCCCAGAACCAAAATTGTTCCATTTTCCTTCAGAAGCAGGGTTATTTATGCAGAAATTTTCTAAACTATTGAAAAGTATCATTTTGACCTCTTAAATTTTAAAAGCATAAAAATAGACTCCTTAAACTATTAAGAAGTATCATTTTGTCCCCCATAAACTATAAAAACATATAAAAGACTCCCTAAACTATTAGTGTGTTTCACTTTGATCGCTTCTATTAGCGGTCCAATTTATATGTCTTTATAATTTAGAAACATTTATACGCTTTTATAATTTAGAGGGCAAAGTGATACTTCTTAATAGTTTATAGGGTCCAGTTCTACGCTTTTATAATTTAAAGAATCAAAATGATAATTCTCAATAGTTTAAGGGGTTTTAGTGCATATAACCCTCAAAAGCATTCGAACCTAAAAATTTTCCTTTGGAATAAACTCTTTATAATTAAGATAAGTCATTGCAAGATTATATTTTATCACCACCAAATCATACCCAAAAAAAAAAAACTGTAAATTTGTTATTGTTCTATTATAATGAACAAAGTAGGGGAATTAAATTGGTGGAAATTGAGGTCATTCCATCAAATGTTATATAATTCATGATTTATTTTGTTACAAAATGGTCAAACTATGGGGTTTCTTTTTTTTTTTTTCCCAAATGTTTTTTATTTGGATTAATTACACTTTTCATCTTTATAGTTTGATTCAAATTTCATTTTGGTCCCTATAATTTCAAATTAAATAGTTTTGTCCCTACATTTTAAATCTAGTTTTAATTTGGTCCTCCTATTTAAGTTGGAGGTTAAAGTTAATGATTTTGGGACATTTGTTAGTCTCCTAAGGTATATATGTATATATGTAAGATTTTTTTTTACTATATAAAAAAAGTATATATGTAAGAAAAATTAACAGAATTTTAGACGAAAAGACCAAATTGAAACTGGATTTAAAGTGTATGGAAAAAGTTGTTCAATTTGAAATTATAAGGACCAAAGTAAAATTTGAGTCAAAATATAGAGATTAAAAATGTAATTTACCCTTTTAATTTTATAATAATAATAATAATAATAATAATAATAATAATAATAATAATAATAATAATAATAATAAAACGGCGTGAGCAATATTCGGCCTTGTATAAACTATGGCGTATATCAAAGAACCAACTGCTGAAGCATAAGGAATTTTCAACATCTCTTCTTTGTCTTTTTCGCTTGTAGGACATTGATTCGAACTAAGCTTGAAATGACCCGTTAGTGGACAACCAACCGGCTTTGCTTTATCCATGTTGAACCTCTCAAGAACTTTCTCAATGTAACTTTTTTGAGACAACCAAATCAGTCCCTCTTTGCGATCACGAACAATTTTCATACCAAGTATTTGCTTTGCCGGTCCCAAATCTTTCATAGCAAAGAACTTGCTCAACTCCAATTTCAACCTGTTTATCATGGTAGAATCTTGACCCACAATTAACATGTCATCAACATAAAGCAAAAGAATAATAAATTTACCATCCGAAATTTTTTTCTCAAACACACAATGGTCCATTGATTTACACAAATAAATAAACTCAAATAAACCGTAAGCTCTGATACCAGTTGTTAGGAAAAATATGTGATTTCCCACAAGTAAATTAATCAATGGGAATAAAAACTAATGCGGAAAAATTAAATCAAAAGCAACACAAGAATTTTTACGTGGTTCCCTCAATGTGAGGTACGTCCACGGGATCAAAATCCGATTCCACTATCAACCAAAGAGTTTCCAAACTATAACAAACGAGACACGAATGGTCTCACAAAACCACCCTTAGGTGAATTCCAAATAATCACAAATAATCACAAATTAAATCAAAAGCAACACAATAATTTTTACGTGGTTCCCTCAATGTGAGGTACGTCCACGGGATCGAAATCCAATTACACTATCAACCAAAGAGTTTTCAAACTATTACAAACGAGACACGAATGGTCTCACAAAACCACCCTTAGGTGAATTCCAAATAATCACAAATAAATAAGAGGAAAGACCTCATCAAATAGATGAACAAAAATCTTCGAAACTAGAGTTGAAGAAGACCTAAAATAATAACCAAATCAATCCACACAAAAAGATTGCCGAAATCCTCCCACTAAATCAAACCAACAGTATGCTTGTCCACAATGATAATCAGCCCACCAAAGATGATCAACTTTGTTAACCCACCGAATTGATTTTTCAATCAATACAATTTGTAGCAGCCGCAGCACATTATCACCGAGAAGAATTAATCGGCAACCATATTATTATTATTATTATTATTTTGCTCATAAAAAAATAAAAAATAAAAAGCATATAAGATGTTTAGTTGAAATAACTTCATCAAATCATAATTTTGACATTTAGGAGTGATAGTGTTTCATTTTGATGTTTTTAGCTCTTACATTTTATAATACTTTTCACTTTTCAAGTCTCTCAATTAGGAATGGCAACGGGCCGGGCCGGGGCCGGGGATTGCACTCCCCGTCCCCGATCCCCGAAGGTGAAAAAATCCCCAACCCCGCCCCCGATCCCCGGCGGGGAATCCATCACCCCCCTGTCCCCGTCCCTTAACAGGGATCGGGTTTCCCCGACCTCGAAATATCCCCGGCCTCTTTTTTCTTCCTTAAATTTTGTTCAACACAACACAAGAACAAAAAATAAATAAATAAATAATCAGTATGTTCATCATCATCAACAACAATCATCAACTTAAAAAAATAAAAAATAAAATTGAAATTGAAGATCAGAAACGCAGAGATGGTCGTGGACAAGGATGTTGAAGGCCAGAGGGTTGAAAAAAATAAAATAAAATAAAATAAAAAAATACTTCATCAAAGGAGAGTAGGTGACCAAAATACATTCTGCATGTATATATATATATCATACTCACAACAGAAACCAAACAATCTCTCTCTCTCTCTCTCTCTCTCTCTCTCTCTCTCTCCATCTCCAAACCCCAACTTGGTCGATGCTCCTCTGACACTCTCTTTCGTCACTGCTCCTCCGTTGCTCTCCTTCGTCGTTGCTTCGTTGTCCGCCGTCGCAAGATCCAGATCCATAGCTCGTTGAACAAAGCTCAGATCTCAGTTTAGATCGTTGCAGATCTCAAGTCGGCAATGATAATCGTTGCAGATTGACAGTGATGGGAGGAGGGAGAGGACAGCGGAGGGAAGGAGTCGGCGGTGATGATCGTTGCAAATCAACGATGATGAGAGGAGGAAGAAGACAGCGGAGGGAGGGAGGGAGTCAACGGTGGTAGGAGGGTTTCAGAGAGAGAGAGAGACCGTGAGAGAGAAGATTGAGAGGCATGTGTGTGTATGAGAGAGTGTAAGAGGTTTGGTTTATATATATATAGAGGGGTAAAATAGTAATTTTATTTCAGGGATAAACCGGAGCGGGGACGGGGATGGGGCCGGGCTGGGTACGGCGCTTGGACACTTATCCCCGTCCCCGGCCCGAAATTGATCGGGGATTGATTTTTTAATACCATCTCCATCCCGTCAGGGGTATTTTTCGGAGAAAAACCGCTCAAATCGGGGTCGGGGAGTCAGGTCCCCGTCAGTCCGGGTTTAAATTGCCATCCCCACTCTCAATTTTGCTTTCTAGGTTCACTTTGATCCCTGAATTGCTATTATAAAAATTTTAAAACTCCAAGTTTATATAAAAATATATATATATAAATAAAGTTATATTATATTTCAACTTCACAATAAAATTCGTTTGAAATTAAGACAAATTTCAATAAGAATGATGAGAGTGAAATTTAAGCAAAAAATTGACGGTAATAAAAATACTCAAATTGAATTTTATTTATGCAAATTTCAGGATTTATAAAATCATGGGATATTTATTGTTGACCCCAAGTCAAGGTCCTCTCAAATCATACAAATTAATTCCAAGTCTTCATTTCAAAGTTTTGAGATATATAGACTTTACTAAATGCATGATGTTATGAAAGTGAGTGTGCAATATAATTACATTTTTGAGATGCACTATTACAACAACATTTCACCACGGTATTTGGTCTAAGTAATTGTATAGCAGCTTTGTAGTGTGAGATTTTGAATTCAATTCATATAAAGAGAAGTTTGATATCTTTTGTGTTGGTTTATTCTATGTGATTATTAGTGGTTGTTGGACTTGGTTGATTTATTGATCACTTTCTAGCTATTGTAGGTTAATAGTCTGTTAAATGATGTAAATAGTGGATTACAATTATTTAAATTTAATCCTATTTTACAATGTTGAATAAAGCTTTTTTTTTTAATTTTTTAATTTATATATGATATTACGGTGAAACTAATGAATTTATAATCATAATAATAAAAATTAAATATAACATATAATTGATCCAAACATAGATAGAAAGATTCGAACAACTCAGAGTCAAATATTATGGCCAAACAAACTAGCCATATTATGATATTATGGGTTTTTTTTTCTTTTCTTTCTTGTAGTTATAAATTGTATCAGTAATGCTAATATGAAGGAAAATTTTGATACCCAAATCCACACGGTATTACATATGAATAATAATTGTGTGAGTGATTTTCCGATCACACTGCCCTCCTTAGTAATTCAGCTGTAGAACACAGGCAGAATAGATGGCACCTTGCTGTCCTGCACAGAAAGAAAAGGCTCCAGCGGTGGTTCTTCCACCCGGGGGCACTCCGACGATCAAGTCAGTATATCTCTCAAAGATAATCAAGTATTCAACTCACAAGCTTGAGTATATAAAGCATACCTTAGACCCATGGGGGTGCCTCTCTTTTATAGCCAATACAATCCTAGTCCCAATTGGAGCCTAACTCCAATGGACTCAGGATTACAGCTAATCTGGAACTCCCAGTGGGATTAAGATAAACCCTTTTAAGAGTTTCATCATTACCCAAACTGAAGTCTTCTCTCAATTTAGGACTCTTGTCTTTTATCCGCTTATCTCGGATTCCAATATCTTCGGAGATAACCTCGGCAACTCCGAGATAACCTCGGCGTAACTACCACGACACGTGGCACCTCGGCTGACACGTCGGCGTCACCTTGCCACGTGTTGGCACTCAGAAAATAGGTCCCCACAACTGCCCCCTAGGTTCTATTACCTCGGCATTCTGAGATGATGGAACCTATATTGTTCTTCTTTCCAGTACGTCGGCGTCAGAACTCTTCCGCCGAGGTCATTCTACCAAGGCCGACATGTCTTCTTTCAAGAACAAGAATTCAAATGAACTCCTTCACGCGTATGAGCTGTCATGCATCACTTCTCAACCGTTTCTCTTACGTGTTTTATCTTTATTGGCCCGTGCCTGTGGCGCGCTGGTAAGCCGTCTTTCATCCGTCCGCGCCGTCTGACGCGTGCGTTGCCCTAGGCACAATAATTACCTTATTTTGCCGCTGTTTCACTTTTTTGACAAAAACTCTTGCATTTCCTTTTTTTCCTTCACTTTTGCATACTGATTTTCTCTTGCTTTCTCTCTCTTTGAACTCGTTCCTTTGAATCCGCCATTGTTTTAAGCTTGAAGCTCTGCAACTGTCTTCATTCTTTCATTCCTGCGAAGCTCTCGCCATTGTTTCAACCGTCGTCTGTCCTCGGCGAATTTCACTCCGGCCTCACTTTATCTGGTAAGCAACTGGCCCTCCTTTCCCAGTTCTTGATTGTTTCTGGAATTTCCTGTTTTTACTGTTCTGTTCAAGCATTCAACTTGTGAATCACTCACCTGAATGTATCTTATTTTATGATTTTGCTCATGTCACGAACACTTTGCACTGTTTCACCACTGTTCTTGGTCCTCAACCCTTTGTAATCTTCATGTTTCTAATAGCCCATTGTTTGTTCTTGAATCTGAAATTCGCCTTTGTTTTCTGCCTTTTGTATTTTTTCCAGATCTGTGCCCTTGATCTTCGTCTTCATAGTTTTAGGTTTGGGATTTGTTAATAGACCTTCAATTCTTAGGAAAAACTGAAACAAGCCTTACCTGTACTTTCCCAGATTTGTAGTCGAGGTTCTTGCAACCCTTCTGAAATAACCCTCTTCTGAAACCCAGCCCTTCATACTTAGATTGACGCAATGGATATGTGGAGTCATAGGGTAAACACCCCAACCAAACTTGAATTTTTTAGGCAAGAGTTCTCTATTCCTAACGACGTCCACCTTAGGCTAGCTAGGGATGATGATTCCATCATGCCTGCAGACAATACAATGCCTTTCCCTGTTGTAGCTTTTGTTGAATGTGGACTTCGGCTCCCACTCAATCCCCTCTTTCGTGAAGTTCTTCACTACTACACCTTGAACCCTATGCAACTCACCATCAACTCCTATAGAACACTTAATGGTATAATAGCCTTAGCTCGGCAGGAAAATGTTAGGATCACTCTCGCCGATATCCAATACTGTTATACTATGTGCGCCCTTAACCTGAAAGAAAAGGGTTATGTATATTACCTTAAGCCGAGGTCTACCGAATTTAAAATTGTAGCCGACCTCCCAGACTCCAACAAAGGGGCTGGAGACGATTATCTTATTGCTTCTGGAAATTGGGAGTTTGGCCCAGACGAAGAAGTCCATCTCTACCCTCTTCCCCGAACAGTTAAAGAGGGCAAGGGTAAGAGCCCAGTGTCAACTACTTAGTTTTTTTTTCTTTCCAAGTCTTCAAAATTTTGTCTGTTTCTAATGTCTTGTTCTTTTCTTGCAGACGTTCGCAAGCCACCAAAAACTTTCGCCAATCCTACTTTCTGGGCAAGGATTTGAAGAAGCTCCTGATTGCCAATCCACAAGCGCAAGGCTCCATTGCTGCTAAATTTCATTCCATCATACAAACCAACCTTGCCCGACGTCCCAAGGAGGAAGAAGAAGAGCCTATCTCCTCCTTCGGCTACCACTCTACAAACAGCATCAATATATCGGGCTAACCAAGGATCAACTTCTGATCCGGCTGATCAACCATCCACTTCAGCCCCATACTTAGTCCCAATTCCAGAAAGAAAACGTCGGCGAAGACTTGTCAAAACCGCCGAAATGGTTCGCCCAAAGCCTGTTGTGCAAGATCTTCTGGCCGACCTCCCAGTCGATGCCGACGCTGTACCAGCTCAAACAGTGCTTCCGCCAAAACCAAAAAGAACTAAGAAAGCCCAGCCAAAGGCCAAAGCAACTGAGGCTGAGGCTGAGGATGCCTTGCCTATCTCCCAGCTGGCGAGAGCAAGAAGACCGCTTCTACCTCGGTCAAAAGGTCTGCTGAAACTCAACCATCAGGATCCCAAAAATCAAAGAAGCCGAGGTCTTCTTCTGCACGACTTCAAAGTCCAAGATACCAAATGTCCCTTGGGCCCCCCAAATTACTTTGGAAGACAGGCCAATAATGGCCAGTGAGAGTGCCGACGACATAAATGTCGGCGTGGCTCTCAGTACTGCACTGCTTCTGCCTGGTGATTTGGAGCGAAATGCTGGAAATAGTGAATATGAGAACTACGCTTTAATGCTCCAACACTCAGTTCAAGTAAGTGTTCTAGTTTGGTACTTGTCCTATCTTTTTGTTTCATACTTAGAATTTTTCTAACACTTCTATTTTTTGTCAGGCTGTCCAGTACGCCCATTCCTTTTCAATGCAGTCATTTGAAAATCGAGAAAAGTTGGCCGAGATGAAGAGGGAGTTTCTTCCCTTCAAAAGATAAACAAAAATCTTCAAGCAAAGATGAAGACGTTGGAGGACCAGGCTGAGGCTGCTACTCAAGCCCAACAGTTAGCCGAAGAAAAGGCTGAATCGGCCGAGGCTATAAAGAAGGTGGCTGAAGCCCAAAAGAGAGAGGCCGAGGAAAAAGCAGCCCAAGCCGAGAGAGGAACTCCAGAAGGCTTTGGCCACCAAGGATGCCGAGATCAAGGCGGCTGATGATAAGGCATACGCCCAAGGCATGGCCGACGTTACTGAGGAATACAAACTTCAAGTCAGGCAGGCATGCAACAGGGGCTTTTCCCTGGGTTGGATGTCTTGGCAAAGAAGCTCAATATTCCTGATGACTCACCATGGCGCAAGGCCGATGCTATTCCTCTTCATTCCCTCCTCCTCCACCTCCAAGTCAAACTGAAGATGAAGATGACAACGAGTCTGAAGCGAGGATGAGGATAAGGATGATGATGATGCTTTGGTAAGGAAGCCCAAAGATGCCAATGAGACCAAGTCTCTTCCTCAGGGTGATCAGATCCTTGACTTGACTAATGAGGAAGATGAGGAGATCATGAAAGAGGCTACTCCTGAACAAGCATTATCTGACGTCCCTTGGTTGAAAAAAGTCTTGATCAAACAGTCGCAGAAATTGATGCCGAGATTGCGGCAGAAAAAGATGCCGAGGTTGTGGCAGAAAAGATGCCGAGGTGGTTCTTCCAGAGTCCTCCGAGGTCCTAGCCCAACCATCTGTTAATGTTGAAGAATCTGAATGTTTTTTTTTTGTTCTTTTTTCTTTTTTTTTTTTTTTTTTGAACAATGTAAGCTTCCTCTTTATGGCCGACGCGCCTTTCTTTGTCACTTGTGAACATTTAACTTTTGCTAGGCCATAGTGCCTTTACTATATACAACTGCAATTGTTTTTCTCTGAATGCTTTAGTCCTTAATTTCTCTTCATTGCTTCTGTATGGTTTTATACTTAGAATATCTTGCATGATTTACATAATTCTTCCTTTGCACAATCTTCTCGGGGTTACATACCTCGGGTATAATAACTGCAAATTTTACTTCGGCAAGACATTGACCTGCAATCTTTTCATAAATTTCAACAAGTATAAAACATATACTATTCAATGTTAACTTTGCAGACTTTTCTCAAGTTTCAACGAGTGTTTAAACAGCAATCTCAATCTGTCCTATTTGTAAATTGCTACAAATTTCAACAAGGATTAACATATACAGTAAACTTTTCTCAAGTTAGAATAAGTATTAAACAATGATCTACTTGTAAATTGCTGCAAATTTCAACAAGGGTTTACACAATTATATTTACCTTAACCTGTAAATTGCTGCAAATTTCAACAGATGATCATATGTCGGCTTAACTTTAACTTGTAAATTGCTACAAATTTCAACAAGTGTTAAACATCTTCTTTGGTTTATCCAACCAGTAGATTGCTATAAGTCTGTAAGCAATAACCTCGGCTTCACTTCGACTTGTAAATTGCTACAAATTTCAACAAGCGAAGAGAAACAGATATCTCGGCTTAACTTCAACTTGTAAATTGCTACAAATTTCAACAAGTGAAGTTAAGGAACCATCTCGGCTTACCTTTAACTTGTAAATTGCTACAAATTTCAACAAGTGGTAAGCTTTGTATCGGTTTGACCAACTTGTAAATTGCTACAAATTTCAACAAGTGGTAAACTTTGTATCGGTCTGACCAACTTGTAAATTGCTACAAATTTCAACAAGTGGTAGACTTTGTATCGGTCTGACCAACTTGTAAATTGCTACAAATTTCAACAAGTGGTAGACTTTGTATCGGTCTGACCAACTTGTAAATTGCTACAAATTTCAACAAGTGGTAGACTTTGTCTTCTCTATGCCCCCAATGTGAACTTAAGTTCCACTTGGGTTCTCATTTTTTTGTCTTCCAGAAACAATGTTAAGTATCTTAATCAATCATATGTGCTTGAAGAATTCCGAAAAAAATTTATTGATGACATCGGTCAAAAATAATGAACATCTCAATGATAGAAAAATTTCAAATTACAAGTGTTCCAGGGTCTTTGTAATGCTTTGCCCTCATTGTCTTCAAGCCGATAAGCTCCATTGCCTAACACCGAAGTAATTCTGTAAGGTCCTTCCCAGTTTGGGCCAAGCTTGCCCTCTCTGGGATCTTTCTTGTTGCCGACGACTTTTCTTAAGACTAGGTCGCCGACTTGAAAATCTCTTGGGTTGACCTTCTTGTTGTAAGCTCTGGCATGCTGTTGCTGGTATACTGCAAGCTGAATTGCAGCCTTCTCTCTTCGCTCTTCTAAAAGATCCAGATCTCGGGCTAAGAGTATGTCATTAGTCCCATTCTCAACTCCCTGGGTTCGGATCCCTAGGATGCCGACTTCCAGTGGAATTACTGCTTCTGTGCCATAGGCCATGGCAAAGGGGGATTCCCCCGTTGATCTCCTCGGCGTAGTCCGATATGCCCAAAGTACGTTGGGCAATTCGTCTACCCACTTCCCTTTTGCTGCCTGCAGCCTCTTCTTTATTCCATCCAAAATTACTTTGTTGGATGCTTCTGCTTGCCCATTACTTTGGGGGAAACTTGGTGTTGAAAAGTAATTCTTGATCTTGAATTTTGCACAGAAGTTCTTGATAAGTTTGCTGTCAAACTGCGTTCCGTTGTCGGCAACGATGGCTCTAGGGATGCCGAATCTGGTGATAATGTTTTTCCATATGAAATTCTTGACGTCCACATCTCGGATTTTGGCAAGAGGTTCTGCCTCTATCCACTTTGTGAAGTAATCTGTTGCTACCAGCAAGTATTTTCTCTGCCCAGTTGCTTGGGGAAGTTGTCCAACCAGATCCATGCCCCATTGGGCAAACGGCCAAGGGCTGGATACTGGGTTCAGGTCAGCAGCTGGCTGATGAATCAAAGGTGCAAACCTTTGGCATTGTTCGCACTTCTTTACGTATGCTTCTGCATCTTTTTGCATGTAGGGCCACCAATACCCCTGGGTAATGGCCCTATGGGCTAATGATCTGCCCCCAATGTAGCTTCCACAAATCCCTTCATGAATTTCATATAAAAAATCTTCAACTTGTAAAGGGTGTACGCACCTTAAAAGGGGTCCAGTGAAGGACCTTCTGTAGAGATGTCCGTCCGCAGTCAGGCTGAATCTTGCCGACTTCAATCTGACTTTGTGTGACTCCTTGCGGTCTTCTGGCAGCTTTCCTTCTTTCAGGAATGCAACAATTGTATCCATCCAGCTTGGCCCCATGTCCACACACATTGCTTCTTGCTTTGCGTTCTGTGGTTCTATGCTCGGGCCCGACATATAGTCGATCATAATTGTTCTTGTTTTTCCAGTCTGTATTGAACTTGCCAGGTTGGCCAACGCGTCGGCGTGGCTGTTATCATCTCGGCTTACTTGAAGAAGTCGGCAGTTCTGAAATAACTCGGCCAATCTGATAACCTCTTTTGCATATGCCGACATCCTCTCGTCCCTGGCTGCAAATTCTCCTGTTGACTGGTTAACAATTAACTGTGAATCACAAAAAACTATTACCTCGTCTGCTTCTGCTGCTGCTGCCAGTTTTAGTCCTGCAATTAATGCCTCGTATTCTGCCTCATTGTTTGAGGCCTTGAATCCCAAACGGATGGACTGTTCTATTATTTCTCCATCTGGGGATATCAGCAGTACCCCTGCTCCCGCTCCCTGGCGGTTTGAACTTCCATCGACAAACAGTCTGAATGAGTCGCCGATGTAGATGTTGCAAGGTCTGAGCCTTTCTTTCTTTTGCTCTTTTGCTTTTGGCTGGGATTCTCCTTGCTTGCTAGGACCTCGTTCATCCTGGCTCAACGGAGCTCGATGTTCGAGGCATTTGGGCGTGAATTCTGCCACGAAGTCAGCCAAAACCTGGCCCTTGATTGCTGTTCTGGGCCTGAATTCCAGGTCGTACTGGCCCAAGGCCACTGCCCACCTTGCAATTCTTCCTGTTAAGTCTCCTTGTTGCAATAAGGACTTCAATGGGTGCTCTGTTAGCACTACAATTTGTGTGCCTGGAAGTAGTGGTTCAACTTTTTGAGGCCATTACCAAGGCCAGCATTAACTTCTCCAGTGGTAAGTACCTTGTTTCAGCGTTTGCCAAGGTTTTACTTACATAATAGACAGCCTTCTGTTCTCCCTGTTCTTCTCGGATTAGCACTGCACTTACTGCGTGCTCTGACACGGCTAAGTACAAAAACAACTCCTCCCCAGGTTCAGGTGTGGAGAGAACTGGGGCCGTGGTCAGATACTTCTTTAGGTCGGCCAAAGCGGCCTCACATTCTTCAGTCCATAGGAAGTCTGCGGTCTTTTTTACCAGGTTGAAGAAGGGTTTACACTTGTCTGAACTTCGGCTTATGAACCTGTTTAGGGCTGCGGCCCTGCCAGTGAGCATTTGAACCTGTTTTGCCGATGTTGGGCTCTGTAGATCTAGGATGGCCTTGATCTGATCTGGGCTGGCCTCTATTCCCCTTCTTGTTACCAGGTACCCTAGGAACTTACCAGATCCACTCCAAACGCGCATTTAGATGCGTTGAGTCGGAGCCGATATGTTTTGAGTATTTCAAATACCTTTTCAGGTCGGCAAGATGACTCTTAGGCTCCTTGGTCTTCACGACCATGTCATCGATGTAGACTTCTACTGTTTGGCCTATCAGGTGTTTGAACATTTTGGTTACCAGCCTTTGGTAGGTTGCTCCTGCGTTCTTCAGCCCAAAAGGCATCACCCTGTAACAGTACAGGCCTTTTGGGGTGATGAACGCTGTCTTCTCCTCGTCTGGGGGTACATGGCTATCTGGTGGTACCCCTGTAAGCATCCAGGAAGCTCATCCTTCCATGTCCAGATGTGGCATCTACTAATTGATCAATTTTGGGCAGAGGAAAGCTGTCTTTGGGACAGGCTTTATTCAGGCTTGTAAAATCTACGCAGACCCTCCATTTACCGTTTTTCTTTACCACCACAGTGTTTGATAGCCATGTTGGATAATTGACTTCTCTGATGGCCTTGGCTTCCAGAATCTGTCTACTTCTTCCTCCACTGCTTCGACGTGCATCAACGTCGGTCTTCTAGCTCGCTGTATTACAGGTTTAGCCGACCTGTCGACGTTCAGTCTGTGACATGTGACCTCGGGGTCAATGCCAGGCATTTCATAAGGTGTCCAGGCGAACACCTCTATGTTTGTTCTTAAAAAAGCTTCCAGTTCTTTCTCTTCTTCTTCGGCTAAGCCTGAGCCGAGAAGAAAGAAGCGCTCTTCGTCGCCCTCCTGGACGAGGATTTTCTTCAGTGTTTCCTCACTTTTCTCGGCCGGCTCCTTGCCGACATCATCTAGGACTTCCACGTCCTCATCTTCAATTCTGCCTTCCCTGGTTCTTGTATGCTGCAGGTTGTTTTCATTGCTGCCATGGAGCAATTTTTGGCCTGTAGTTGGTCTCCTCTGACTTCTTCAATCCCATGTTCTGTTGGGAACCGCAATAGTTGATGCAATGTTGAGGGAACTGCCCCCATTGCATGCAACCATGGCCTTCCCAATATGATGTTGTAAGGAGAAGGCGTATCAATCATGATGAATTCTGTCATGATCTTCTTAGTACCGGCCTGTACTTCCAAGTTTGTAGCGCCTAGTGGCCACGTCGGCATTCCATTGAAGTCGACCATCGGGCCATTCGATTGCTCCATGTCGTCTGGGTGAAGGCCTAGCTCCTTGTAACATCTAACGTACATGATGTCACAAGAGCTGCCTTGATCTATTAGGATGCGTTTCACTTGGCACTCCCCAACCTGGAGGGATACTACCAAGGCATCATTATGCGGGTGCTGGACCATCTCTAGGTCGGCTTCGGTGAAGGTTATATCGGTCCTTGGCACTCTTCAGGCCGATGTCTTTTTCCCCGACTTGGTAGACATGCTGCAGATGTCTTACCCTTTGGGTCTCTCCTCTGACTTCGTTCTCGTTAACCTTTGAGTGATCACATTAACTATCCGAGGTCCTTCTGCCCGAGGTTGCGGAGGTGGTGGGGCTGCTGGAGCCTGAGGCAGTCTTGCCTGTTCTTCTCTTGTTCTGGTTTCGTCGACAAGGTCTCTCAGGTGGCCTTGCCTTACCAGATCTTCCAAGTGTGCTTTTAAGGCTCTGCAGCCCTGTGTTGTATGTCCGTTTTCATTGTGATAAGCACAATGCCTGTCCATGTTTCTTCCCATGAATTCTCCTGGTTCCCTTGCTGGTGTTCTGAAATAGGGCTGGCTCCGAATTTTTCCTAGGACCTTTTGAATTGGAATTCGGAACACGGTTGTCACTGCCTGTTTAGCCCTTAACTCCATCTCTGTTTTGCTGAATCCGTTGTTACTTCGGCTTTGCTTCGGCGAGCCGTTCCCTTTTTCCTGTTTGACTTCCTTGTGGGCCGATGTATCCTCCTCGGCTCGTGCATACTTTTCGATTCTTGCCATGAGCTCCTCCATGCTCTTCGGCAATGTCTTTGCCAAAGATTTCCGTAGTGAACAGTTATCTTTTAGGCCGTTCTTGAAAGACACGACCGCTACCTCCTGGTTGCATTCAGGTATTCGATTGAACACCTCGTAGTACCTTTTCGCATAGGCCCTGAGGCCTTCATCCTTGCTGATTTTTAAAGCCATTAGCGCGTCCACCCTTAATGGCTGTAGTTTGTTTGTTACGAACCTGGCCACAAACATCTCGGCCAGGCCTTCCCATGTCTTCACGCTTCTCTTTGGTAATTTATGGAACCAATCTGATGCAATCTCCCCAAAGGACGAGGGGAACACTTTGCAGAGTAGTGGCTCGTTTCCACTGTACAACGCCATTGAGTTCAAAAATAGTCCAACGTGGAAGTTAGGGTCTGACTTACCATCGTATATTTGAAACCTTGGCATGCTGAATCTTTTTGGTGCTTCAAATTTGTCCAGTTCTACCAAGAACGGTGTCCTCGGCTTAACGGGTGAGGTTACCTCGGCTTCAGCGTTCTGTTCCTTCCTCTTGAGGTAGTTTCTCAAGTCTTCTTTACTCCTCCCCGGAGCTCGGTTGTCTTTGGACTTCAGTCTCTTCGGCGCACTACTCTCGGCCTCGTGATGGGCCCGTTTCCATCTTTCTCCGTGGGTTGTGTCAAAGCAGAGCGCCTGCTTTTGAACATGCCGATGTTCTCTGGTTCCTGATCCTTTGTTTGATACGTTCTCTGGGACTTCTCTTGTCTTGGCTCCTCTCGCCTGACCTCCCCGGAGGGCGGGTGAGAGTGACTTTTGCTCCTGGAGTGTTGTGGTGCTTCAGGAATTATTTTCTTCCTCCCTTCTGAGTATTAACTGCTGGAATTGGCGTGTCCTGCAACGGGTATGGTGGCTGCATGACATTGTTTTGCATCATGAAGTTGACGACCGACTGCAGGTCGGCCAACTTGTCTGCCAATTCTTTTACTTCGTCATCCCTCCGTAGGCACCTATCCTTTCATACCTAGAGGTTGTCTTCATTGTAGTATCTGCCCTGGTCTGTTTTCTTCGAGGTGTCGCCCTCCTGGACGACATCCTTTCTCCCGTGTCCCTGGCCACGGGCTTCTTCGTTATGGTTGTCTCCTTCGACGTCAAAGTTGATAGGCCTGCCACTCCCAACGGGAGCGTCGTCCCCAACCTTTTCGTTTTGTGCGTTACTGGCCATCTATTCGTCTTTCTTTCCCACAGACGGCACCAAATTGTGTGAGTGATTTTCCGATCACACTACCCTCCTTAGTAATTCAGCTGTAGAACACAGGCAGAATAGATGGCACCTTGCTGTCCTGCACAGAAAGAAAAGGCTCCGGCGGTGGTTCTTCCACCCGGGGGCACTCCGACGATCAAGTCAGTATATCTCTCAAAGATAATCAAGTATTCAACTCACAAGCTTGAGTATATAAAGCATACCTTAGACCCATGGGGGTGCCTCTCTTTTATAGCCAATACAATCCTAGTCCCAATTGGAGCCTAACTCCAATGGACTCAGGATTACAGCTAATCTGGAACTCCCAGTGGGATTAAGATAAACCCTTTTAAGAGTTTCATCATTACCCAAACTGAAGTCTTCTCTCAATCTAGGACTCTTGTCCTTTATCCGCTTATCTCGGATTCCAATATCTTTGGAGATAACCTCGGCAACTCCGAGATTACCTCGGTGTAACTACCACGACACGTGGCACCTCGGCTGACACGTCGGCGTCACCTTGCCACGTGTTGGCACTCAGAAAATATGTCCCCACAATAATTTTGTAGACTAATGTATGATAGTCAGGTCGAAATTAGACTGGGTTCGAGGGTAGAAATGGGCTCTCCTCCATATTTTTATTTATTTTTATATCCCTTTATATTTTTCTTGTGGGTCTCAATTCGGACTCGCATCGATAATCTGAACTATCTATCTTGTAAGTCTCACAATAAAAGTCATCTATGCAAAAAATTAATTTCATCGAACAACTATAAATATAGAAATAAATCACATTTTGTTTTATAAAATGAACGATAAATATGATTAAAAACTTAAATTATCTATTTTATAAAATAAAATGTGATTTATTTATGTTATAATTGTTTGATAAAATTAATTTTTTACATAAATAATATTTACTGCCAGGCATACGAGATAAATGGTTTAAATTATCAATATGTGTCTAGGTTAAGACCTTCGAGAAGAATATGAAAAAGTATGAAAAATATAAAAAGGAGCTTAATGCTGAGAATGATCCTTTAATCAATTACGTCCAATGACTTCAATTATACGTAAGAGGTAGTTTGCTATGATTTTCTAAAAGAAAATACTTCATGCCCCATGTAATATTGTCCCAAAATTATTCAAATTATTCATTTGTGTGAGTCTCACATGAGTCCCACACAAATGAATGACTTTGTGATATAGCCATGTTAATGCCCCATGAGCAATGAATAATTGCTCAATTTTCTGTGTCACCTTCAATGATGGGAACACTTCTGATTCAGCGTTAACTACTCATTATAAAAGAAATTTTTTAAAAAGTTAATATATAGATATAGAAATTAGGGAAATTCTGTGGTTCATATTTTTTCAAGGTGTGTATCATATATATCATATTATAAATTGACATAATTTCATTAGAAAATTCTGTAACATTAGCCACAAATTAGCATAATAACATGTTTAAAATTGTGATTCATGTAATAAAAGTTGTCATTTGGTTACAATATTTTTTTTTACCCCAATTTCTGATAAGGTTACTCGTTTTGTTGTTGATGTTATAAAATTTTGTAATAAAATTATGTCAATTTATAATAAGATGCATATGGTACACACCATTGATGTCTCTAGAAATTAATGAAATTCCCTATAACTTTAACGGTAACATTTGAAAGGAAAAAATAAAAATAAATAAATAAGTACAGAGTGAGTTATAAATTTTTGTGTAAAATAAATATATGGTCCATTATTAGATTAATCTGACAGTACCCTAAGAATCGAATCATCTTAATTGATAAATACACGGACTTTCCCTTTAATTTTAAAATTACGTTAAGATTTGTGTATTTGTTAAAAACCTCAAGGGATGGGTGGTCCGTCTAATTAGTCCATGTTTGTGTATAGAGCCAGCATTACTTCTTGATGGTCCGTCTAATTAGTCGATATTGGTGTTTTTCTATAGAGCCAGCTATACTCTGCAACCAAATAAAAGATCCAGTGAGAGGAAATTATCATTATATTTTGAAACAAAGCAACATTACTGTTGACACCTCCTTGGTAAGAGGCGGGATTAGATTTAATACTAAACAAATTAAAAAAAAAATTGTAAAATTTTCTTACTTACTAATATGGCACAAATCACATTATTAAAGTGTATTCTGTTTCAAATTCTAAAATTTCTTTTATTGCATGATAATGTCATTTAGTTAGAAAAGTTGATAATGTTAGTTTGTATAGGATTTTCCTTTGTCTAATTATTTCTGAATATGAAATTAGCTAGCCATGATATAATTTTTTTTTATTAGTATAATTAGGGGTAATTTTAAAAGAATTCAGGATTTGACCCTAAAAATAAAATAAATACAAAGTTTTTAATTTTGTCAATTTAGACTCATTTTATGTACACTTACATTGAATTTAATCACTAAAATACTCTTTTTTATGTTGGTTTTACCTAACAAAAATACACAAATGTTTAGATTGAAAATAAATTAAAATATTAGAATTTAAATTGATAAAAATAAAATTTGAGGCTTATTTTGTTACAAGGGTTAAGGGTTAAACATTGAGACTGGTTTGTTTGTTTGTTTGCTTCTTCTTTTTTTTTTTTTTTTATAATTTCCCCTTATAATTATTTATTTATTTATTTTTGTATTAGTAGTGGTAATATGTATGAATTTAAATCCCAAAACCCACACCATAAGGGGACAATTAGACTACTGCTTATCGAAAAAAATTTCATGTAATACATGATAATTCACTTTTATTAAGTAATTGGGAGACAAATGATAATTTATTTACTATATTTTGCGATTTCACATTTACTAAAATTACCACATAAATAATACCATATGGTACTCCACGTAGGCGCAAGTTAATCAAGGCAGGCCAACCACTGCATTCATATTGAGGAGAGAGCTTGCTTTAATTTTCCAAAAATATTAGCCTAATCAGTAAGTGTGAGGGCCCAGAGTATGATGGTGCTTTTAGTGCCTTTATAAAGAATCAGACCACTTGGGTGCTAAATGTGCAATTCTGAGTTAGTGCAGAACATGCAAAGAAGAAATAGGTGTGCCATCATGTTTAGAGAGATGAGGTTGGTGTGGTTGTGGGTAATGTTGGTTTTGGCTAGTGAGTGCTATGGGTGTTTGAAGCATGAGAGGATTGCTCTTCTGCAACTAAAAGCTTACATTAACCACCAAAATCGCAACAACACATCTGCAAGGTGGGAGATTTGGAAGGGTGAAGCGACTACTGACTGCTGTGAATGGGAAAGAGTCAAGTGCAGCACTACAACAGGGCGAGTGATCCAACTCTCACTCAATTATACTATTTATGTGGGACCTTGGTATCTGAATGCCTCCATGTTTCTTCCATTTGAAGAACTTGAAAGTCTCGACTTATCATCCAATAGTTTAGCAGGTTGGCTTGAGAATGAAGGTTTTTTTTTATTACTAGAATAGCAACCAAACAAGTCTACTCTATTGTTTTCTTTTTGACAATATTTCCAGAAATCGCGTTGTGGCCTATGCTATGATATACATTATTGACTGTTTTACAGGTTTTGAGAAGTTGGGTGAATTAACATCTCTAAAGTCTCTAGATCTGTCTTGGAATTATTTGGAGGGAACGATTCATATTAATGGTGAGTTTAAAGTCTATTTCTCTCCATTCTTTAACTAAGAGTTTGAAGAATTCAAAAATAAGCAGGTTTATTTGGTTTCCAACTAATTAATACTTTTATTTTCCTGACTTGAGACCAGATCTTAAAGGTCTGAATAACTTGGAGCAGCTTGATATTAGTTTAAATCAATTAAATGGTTTCATAACTCACTCAGGTATGATAACAATACCACTTCAATATGAAGAAAATAATGAACCAAAAAAAATGTAGATGCTCTGGTTTCAAAAATACATTTTTCTAGTCTATTTTTTTAGAACAAATGCAGTGAATTATGATTATATACATGAAGTGACATAAAAAAATAAACAGTTTAAATAATCTAAATAGGACTCGTGATGGATCCAGATAACACCCTTCCGTGCCCAACCCAAAATTAAAAACAGCCTACTTGGCGGCTGAATTAATGATTCTAGTGAATTAGTTTTTTTTTTTTGGAAAATAAAGTTTGTTTATTTTTTTTATTTATTTATTTTATGATGGTAAAGTTTGTTTTTTAAACACTCGATCTTTGTACATGATATGATTTATGGGTCCATCACTTGATTTATCCCATTTGCCACTTGTCATACTATGCAACATTTGTTGACCAGTTGAAATGGACCCATTTGCACAAAAATGTTAGGGTCCCAAAAAAAATTATTAAAAATTTTACATAATATTTTCACAATTATGAGCCGCAATGATAGATGTTTTGCCTTGTAATAAAAAGATCACAACAGGCCACACAATTTTATATGAAATTTCAATAGAAAATTTATGTTTGTAGATTACTATGCTTTAAAATTGAGTTTTAAACAAACTACCTATTTTTCTTATTATATTTTTAATAAAATGGAATACATGTCAATTTTACGTGTTGTTTTAGTCATGAGGATGGTGGTGACTTGAAATGGAAATTGATTTTTGTAGATTTTGAAAGACTGTCTGTGTTAGGCAAGCTGAAGCTACTTAGATTGGATTTGAATTCATTCAATAATACCATCCTACCATTTCTTGGTGTGCTCTCATCACTCAAGACTTTATCCCTAGTGGGAAACCGTTTGAATGGATCAATTGATATAGGAGGTAAGTCCAGTATAAAATGTTTCACCTATTCACAACTAAAACAACCTTTCCAGCATCAATATGGACAATCTTTGCAGCATCAATGTGAGTTTTATGAGCCATGTTTATTGGACAAATTATAACATAGGATTAGGATTATCAATCTATGGAATTCACAATGTTTTGTTGTAATTTTTATTATTCAGATTAGATTTCAATGGACATTTTATTCAACAAAATTGGTGAATTTTTTAATCCTATAACTAATAATACAAAATAAACATATAATTGGTATTATATATTTCAATATTTATTGCAAAACAAACGTAAAAAAGATGGAATTATTTATCCTACTAATCTAATTGAATGACCAATCTTTCACTGATTCCATGAATTGTTAATCCTCTCACTATTATTTATTCTAATCAAACAAAGTCTATGTGTTGTTGGAAGTGTCGGATAATGGCCTAAAATACTACGTGATTCAATGTCATATAATATTTTGAAATTATTAAAAAATTATTAATTATTCAGTTTTATGATAGTCGGACTCGACAAAGAAAAACCATAGCACCAAAAGAGTAAGTGCTCCAAGGTTGAGATGGTTACTATTTTAGTTTCTAATGTATGAAGTTTGTGTGATTTTGATTCTCTATTTGAATTGTATCTGTTTAGTTTCCGGTGTATAAAAATTATTTTGATTTCATCCTCCAACTAAATTCGATTTATAGATACCATTAAATTTAAGGGTATATATAGAAAGTAAATTAAAATTTCACTATTTAAGTCCCTAAAATAAGATATTTGTGTTATTTTGGTTCTTAATATATAAATCATGGCAATTTAGTATTTAAAGTATCTAAAGTTACAAAAATGGCCCGCGGCCTGGGGTGAGCCCGGCCTGTTTAGGTCCGTTTGGGCCCGGGCCCAACCCCAAACCCTTGGCTAGAGCCTAGGCTATCATTTTAAAGCCCCGACCCGACCCATGGGCCCAGCCCATTGGCCCGCTTAAGGCCCGCCTGAGACCCAGTGTTTTTTTTAGTGAAAAATAATAAAATTTTGGTAAAAAAAATTTAAAAAAAAAAAAACAACAAAATTTGCTCAGGCCCACCCAAGCTCTAGCCCAGGCCCACCGGCCCACCCAAGGCCCGAATATCCCCAGGACTTGGGCTTGGGCATAATTTTCTGGCCCGTGGACTAGCCCAGCTTGGCCCAAATTTTGGCGGGAGCCTATGAGGCCCAACATGAGCCAAATTTACACCCCTAGCTAAAGTGTTTCAATTTGGTCCTCTAACCAAGATTACAAAACCATCCATGCTTACTCTCTCTTTCTCTCTCTAAAAACCTCCATCCTAAGTCTCACCGTTGGCCGGGCTAGCTGCTGCCTATGGCCATGGCAGTCGGTTGGCCTCGCTTCCTTTGTGTGTGATTGTTGTTTGCTTTCTTTTTAACTTGAATCCCCAAAAATTTTCCCACCATATTATTTTTCCCCACATCTATAGATTATGCTTAAGTGTGTTTTGATCTATGGTGTTTGGCCATCGATCTTCTTTTGGGTCTTCCATCGGCGGGTTTATAGTGATCTAGTTTTGGGCGCTTCTCTGCAATGTGTGCTGGGTTGTTCGATATTGGAAGTTTTTTGGCCATGGATGTGTTCGAATATAGGAGTTTGTTTGGCAAAGAGGTCGGTGGTCTCAGATCGGGTGTTGTTCGGCAAAAAGGTCAGTGGTCTCAGTTCTATGGGAGACTCTCGACTATGGGTGGTTGAAGATTAAGAGGATGTATAAGGCATTGGTCTTTGGGATTGGCCATGAGTGGTGATTTGCGGCCATGGATTAAGGCCATGGGAGGTGTTAAATATTGGGAGTTTTTAGGCCATGGAAGTGGTGTTTCGGTGATGGTTGGTTCAGTTCAGGGAGGTGTTTGACAGGTAGAAGAGGTGTGTTTTCAGCTTGTTTAACAAGTGGAAAATATTTAAAAGTTTAAGATTTTGAATAATTTATTTGTGTTAGGAATTGATTTTGTTGTGTTTTTAATTTTATAAGTTTTAATGTATTAATTATTAATGTTGAAGCATTTTAGAAAGTGGGGGGAAGATTATCCAAAATAAATATTTACAAAATGAAAAAAAAACAAAAAACAAAAAAGAGGCTCCAAAATAAATTTTTAAAGAAAAAAGTCCAATCCACAAACCGTCTACAACCGCCCGCACATCTGCGAACCCTATCCGCACAAACCGCAACCCGTACTGCAAATGGTTGCAGGTTGAATTTTTCCCAAACTACATACATATGAGCGGGTTCAAACCGATCCACAAACCATCTAAAACTGAACTACGACTACCCCTATTTTATAGTCTTTTTTCTCCTCCTCTTGGGTCCCACCTTCTCATGCTTTTATGGAATAGGCCACAGCTTGGTCCAACAGGACCCTTCCGACTACCCTAGATTATTCGGCTTCGGGACATGGCCTGAATATTTAACTCAGCTTCCCGTGTGGGCCTCAATGCCTACTCGGCAACGATCCCTAGCCCACTGGGCTTTGAACTTATACGGCCCAATTAACAGGACCAATTTGAAGTTGATTTTTTATATTTGGCTCCCACACTGATAACAAAATTTGGTCCTCTAACCTTATTGTCTTTCTTTATTTGAACTAAGGGCAAAACATAAAAATCGTAACACACATCAACAAAAAGCGAATGCTTATATATCAAAATATATTGGATGATGTATTGCAAGAAAGAAAAAAAATTGCCAAAATAATTATCAACAAAAAATTTGGTGAGGATCTCATTTATCGTAGAATATGAGCTTTGGCAGACAATTTTTTTGTCCTACATCACAAAAATTACATTTTATTATAATAATGTGAATATTCCTCTCCAGAAATATTGGCTTTTCTTTTCTTTTATTTTCTTCAATTTTTGATGATGTGTACTTGTAGTTTTCAAACTTTACCATTAGTTTAGACAGAAAGGTAGACAAAGTTAAGTTGGGAGACCAAATCAAAACACTTTTTTTTTATAAGTTGCAAGCTAAATTTACACAATCCTATACAACTCATAAAACAATTAGGACCCGGTGTACAATCAATTCTTCTTCTTCTTATTTTTCTTATTTTTATTTTTTTATGAGCAACTTATAACAGCTGAATTTTGGTGGCAATTCAATAGAAAATAAAAAAGGGTTCATAACAGAGAATTTTTTTGAGAGGTTGTACACTCATTTTGGAAGTAAAAAAAGATTTGTGGGTAAGATTTTTCATTTACAATATTGTTTCACACATGTTTGTACAAAAATAATGTTTGTAATCATTATCCCAAATGAAGATTTCTAAGTTTCTTAGTAAACAGATAAACTATTTTTTGATTTTTTTTTTTTTAATAAATAGAATAGATCACATGTCAATTTTAAGTTTTGAACGGATTACAAGCTGGAGATACTTGATTTGGGAGGCAATGCATTCAATAATTACATCCTACCATCTCTTGGTGTTTTCTCATTACTTCGTATCAACAAGAAAATACCTCATATGTTCACACCTAGACAATCTTTCTATCAACAATGAGAGTTCCATGTGTTCTGCAAGATGTTAGGAGTAGTGGATAATACCTCCAAACATCACATGAATAATGTCACATAATATTATAAAATTACTAAATAATTATCAATTATCCAATTTCATGACAGTTGGACTTGACAAAAACCATAGCACGAAAAGAGCAAGTCCCTCAGATTGAGATAGAATTTTTTTTTTTTTTTTGTTAACAACAGATGGAATCTAATACATAAAATAGTCTGCCAAATTTATAAACAAGGGTTAGTTTCCCTTTTATTCTCCAAGATTTTGTTTGTTTGCATGTAAAATATTTTCTTATAAAATATTTTCTTAAAATTTTGGTGTTCGGTTACGTATAATTGGGTAAACTATTTTTGGATAAATTATACCATTAATCTTTGAGCAAAGTATTACTTTAATTCCGATAGTTTAATTTAAATAATTTGAATCATATATGTTCAATTTTATTTTACTAAAGTTTGCCCACTTGACTTTCGTACAGAATGTCATTGAAAGTGAAAATTACAATGTGACTCAAACAAAAACAATAAGAAGAAAAACACTTATGTAGATTGGTCTTTGAGATTTGTATCAATTCAATTTTTAATATATAAAAAAATAGTTCGATTTGATCCCCAACCTAATTACATTTGGAGCTACTTAGATTGGATTGGAATTCATTTAATAATAATATCCTACCATTTCTTGCTCTCATCACTCAAGACTTTATCCCTATCTACAAACCATTTGACTGGATTAATTGATATAGGAGGTAAGTCCAATATAAAACTCTTCACATATTCACAACCAAAGGCAATCATTCAAGCTTCAAAATAATCAGTAACCACATGAACAAGTGCACAATATCCATGTGTTCTACATTAAGGAATGTATAAGATATTAGATCAAGTAAATATTTTTTGTTAGTGAGAGATCCGTCTTTTATGAAATAGTTTGATAAAAAGAGTCCTTTCGTTTGTTTTAAATGACATTTTGTTTTTAATTTTACCCTTTAATTTATCTATTAACTTTTTTTATCCGTTGACTTTCATAGACTATCTGTTCAAATTTTTTTCCCATCTAATCAAAAAAATTTCCAACCTGTCCAAAAAATTTCCCTATCTGTTCAATTTTGTACCCAGTCTATTTAATTTTTTAACCTTTTCAATTCAAATTTCCCTTATCTGCTTAAATATTTGTCCAAATAAAATTATATCTGTCCACATTTATTATATGTTAAATTCCATCTGTTTAATTTTTTTTTTTTTTTATCTTTATTTGTTCATCAACAACAACAATCATCCAAAAAAAGTTCAATCTGTTTAACAAAAAAAAATAAAAAAATGATCTGTTGAATTCAACAGATCTGGATCAGAGACCCATGGAAGAGGGGGATGAGAAAGATCTGAGCCTTTTTGAATAGATTTGATCTCTAGCCGTCAGAAACCTAGAATCCCCTATCTCTCTGTGATGCCTCTTCACAACCACTGTCCCTCCTCCAGCCATAACGTTTCCAAACAAACACAATCTGTAAACACCAAAGGGGAGAGAGAGATGGCAAAAAATCTAAAAATTTCCCTAACTTCTTCTGAAAAGAACTACCAGAGTATTTCTTACTTCATTCCATTTCAAGCAAAAATTCCAATAAATCAACTGACTTACGCTTCTAGTTGTAATCGTGCCAAAAAAAATCTACTGACAGATAAATTCCAACCATTTTCATCAACAAAAACCTTTATACCACACCAAGCTTCCAAATTTTTATCCCATTCAGCTTGTAATCATATTTTCGCCGAATACGAAGTGTAATCAAAAGCTTATTCGAACTTTAAACTTAAAAACCTATTTCATTAGCTATCAATTGGCAACTGAATGAGTACTTCAAATACATATCAAACACAATTCCCAACCTTTAACGAGCAAATCTTCAAATTGAAGAGAGAAAAGTATATGTACCTCGAATGAGATTGATGTTCACTTCACGAACAGGAATCACGATAGCAGTACGGGAGGGATCGGCCTCGGGATTGAGAATCGAAGAGCCGGCGTAGTGGTTGAGGGAGGCGGGTGAGATCCGAAGGGAACACTGGCGAGATTGTACCGGATGAGGCGGTAGACGTGAGAGTGCGAAACGAGGAAGCCATGCGAAATGACCTCTTTTTCGATCTGAGGCTTTTGAACAGATCTAAGCCTACTTGGCCCTAAGATCCGATGGGTCATATACTCTACGATGAGGTCGCGAGTTGTCGACGGCGGTAACTACGACGGTGACACAGAAGGGTGGTGCAGCGGTGGCTAGGGTTTAGGAAGAAAACAGAGAGAGAGAATATATATATATATATATATATAGAGAGAGAGAGAGAGAGGAGGAGGAGGAGGAGGAGGAGATGAGGTTTGTTTAACCAAACACGGTCGACGCCGGCAGAGGGGAGTCGAGGCGGCGGCGTGTGAGCTCGATCTAGGGTCCAGCAGCGGATATATATACACGAGCGTAGTTTAGCAATTTCGCAGAGAGCAAGGATCTCTCTAGAGTGAAATTTTCTTAAAATTTTTTAGAGTACTATATTGTGTGGTTGAGATTTATTGGCAAGTCACATCAGAAAAATTGATGTGATTTGTCAATAAATCTCAACCATACAATATAACACTCTAGAAAATTTTAAAAAAAAATCACTCTAAAGGATCCCAATTCTTTGGGAGAACCTTATCTTTATAGACATAATGTTTTAACGGCTGGATGTTGGACAAAGAAAATAAAATTTTAGATTTTTAGGCCAAATGTCCAAAAAAATTATGAGATAGTGTTAAATTATCATGTCACGTTTTTTTATGCAGTGTTCTTAACAATGTGAAATTACAAAATACATTTGATAAATTATTTCTTATCTCTTATAATTACGTAAGAAATATAAAGTTAACATGGTCTTGGCTGAAGATTTCAGCAAACATTTTTTACTACTCAATCAATGACTTCATCTTTTCTTTGAAAGGAATTAAAGCGAAGATCAGGCCCTTTTCTTTGGTCCGGGTCTAGACATGATTGGGTTTAATTGGAGATACAACATAGTTGGGAGTACTTTGCAGGCTATGACGCAATTTTGGGGTATTTATATATTTTAATTACCAATAAATTTTGGGGTATTTATATATAAATTTTAATTTATAAATTTATATTTTATTAAATTATAATTAAATTTTTAATAGTCGGAATTACTATTTAAATAATGATTGTTCATCATTTATGATTATTTATATAGGAACACGATAATTTAACATTTATTTTGATTTTCAAAACTTTAAAATATCAATTTTTAAATTGAAAAAACTAAAAAAATATTATGTGAAAAAATTGAGAAAATTGAAAATTTTGTGTCTATAAAGGAGCATGATGATGGAACATTGACATGCAAAATTTAAAAAAAAAATTAAATTTAAAAATGAAAAAAAACTGTTAATGTTCTCAGTTTTATTAGATAGTTGAATCAAACCAATAAGTAGAAGGGCAAAAACGTTTAATCTCATGATTTATTTTTTTATCAGTTAGTGAAACAATTATCTAAAACATTACTATTCAAAATTAATAATATTCTTAGTTTTAAAAATTAAGAAAAACTGATAATGTTCTCAGTTTTACTAAATAAGACTTACTGGTTTAAAAAATCTTAAACAGAATCTGAACTACCATAACATTTGTAAATAGGAGTTTTGGGTAATTAACTCATAAATTTTTTTTGTTGATAAAATAAAAAAATTAAAATTAAAAAAAACATTGTCTCATCTGTTAAATTTTTTATTACATTATTGGTTAAAAACAACAAATACAATTCACTAATCTAGTTGGATAACCAATCATTCATTGAGCCTATGTTTTTTTTTTTTTTATTAGCAGCAAAAGGAAACTTTGTTGATGATAATTACAAGGCAAGTGACATACATCAATAAAGGGGATTGATTAGTTTGCTTTGACACTTTTTAATCCCATAAATTGTTAATCTTTTTCTTACTAATTCTTCTAATCAAACAAAGTCTGTATGTTCTACGTGTTAGGAGTGATAGATAATCCCATAAATTGTCACATAAACAATGTCACAATAATATTTTGAAACTGCTAATTAATTATTAATTATCCAATTTTATTATAGTCGGACTCGACAACAACCAAGTTGAGATGGTTACTATTACATAATGTAGTGTGCCAAATTTATAAATAATGGTTCGTTACTTTTTAGTCTCTGAGGGAGTGTTTGATTAATATGATTAATAATGAGAGAATTAATAATTTATGAGATTAGTATTAATTATCCAGTTAGATTAGTGAGATACATAATTCTATTTATCTACGTTTATTTTGTAATTAATATGAAAGTATATATAATCTCAATTATAGGTATGTTTCGCGTTGTAGGCTTAAAAAAAAATTCATCAATTTTGTTACATATAATGACCATTGAAATATACTCCAAATAATGGAATGTGAGTTCGATGAACTAATAATCTTAATCTTATGCTATAATCTGTCCAATCAAGTAGGGGTGAGCATGGTCCAGCTTAGATCGGTTTGAGATAAAACCAAGACCAATCCATTGTCTATAGTTCCACAAAAAATGGAATCAAACCAAACCATTAAAATCATAGAACCAATCCAAACTAAACTATTTAAACATGATTTGGTTCGGTTTGGAACCATAGTTTCACATAATCTGTTTACAAGAAAAAAATCATATAACATTTTCAAAAAAATTCAAATTGTCATAAATTTTAAAAATAATAATAACATATCCATCAAACAAACTACTCTCATAAAATTCACCAATAAACAAAAACATAACATTAAGCAAACATTGTTCAACATTAATCTGTCATTACTTTTCAAAACATAACATGTACATTATTCCACCATTAACTTAAACAAACATAATATCAAGCAAATAAACATATATAGTTTAAGTTATGTAATCCGGTTTTGTTCAAATCTAGAATCATGAACCTAAATCCGGAATCAATCAGTGGAGACCAATTCCCTAATTTTCCTAATTAGGGCTGAAGCACAAATTAAAAAAACCAAACCAAACCTACCGAATTGGTCTGGACCGGTTCAGTTTGTGAGTTTTTTGATTTCTTTGCTCAGCCCTACAATCAAGAAAACCCTAAAGTCATTTTAGTTATCTATTTAAATTGTATGTATTTAGTTCTCAATGTACAAAAATTATTTTGGTTTGGTTGCCCAACTGAATTTCATTTGTAGACTAGATACCATTAAAGTTAAGGGTAAATATAGAAATTTAATTAAAATTTGCTCTTTTAGTCCCTAAAGTAAGAAATTTGTGCCATTTTGTTCCCTAATATTTAAATTATATCTATTTAATTTCCAAAGTATAAAAAGTGTTTTATTTTAGTTAGCTAACCTAATTCTGTCTTTCTTTATTTGACCAAAGGGCAAAACATGAAAATCGTAAATACACATCAACAAAAAGCCAAGAAAAAGAGACCAAAAAAAATCAATTTTGGGGGAAATATTCTAGTTGTCTAATATTTATATATGTTACTTATATATCAAATCATACAGGATGATGTACTGCAAATATATTTATATATTAGCGGTCTGCACAAGCGATGTCTGTGTAACTTTTAAAAAAAAAAAAAAAAATTATTTTTTTTATTAACAAAAGAAACATTTATTGATGAAATAATCGTACAAGATATTAATTGTACGAGCTTTCATTGTTAAACCCAAGATCATGGGTTTGAGGCCCGTCCTTCTCTTTGCATACTTTTTAAAAAAAACTCTAAATATAGGGTAATTTTGAGAAAGAATATTGTGAGACGAAAATTTTCAACACCGCCAATAGCCTTCACTTTATATATTAAAGTAGATAAATATATTACAATGAAAAATTATCACCAAGACAATTATTAATGAAAAAATTATTGACAAAGATCTCATTTATCATTGAAATAAGCTTTGGTTGACCAATTATTTTTTTGTCATTACAAAAATTACATTTTATTATAATAATGTAAATGCTATTTTCTAGAGATGTTGGCTTTTACATTTTTTTTATTTTATTTTTTGAAAATGTGTATTTATGGTTTTCAAGCTTTACCCCTAGTTGAGACATAAAGATAGACAAAATTAAGTTGGGAGATCAATTCCAAACACTTTTCAATATTATAATGGTAAATTATAATTAGTGCCCCTGCACTTTCACCAAAATTTCAATTTGGTACCTTCAGTTTCAATTGTAACAGTCAACCTCTTATACTTTCGATCAAATTGCAATCTCACCCTTTTATACACAACTTGCAATTCAAAAGGGCTAGCTTACTTTATCAATGATATTATATACAACCTGCAACAGTTAACTTTATGTAGAAGTGGTGTTGGGTGATTGAGCGAGCAGAAATCGGAGCCTTATACCATGCTCTAGTTTTTTGTTTCTTTTGCTCTTCTATGTTTTCTTTTTCTGATTTTGTTCTTGTTTTTGTTGGTTTGTTTCTCTCCAACTAGTGGGATTATGCCTTAGTAAGTGATAGGGCCCGTTTTTCAGTGCCAACATAGTTGGGATGGAATTACTAGCTTTGATGATTAGTGCTCTCTCCTCACTTTGATCTTTGTATAGTGTACTCTAAATTTCATCAATAAAGTTCTTTTTAGCTATTCAAAAAAATAAAAAATAAAAAATTCTCACCGCTTTATCCATTTATCGTTAATAAGCTAGCATATATTAAAAGTTGAAGGATTATAGTGAGATTTTGGTGAAAGTAAAGATCAAAGTGAGATTTTAATAAAAATGTAACAATGTTAACAAGAAAAAAACAAAAAAATGTCACTTGTGTTTCAAATGACAAGTTCTATAAACTTCGTTAATGACAAATAAATAGAAAGGTGATATTGCAACTTGATCAAAAATGTAAGGTTTGACTATTACCTGGGGTGACGTTAGCTTAGGGTTAATGGGGTTCCATTTCCAATCAACCTATCAAAAACTCTTAATAGAACAACTACTTATATTATTAATATTTTATTTAATATGATTTAATCTTATTAAAATTAAGGTACCTCATTCTATAGTTTGACATCAATGAATGAATAATTTTTTAATTACATATATACAAGAAAATGTATTTGACATTATTACCAATGAAGTTTTTATGCAACAGTTCTAAAAATAAAACCTCATCAAATGCAGGTGTAAAAGTTTATATTATTTGTTATTCAGACAAATAGTACAATATTTTTACAATTTATTCTACTTAAAATTTGAGAAATTTAGTTATAAAAAGTTTGAAAAGTTTAGGGCATCGTTTGGGGTTTGGTTTTCTTAATAATTTTTAAATTTTTTGATTGTTTTATAAGATGAAAAGAGTCAAATGGATTTGATAATGCCTTTTTTTAGTTGAATGAAAAAACGTATTGACTGGCATTAAAGACTTACTTTAAAACTTTCGGTTTTTTTAATCTAAAAATCAAGTTTTCAAACAAGGTCTACATGTTGTTTAGTTTAAAAGTTTTTTCTAGTTTCTAGAATTTGTGGAACTTAAACATGCAAGGTGAACCCATCTCTACAAATTTTTGGAGACATCACTTACTATTACAATTGAAAGTAAACAAATTAAAGTGAGATTTTGATGAAAATGTAATTTAACCATATTGTATGGATAAAACTTCATTTTTCCTTCTAAATTATCATTCAAAAATTAATTTAACCCATGTTCTTTTAAAATATCAATTTTATACCTAATCTATTTGATTTTGGATCAATTTCACTCTGCTGTCAGTTGTCGTCTATAATCAAATGGAAGTTGCTGACGTAAATTTCATTTTGCCCTCAAATGAAGTTTAATATGACTCATACAACCAATATGATCAGATTTACACTCAATTCTTTTTCTTTTTTCTTTTTCATTGTAGAATTCCGCAATGTGAACAACTTAGAGGAGCTGGATTTGGGAAGCAATTCAATAGAAGATATAAAAGGTATACAATAGTGATTTCCCAAAAGTTTTTAGTGGTTTTACTCTCATTTTCCTAGCTGAAAAAGATTTAAAGGCAATATTGTTCACTTATAATATTATTATAAAAAAAAAGTAGGTGAAATTACAAAAAATAAATCCTCAAGGTTTGAGTCTTATAATAAATAAATTCAGAATTTTTTATTTTGTCTATTTAAATCATAATTTTTTAATTTTTTTTCAATATAAATCATCTACCCATTTTCGTTAGATAAAATTGTTAGAAAAATATATTTTAGTCATTAAACTCAATAGAAATTGATATTTTAGATATTTTTCGTATACCTATATTGAATTTAATGACTAGATATATTTTTTCAACAGCTTTACTTAACGAAAATAAACAAATGATTTAAATTAAAAATAAATCAAAAGAGTCGAGTTTGAATTGATAAAATTAAAAACTAAATTTATTTTTTTATAAGGCTCAAATTCTAGAATTTTTCTTCTTCTTCTTGTTATTTCCCTAAAAACGTAGTACAAAATTTTAGTAAGTATATCGGCTTCCTTCCTTAATAGTAAGAAGCCTATTAGATCATATCTTTTGTTACATGGCTTCAGGATGCATGATACATCAAATTTTCACAATGATGCATTATTTGAATAATATTTGTAGTTGTCAAGTAATGATTGAAATTTACAGGTTTAGATGGATTGAAACACATACAACACTTGTATTTGGATCATTCATCTATTAACAAGAGCTTTTTCTATAACGTTGGAGTAATGTCTTCCCTAAGGGTGTTGACATTGCGTGGCATTGGGTATAATGGGAACCTACCTGACCAAGGTATTCATGCTATTAATTCTTGCGGAAATTATCCTTTGCCTCTTTTATATTTAGTCATTTTTTCACTTTGATCTTTAAATTTTATTTTTTCTCATTTTGACCCTTTATGTTTCAAATTTTTTTCACTTTACTCCAAGAGCTAACTTCTATTTAAATTTAGATAGAAAATGTCACAATAACTATTACATAATATAAAAAAGAGTTAATTACCTAAAAGTTCTATTTACAAATATTATGGTAACTCAGGTCCTATCTAAGATTTTTTAAATCAATAAGTCTTATTTAATAAAACTAATAATATTATCAGTTTTTTTTCAAAATTTTAAAACTAAGAACCTTATTAATTTTGCATAGTAATATTCCAGATAAATGTTTCACTAACTGAGGAAAATAAACAGAGCATGAGATTAAACGTTTTTGCTCTTCTACTTATTGGTTTGATTCAACTATCTAATAAAACTAAGAACATTATCAGTTTTTTCATTTTTAAATTTTTTTCTCAGTTTTGCACCAATGCTTCATCATCATGCTCCATTATAGACACAAAATTTTCAGTTTTGTACAAAAAAATAATTCAATTTTTTCAAAATAAATTTTTTTTGCACATAATTTTTTTTTTTTTTTTTAGTTTTTTCAATTTGAAAGTTAATGTTTTAAAGTTTTGAAAATCAAAATAAATGTCAAATCATCATGTTCCTTTATAGATAATCATAAATGATGAACAATCATTGTTTAAAGGGCAATTCTGACTATTAAAAATTTAAATTTATGTTAGAGCTATGAGTCATATATTATAAAATATTTTTGTGTCATGTAACTATCAATGTGTCATTTTCTGTCTAATTTTTAACATAAATTAGCTTTAGGAGTAAAGTGAGAAAAACTTGAAACATGAAGAGTCAAAGTGGGAAAAAAATGAACTTGAAAAGCCAAAGTGAAAAAGTGACTAAACATAAAGGGGCAAAGAGTAATTTACCCATTAATTTTTTTACCTTCAATTAACTAATTTCCATACAAAAAAATTTCCAAGCTAAGCATCACTTTTTTCTTTTTTACAGGTTGGTCTAAACTTTCTTACTTGCAAGAGTTAGATCTCAGTGAGAATGGTTTTAATGGAACGCTTCCCTCATGTTTTGGAGACTTAACATCAATCCGATTATTAGACCTCTCCTTCAATCAGTTCACCGGAAATATTGCCTTGTCTCCACTTACTAATCTCACAACAATTGAATTCCTTTTCCTTTCCCATAATAATTTCGAGATCCCATCCTCATTTGTCTCATTTTTTAACCATTCAAAGCTTAAGGTACTTTTAGGTGACAACAACATATTGGGTGACCAAATTGAGTCTCAGACATGGACTCCTAGGTTCCAATTGCAAGTTTTCAGTTTGTCAAATTGTGGATCAAACAAGCCTGGTATGAAACTTCCACAATTTCTCTTTTACCAATATGACTTGAGAATAGTTGATCTATCAAACTGCACATTGGTTGGAACGTTCCCAGTTTGGTTGTTAAAAAACAATACACGATTAGAAGTTCTTACTCTGAGAAAAGGGCACCTCACAGGGCCTTTTCTATTGCCATCTTATCCCTGTCCCTTTGTTTCTTCAATTGATATTTCTGACAATCATCTTGAAGGCCAAATTCTCACAAACATAGGCTTGATCTTTCCCAATTTGAGGGATTTAAACATGTCTACAAATCTATTTGAGGGATACATTACTATTTTTTTAGGAGACATGCACTTCTTAGAGGTTTTAGACTTGTCTAACAATAATTTGTCAGGACAGATACTAGAGCATTTGACAATTAGATTCCCCCACTTACGATTCTTGAAACTGTCAAACAATAATTTGTCTGGCCTAATACCTCTTTCCTCATTTGCGAATTCAACCTCATTAGAATACTTATATTTGGACAATAATCATTTTGATCATTTTGATCATTTTGTGGGCAAAATTCCAAATAACATGTCTTTTCTCCCTAATTTACTTGCAATTGGGATTAGCAACAACCACATGTCTGGAAAGCTTCCAAGATGGATAGGGAACATGTCTCAATTGCTTGGAATTAACATGTTCTCAAATCATTTGGAAGGACATATTCCAATAGAGTTATGCAAGCTTGATAGCCTTGAGTTTTTAGACCTCTCTGATAACAACCTGTCTGGTTCTATACCATCTTGCTTCAATAGATTGAACATGAGACATGTCCACTTGAATCAAAACAAGCTAAGAGGTCCGTTGAGATTTTCATTTTACAACAGTTCTTCTTTGGTTACATTAGATGTTAGTGATAACAACCTAAGTGGAACCATTCCGCACTGGATTGGAACCCTTATTGAGTTGAGCATTCTTTGCTTAAAACTTAATAATTTTGAAGGTGAAATTCCAGTTCAATTATGCCAGTTGAAACAGTTGAGCATATTGGATCTTTCTCAAAATAACTTCTCTGGTCTCATACCTCGTTGCTTCATTGACATACCTTTTGAGACAACCCATACAAAATCTTCTGTAGAAACTAACTTGTGGGGGTCTGATGTTCATTATTCAATATGGAAATTTGTGAAGGGGTCAAGGTCACACGATCACAATGGTATGTTTGATGAACATTTTCGATCTTTGGATATCCAACAAAAAGTGGGGTTCACAACAAAGTATGGATTTTATTCATATAAAGGCAAAACTCTCGACTACATGTCAGGAGTTGATCTCTCTTGCAATCACTTAACAGGGGAAATCCCAGTTGAAGTTGGAAAGTTGAGCAACATCCATGCACTAAACTTATCCCATAACGATCTAACCGGATCAATCTCAACAACATTCTCACATCTGAGGCAGATAGAAAGCTTGGATCTCTCTTACAACAACTTGAATGGAAAAATCCCACAATTGATTGAATTAAGCAACTTGGAAGTCTTCAGTGTTGCATACAACAATTTATCTGGTCCAACCCCAGAACGGAAAGCTCAGTTTGCAACTTTTGAAGAAAGTAGCTACGAGGGAAATTCTCTTCTTTGTGGACTTCCCTTAAAAACCAACTGCCTTGGAACTGTTCCAACATCAACAATGTCGAAAGTGCCGGATGGAGAGGTAGAATATGATGGTTTCATAGATATGGAGGTTTTCTATGTCAGCTTTCTAGTCTCTTATATTATCGTGTTGATGGGGATCGTTGCAGTTTTGTTCATAAATCCTCATTGGCGACGGGCTTGGTTTCACCTCATTGAAGTTTGCATGACCACTTGGTACTATTTTGTTTTGGACAATTTCATGAAGTTTTTGAGCAACAGAAGTGTGTAATCTTCTCGTTTTAGATGTAAGTCTTGTATTCGAATCTAAGGAAATGAAAACATCTTAGATATCCGTTCTAATCTATGTCACTATGTTTCTTCTCAAATAAAACCAAAAAAAAAAGTATTTTATTGTATAATTTAAATTGTGGAATAATTATTTTTATTATTATTAAATTAGGTTTAGACAATTATTGATTTGTATAATTATTTTCAATTATAACACATGAATAAAAATTAAAAACTTTAAAGAATAAATAAACGAAATTAATAATTTGAGAATAAAGTAAAAGAATATAAATAATTTACGAGATAATAGTAAAATTAGTTCAAAATCAAATCATATCCAATCAACTAAATTTACAAAATTGAATGGATCCAAACTATTATTTATTTATTTATTTTAAAATTCGGATCAGTTGGCCCACCTCAACCCCTCTGACGGTTCAGGTGTTGTGAATACAACGAAGAAGAAACGTCCGATAAATCTTCCGGAAGCTTTCTGTTCTGAAAGGGTTTTCCAAGCACCGAAGAAAAATGCATTTGAAAAACATGTGAATGTGCTTCAATTCCATTCCATCTTCATTTTAATGTTTAAAATAAATTCTCTTTGGATTTTGTCTGAATTGTTCTCTTCTTATTTCTTTCCATCTCAGATTTCAATCTTTCATCAGTGCGAAACTGTGTATCTAATGATATACAATTATTATACAAACTTGTTTTTAGTCTTTAAAATTATGCTTCTAATCCCAAAAATGAAAGTGTTATTATTATTATTATTATTATTATTATTATTATTATTATTATTATTATTATTTTGAATAAAATATAGTTATAGCATTTATTATCATTTGGTCTTTAAAATTTTAATTTTGTCAATTTAATCTTTAAAATTTTCAATTTGAATTAAATTTATCCAATTTCAAAAGGCCGGTTAAATTGTTAACGGAATAAATATAAGCTTGGATTAATTATTTAAAAGTCCTACTAGTAAGGTTGGTGTTCCGTTAACTTTATGTACATAAGACCATTTTACCCTTATTAAAAGGCAAAAAGAATTGAGAAGCGTCAATTCATTTAGTGTTAATAAAAAATTATTAAGTGTTACAAGTGCACCACATGATAATATTATTCATCAATCACATAAAATTATGCTTGATGTCCTAATACAAAATTGTGGGTTAGTCCTACCTTCTCCGGCAATAACAAATATTTTAGTAACCACCTAACACTCCTCAAAGGCAGTAGATAATTTCTCTTATTCATATTAGTTATGTGGCATTTATATTTGTTTTATTATTTCAAAACTTAAAACTTTCATAACTTTTATTATACACATTTATTTTTAAAATATTTAGCTATACGAAATTAACAATTTCTTAGTTTGCAAAACTATCGAGTAAAATTGAGAAAATTTTCAGTTTTTTTTTTTTAATTTTAAAACTGAGAATATTATTAATTTTTGAAAACTTTCTAGTTTTGAATTGATAAATTTTTTAGTTTTAAAATTGAAATTTTTTTTTTGATAAATTTCTTAGTTTTGCACAGAAATATTTCATATAATTATTCCATCAACTAAGAAATTTTTTAGTTTTCTTAGTTCCGTTTACTGCACATTATACCTTATTTATCCAAACTAAATTGAGCCTATAAAAACAAAATACTTGCAGAAACAATAGTATCATCCAAACTCATCTTCAACCTCACAACCTTCAAACATCTTGCCGAAGCCACATCCACGAAGTTCAAATTTGCCAGCCTCAGAGCGTTTAGAGAGTACCCAACAATGTCCACACCACACGGCCAAAACGGCTTATTCCTTTTCCCACTGGGCACACAATCCTCAATTTCCAAACTAAACAATTGCAAATGATGACCGACCATTGTTTGATGGATAATTTTGTCTATTAAAAATTAATGAGATTTGAAATACCAAAAAATTTTATATAGGACCTAATAAAGTACAAGTTCAGAAAGTGAGACTTGTGTGTAAATGCCCCTATGAATTTTAACTATCATTTCCAAAGTATACATTTTGTGTTAACTTAATCCTTAAAGTTTCATTTCACTCAATTCTGTCCCTCAATATTATTTGGTTATTTTTTATTTTTTATGAATGTTTTGAAACTAAATTGACAAAATTAACAACTTTTATGACCAAATTTATACTAAACAGATACTTTAAGAATATTTTTATTATCATTAATTTCATTTAAAATTAGACTAAATTGACTCAAATTAAAAAATTTAAAGATCACTGCAACAAAACTAACTATTTACGGTTTTATATTTACGGCACATATCAAATGTATGTCGTAATTAGTACATTCTACGGCATTTAATTTTTTTTGCAAGCCGTTAATGTTTTTTCAATAACGGCATGCATACCATGTAAGTTGTTAATTCATATATTTATGACATGCTTTTATATTTTCACATCTTACAAAAATATGTCGTAAATATTTGCACTTAAAATAACATACATTTCATGTTGTAAAATATTATAACTTTATACGACATGCATTAGCATGTCGTGAAAACTTCGACAAAAAGAAAAAAAAATTCAATCTAATTTTTTTTTTTTAGGGCAAATTACAGCAGTCGGTAGTCCATGTAGTTTACCCCTTTTTTTATTTTGGTACTTGCTATTTCAATTTGCTTAATTTTGCCCCTTAATTTTACTGATTGTGTCATATTATTCTAATAAATAACGGTAGTTACGTTTGATGGACGGAAAATCAAATGATATGTCAATTTTATAGCGATCCCGGTTTTGCCCCGACCTTCATAGTGTTCCGGACTCGGGTTCCGTGATTGAATATTGTATCCATGACTTGTTTTCTCCTTTGACCCTTTGTATTTGAGTTTTAGAACTTGTTGGGCGAGTTTGGAATAGGTTGGTTGTTAGTTGGGTTAAATTGCTGCTGCCCAGATTTTGGCCTCTTCGCTCGAGCGGGGCTTCTTGCACTCGAGCAAGCCTTTTGTGACTTGCTTCTTCGCTCAAGCGAGGTTTCTTGCGCTCGAGCGAGAATTAGAAGTTCTCAAGTTTTCTTCTAGACGCAGTATTTCTGGAGAAGATGAAGTTCTTCGCTCGAGCGAGACTTCTTGCACTCAAGCGAGCCTTGTGTTGTTTGTTCCTTCGCTCAAGCGAAACTTCTTGCGCTTGAGCGAGGGTGTGCGTTTGTGTGAGACCTGAAGGTTTGTATTCTACGCTCGAGCGAGCGTGTGCGTCTGAAAAACTTCTGAAGCTTTGTATTCTACACTCGAGTGAGGCTTCTTGCGCTCAAGCGATATCACTTGTTGTGTCTGGTCACTCGAGCGACAACTTTTTTGCTCAAGCGAAGATCGCGTATATCAGTTCGCAGTAGAGATATTTTACTTCACTTTTTGATTTCTTTTCATCCCAAAACCCTAATCCGGCTCCCTCTCTCTCTAAGAATCCAACTTCTCTTTACAAATCCCTCAGAATCTAAGAGTTTCTACTCTACTTCCTTTGAGAAAAAGGTGTAGCATCTTGTGAGCTTCAAATCTATCCGAGTAAAGCTTGACTTTGGGCGTTTTCAAAATTCTCCTTCTTCCTCTTTGAGCTCCACATTTGAGGGAGAGATATTCTACTCTTTGATATGGGTTTTAACCTAGATATTTGTCATTTTGTATAAATGGTGGGATTTAGGAAGATTTGGGTGAAGTTAGGGTTTGGGTTTGAATTTTGAAAAAGGGTTGTCTATATTTGGCTCCATCTATGTATGTGAGGTCTTGAATATGATGTTATTTGAGTATAATTGTTGAAATTGAGTGTTAGGGTTAATGTTTGGAAAAGGGGAAACTTGTCATAATTTGTGTAAAATAAATTATTTTCTATAAGAAATGAAATTGATGTGGGAAATATGAAATTGGAAGGGAGTACAAATGATTGGTGTAGTTGGATTTATTAAGTCACTCATCTATGGAAATTTGGTATATTATTTGTTTGATAGATTGTATATCTGTTTAGAAATATCTGTTTGGGCTATCGATGGAGGATAGCTATGATTGCTGTAGAAATTGCATGTGGATTAGGTGAATTGGAACTAATCAATTAAATTATGTCATTGTATATGACAGTTTGATTAAACCATTGAATATGTGATTTGATTAGTCATTGTGTATGACAACGTTTTTAAATACATTATATATGTATCATTGTTTGGGAGGAGATAGGGGATGTACTCCATTGTTTGGGAGGAGATAGAGGATGGACTCCATTGAAAATTAAGTTGGCCGGAGTGTCCAGGGTAAAAGTCCCGAAATCTTATATATATATAAATGGGTGTCGATTCTCTCGAATGTGATTCCGTAAAATGGCAAGAAATAGAAGTGTTGAATTGATGAATGTATTGAATTGTGAACAATTGAGTGTTTCTCATTTTGGTTGATTGGATAATAGTGAATTTGGTTAATAGATTTACCTGAAATGGATGAATGGAAATGAATTGAGGTATTGGTTATCTAAATTGAATGGTCTTGGAAAGAATATGTGTTGGTTAAAGATATTGCACATTTATCTGATATTTATATCTTAGTTAAATCTCATATATTGTTTTATCATATCTCTACTAGGCTTTGACTCACCCTACTTGGGAAACCGTTTTTCAAGTATAGGTAACATGCCTCCTCCAAGGACATAGCTTAGGAGGTTTAGGGGCTTAAGACTCTGTCTTGTTATTTCGTTTTGTGTTAAATGTTCCTTTCAAGCCGAGGGCTTTAAATGTTTAGAGCTTAGGACTCTTTTGTTGTAACCAAGTAATATCTTGGAAAGATGTAAGCCCGTAGGGCGTTTATTTTGTTGTAATTAATTAGTATTACATACTGTAGTTTCAAAATGAATATTTATGAAAATATGATGCATATAATCTCTTTTATAATATAAACTCTGATAGATGAAAGTAATACATTTCCTTTTATGTTTATGAATGTCTTGGGCTGGATTATCTCCTTTATTTTGAAGGCGTTATAATTTAGTCCCTGTAGTTTACAGGATGTGTCAATTTGGTCTATGTTGTTTTGACTTTAATATAAACTACAGAGGCCAAATTGACACATCTTATAAACTACAGGGATCAAATTGACACATTATTTGATTTTTCGTCCGTCAAACTTAACCGCTGTTATGTATTGGACTAAGATGACACAATCCGTAAAATTAAGGGGTAAAATTGAATAAATTGAAATCATAGGGACAAAAATGAAAAAACGGATAAACTATAGGGACCATTTGTATAATTTATCCTTTTTTTTATGGCATGCAAAAGTATGCCATAAAAAATGTATATTTTCACGACATACAAAAATATGTCATAAAATATTTACACTTAAGACAACAGACATTTTATGTCGTAAAATATAATTACTTTGCACGGCATGCATTAAAAGATAAAACTGACCCAAAAAAAAAGCACATATTTCAAGGAATATAAATCTATTTTATCTTATTTCTTCAAATTTCAAGATTTATAAAATCATGGGATATTTATTGTTGACCCCAAGTCAAGGTCCTCTCAAATCATACAAATTAATTCCAAGTCTTTGTATGAGAGGGTTCAAGAAAGTAGTTAGAAAATTCGAAGATCCTTGAAGAACAACTTCGAATTCTCTAGAAGATGATGAGAGACTTAGATTCTTCAATAGTCTCAACTCAAGAACACAAGAGTAAAGGAGATGATGGAGATAAGAGATTGTGTGAAGAAGAAGGCAAAATGGCTAAAGAGAGAATAATGGCAAGGCTCTCCCATGGATCTCCCACTTTCACTCTCAAGGTTGATAATGGAGAAGGGAAATTAGTTCTTTCCCAAGAGTTAAATCTCCAAAATCCATCCCTTGTAAAGCTATGGATAGGTGCTATTTATAGGCACCTCATGATGTAGGATGGAGCCCATATGCAAGGCACATGGGGAATATTCTCTCTAACCACTTTGTTCGAGGAGGTGACCTCTCCGAGGATGAGAAAAACCCCGAAGAGGAGATCAACCCCTCGGCGAACCCTTCTTCTTAGCCACACCTAACCAATGATCCCCAATCATCCCAAAGGGTCAAGGGTAGTCCCAGAGGACGTCCTGCCGCATAAGGGTCAGGGGTAGTTCAAGAGAACGCCCTGCCGCAAATATTGCCGAGTCTCAGGGACCCCCTAGATCATGCCACCTCAACCCGGGTATAGGCTAGCTTAACCGAAGAGTGAATTTATCTCCACTCACCGTCCTCAGGATCAGGTCCTTTGTTCGGACTCCATTACGCCCATGGTTCTGGTCCGTAGATCCCGGAAAGCTCCGAGCCCGCAAGTGTTCTGAGACTCATTAACGGAGCGACTTCTAGATTACGTCTGAATCCGTTCGAAGCCAAGTGCTTCAGATCTCTAGGTTCGTGGATCCGAACCCTTTCGAGTCCGAGTGCCTCGGATCTCTAGGCTTGTTCAGTACCCTTTTGAGTCCGGGCCCGAATAAGTCTCTAAGTTCGCGGATCCGAACCCCTTTGAGGCTTAGAGCGATTCAGCCCGTTTGATGGCGATAAATTCGAGCCCACCAATCTTGGACTTGCAATAAATTCGGGCCCACCAATCTTGGACTATTGGGCCTAATTAATTTAATGGGCTCAAATTAGCTCCTCTTACATTTGCTCCTTGCGTGTATGAGAAATTGTAGTTTTCTCGGACATGCATAATTTCACCTTATCAGCCATGCTTCACATTACGTCTTCAAGAATATTTGGTCTTGACAGAGTCTAAGGATAAAGCTGAGGATTCACCGTAATTTAGAGATAAAATCGACAAGTAATATTATTAAAATAAATAAATAACTTTTTTTTTTTTATCTCATCTGAAAAATATTTCTCCACTCCAGAATAAAATAAACAACCCATCATCATCATTTTTATTTTTGAATGTATAAGGCCCACTTTTTTTATAGTCAAACTTGACTTTACCTTTTCTTCAATCAACTTATACAATTTCAAATTCACATATTCCCCAGAATTTTCGGAGGGTATATTATATATATATATACACCCCTAACACACTTGAAGGACCATCAGAGCCATCCTTTTCTTTTATATTATTATTTTTTCTTTTGAGGATAAGGATAAAAAAAACCCTAATCCGTGTCTTTTTGGCAAGACCATTTCTCAGCCGACTCTCTCTCTAGATCGAGAGACCAACTCAGCTCTCTTCTTCCTCAAGACTGACCCAGCTTTATTCTTCTTCAATCGGAGCTCCGCAGCTACCAAACCAAAGGCCACCGTGACCAGCTTGCACACTAGCCATCGTCGCATCTCCAAGCACCATCACCATCTTTGTCTGCCTGTTGTAGATATTCGGAACACGCCTACCACAAATCGAGGCGCTGCTAGCTCGCGCCGACGCCAGTCCAGCCTGCCAATTAACACTATCATCATCAGCAGTGCAGCAAATCAACGACGCAGAGCATTGACTCGCTCACGGCCATCAGCGCACTTAGCACGTCGTCCATCGCCACAGCTTCGGATACTATCAGTGTTGCGGCTCGGTCACTGGTTCACGCCAACACCAGCCCAGCTCGCTATTGGTTGGCCTGTCCTTCACGCTTGATGCCTTGCACCGAGACCAAACCAGTCTACCATCGGCCTCTCTTTGCTGAAACTCTTCCTCCGGCCTCGACGGTCCAGTGCCAACCATACACGTCGCCCGTTCAACGCGTCGTGTGTGGTCTTGCCTAACGCTGTTCACCTCGTCGTTGGTGTGCCCTCCTGGCTTAGCAGCATTTTTTCAAAGCTCCGAACACATAGATCTCGACCTTGCTTTACACTCACTGGTTCCAGCAGTGATTAATCAATGCCAACCACATGGCCGACTCAGCACGGTGTCGGTCTGCCCAGCCACTCCGCCACCTGCTTGCTCCATTCTCAATTTCTTCTTTGCTCATTGTTGCTTTGAATCTGATCTTGCTACTTCTACCGAAACCCACTTCTCCTTCTTCTTATACCATATTATATATATATATATATACACATATATTTATACTTTGAACTTTGATTTGCGAAATACATATTTGGAATTTTTTGCAATCTTGCCTATCTCCACTAATTCATTGTTGCTATTGGAAGTACTCACAGCACTGTTTTGTTGATTTGGGAATGATAAAGCATTGTTTGCATATTATAACCGTTGAATTTGATATCCGAGGGAATGAATTTGTTGAATATTGTATACTCGGTAAATGAACTCTCAATTCTTGAATTTCGTGAACATTTGCTTGGGAGAATAAAAAAATGTCATTGTAAAAGAAATAGAGCCGTATATCATTGTTTGTTGTTAATCCAGTGGATGCTTGAGAAATTTTGTTTGAACATTGTTGTTTTACGTTAGCTTGAGAGGAACCGGTCTGGGGAGACAACACCTTGATTGTTACATTTTTATGAACTTGCTCGGAGGAGTAGAATTGTCATAGCTTAAATAGATCATTATTGTTTGTTGATGTTGCCCCATTCTGATAATGCCTGAATCATGATCTGAAATTGATATTGCTTATCTCGTTTGTCAGCTTTGCTATTTCAGGCAAATAAATTTTTGTACGAAATCCACGACCCGGAGGCCCTCAGAACCCGCACTAATGAGAGCAAGGGCTGTCCTCCGAAAGTCTGAATGAGAGCAAAACTGTCCCTCAGGAGTCCGAAAGTAGCGTACACCCTACTTCGGCAAGGAAGATCCCTCTGGAAGGCAACCGAGTCTACCAAGCTTGCACCAACAAAAATAAAGATTGTCTCTTGGAAGTCCGAGAGGAAGCAAGGCTATCCCTCAAGAGTCCAAATAGTAGCACACACCCTACTTCGGTAAGAAAGATCCCTTTGAAAGGCAATCGAGTCTACCAAGCTTGCACCAACAGAAGTAAAGATTGTTTCTCGGAGGTCCGAGCGGAAGTAAGGCTGTCCTTCAGAAGTCCGAGCAGAAACAAGGCTGTCCCTCGGAAGTCCGAGTGGATGCGCACTTCTACTTCGGCAGCTAATAGAAGCAAAGGCTACTCTTCGAAGGTCCGAGTAGGAACACAGACTTTGCTTTAATCGAGAAAGACCCTCGAAGTTTGCTTTAATGGAAGTAAGAGATGTTCTTCGGAAGTCCGAGTGGAAGCACACACTCTACTTCAACAAGAAAGATCCTTGACACTCTTTGAAAGTCTGAGTAGAAGAACACACTTTACTTCAACAAGAGAGATCCTTGAGGCTCGTACTGATAGAAGCGAGGTCTGTTCTTCGAAAGTCTGAGTGGGAGCAAACACTCTACTTCAACAAGAAAGATCCTTGAGGCTCACACTGATGGAAGCGAGGTCTGTTCTTCGAAAGTCTGAGTGGGAGCACACACTCTGCTTCAACAAGAAAGACCCTCGAAGCTTGCATTGACGGAAGAAGGGCTATTCTTCAGAAGTCTGAGTGGGAGCACACACTCTACTTCAGCAAGGAAGACCCTCAAAGCTTGCATTGATGGAAGTAATGGCTGCTCTTCGGAGGTCCGAATGGGAGCACATACTATTTTGGCGACTAATGGAAGCAAAGGTTGTCCCTCTCCGAGTGGGAGTACACTTCTACTGCGTCAAGAAAAGTCCTTTCAGGTTGGTAACCGAGTCTACTAGTCCTCTTTCTTCTTCGAAGGGCAACAAAAAAAATTGAAAACTGTTTCAAGCGATATAACACAATGAAGATATACAATGTAGAGAAAATAACTTCTAATGGAGATACATAATATGAAGGAAATAACTTTCTTCATAACATAAGAAAGAAAGATAGAAAATTCTTAGACAATGCAGTAAATGTCATGGATAGACTTCTTCTACGAAATGTTGACATTTGTCCCTAGAGCTGCAAGGTCATTTGGAAAGCTTTCACCAGCTGCTCGGGCTGTGGTCGTCATACACCATCATAGACATGTCTTCTAAGATATCCTGGGGCCCTTGTTCTTTGAACTCTAGCTCATCTGCTTCGACTTTCTTTCTAAAGATCTTCTTAAGTGTCCAACACTTTTCTGTAGGATGCCCTAGTGATCGGTGGAAAACACAATAATTAGGGCCCTCGCGATCCTTCTTCGGCAAAAGCTCTTCGATACGAGGCAACTTCAGTTCCCCATCTACCACCCATTCTTTAACTAAAGCCTTCACCTCCTCAACACTACATGGAAAAGGAGTGTCATCTTCGCAGTATTTCCTCTTCTGACCTCTGAATTCCTCCCCCTGCGACTTTCGGGTAGAAGACGCGGAAGCCGTAGTGACAGAAGGTCCTCGAGATGACTTGAAGCTGGTTTTATAACTAGTCTCGAACCCGATCTCCTGAGATTGAGGTATGTTGATGTTCCGAGATGCTTCAATTAGTGCCAAGAAGGTGGGTAGCTTGTGATTAACTAGAAGCATCTTGTATCCGTTCAATGCCCCTTCAACACAGATTTGGACCAAGTAGCTTTCCTCCACAGCCTCATGACAGTCTACGGCTTTGTCTTGAAACCTCTTCACATATTCAAGAATGTCTTCACCTTCCTGCTGCTTTTCCTTACATAGGGTAAGTGTGGTTACCTTCTCAGTTGCTTGAAAGAATTTGGTGTGGAATTTGTTGACCATCTCCTCCCAACTCCGAACAGAGTTTGGGGTCAAGTTAACGTACCAACTATATGCTCGGTCGGTGAGGGACTTGGAGAATTCTCTCAGCTGGAGGACATGGTTTGAACCATGAATACCCAGAGTCTCGATGAACCGCACAACATGTTCTCGAGTATTTCCTTGTTTGCCATCGAATTTGATGAACTTCGGCACTGTGTACCCCTCTGGGTATGGATAACTCAACATCTCGATAGGGTATGGTGGCTTGACATCCGGATCAGGCAAAGAGGGTAAAGTGTTCTTACTCCGTTCTAGCTCGAACATGGCTTGCACATCGGCGAGAGTGAGAAATTGTTGAGGGAGAGAACTTGATGGTGGTATTCCCAGAACCTGACTTGTAGACCCGAAGATCGAGCTTGGAGCAACTTGGCCATTTGGGTGCTAAGAATTCACCATCGGTGAAGGCACATGATGATATTGGCCATCGGCACCTATGGACACGCCATTTGGTGATGGGACGTTGCATTGGGTCCCATAAAGTCCATTATACGCCACGGCTATACCAGGTTGGGCTTGCAAACTCGGTATCGGAGCTAAAGGAGACCCACTCGGTACATGAGTAGAATTTACAATCGGTGGAATAAAATTAGGCATGGATGGAGCACCATTTTGTACAGAAATTTCTATAGGCCTTCTTTGAACTTCTATAGCCGCTGGAACACTATTCGTCACATCAGAAACTCCTCTAACCATTGCTGGACCATGGCTCAATCTTCTAGGTGCGTGATTTTGCGCTCCATGGGTCGCGGGTTGGCCATGACTTGTTCCTCCTAGCACTTGATTTTGTACACCATTTTGTAGAAGTTCAGGGAGAATTTGGGGTGGATCTTGATGGTTTTGACCATTCCCAACATCACCATGAAGTTGTTGATGCTTGTCAGTGCCGATTTGACCTCCATTTGTTGTCGGTGGTACGAAATGCGAACCCATCACCAACATGGTGTGGGTGAGATTTTGAAGGGTCGCGAGGATCTCTTGTGGAGTGTGTTGGAGTCCTTGAATAGCTTCAAGGATGAGAGGCGAGTCTTGAACTTGAGTCCTTTCATCACCACCATTGGAAGAGCCTTGTTGATAAGTCTCATTATCTACCATTTTTGTCGGTGTTGTATGAGTTCCAGATCTCGTTGAGACCATTAACCAATCCGCCTCCCCAGCAGAGTCGCCAAATGTATGAGAGGGTTCAAGAAAGTAGTTAGAAAATTCGAAGATCCTTGAAGAACAACTTCGAATTCTCTAGAAGATTATGAGAGGCTTAGATTCTTCAATAGTCTCAACTCAAGAACACAAGAGTAAAGGAGATGATGGAGATAAGAGATTGGGTGAAGAAGAAGGCAAAGTGGCTAGAGAGAGAATAATGGCAAGGCTCTCTCATGGATCTCCCACTTTCACTCTCAAGGTTGATAATGGAGAAGGGAAATTAGTTCTTTCCCAAGAGTTAAATCTCCAAAATCCATCCCTTGTAAAGCTATGGATAGGTGCTATTTATAGGCACCTCATGATGTAGGATGGAGCCCATGTGCAAGGCACATGGGGAATATTCTCTCTAACCACTTTGTCCGAGGAGGTGACCTCTCCGAGGATGAGAAAAACCACGAAGAGGAGATCGACCCCTCGGCGAACCCTTCTTCTTAGCCACACCTAACCAATGATCCCCAATCATCCCAAAGGGTCAGGGGTAGTCCCAGAGGACGTCCTGCCGCATAAGGGTCAGGGATAGTTCAAGAGAACGCCCTACCGCAAATATTGCCGAGTCTCAAGGACCCCCTAGATCGTGCCACCTCGACCCGGGTATAGGGTAGTTTAACCGAAGAGTGAATTTATCTCCACTCACCGTCCTCGGGATCGGGTCCTTTGTTCGAACTCCATTACGCCCATGGTTCTGGTCCGCAGATCCCGGAAAGCTCCGAGCCCGCAAGTGTTCTGGGACTCATTAACGGAGCAACTTCTAGATTGCGTCTAAATCCGTTCGAACCCAAGTGCTTTGGATCTCTAGGTTCGTGGATCCGAACCCTTTCGAGTCCGAGTGAATCGGATCTCTAGGCTTGTTCAATACCCTTTCGAGTCTGAGCCCGAGTAAGTCTCTAAGTCTCTAAGTTCGCGGATCCGAACCCCTTCGAGGCTTAGAGCGATTCAGCCCGTTTGATGGCGATAAATCCGGGCCCACCAATCTTGGACTTGCGATAAATTCGGGCCCACCAATCTTGGACTATTGGGCCTAATTAATTTAATGGGCTCAAATTAGCTCCTCTTACAGTCTTCATTTCAAATTTTGAGGTATATAGACTTTACTGAATGCATGATGAGTGTGCAATATAATTACATTTTTGAGATGCACTATTACAACAACATTTAAACATGACAATTGGTCTATAGCAGTTTTTATGGTGTGAGATTTTGAATTTAACTCTATAAAAAAAAAGAGTTTGATATCCCCGGGGGTTATATGTAATTATTAGTAGTTGTTGGACTTGGTCGATTTGTTGATCACTTTCCAATTATTGTAGGTTAGTGGTTTGTTGAATGATATTATAGTTATTTAAATTTAACCCTATTTTACAATTTTGAATAAAGCTTTTATTTTGATTTTTTAATTTATATATGATATTACAGTGAAACTAATGAATTTATAATCATAATAATAAAAATTAAATACAACATATAATTGATTCAAACATAGATAGAAAGATTCAAACAATTGAGCTTCAAATATTATGGCCAAACAAGCTAGCCATATTATGATATTATGGGGGGGGGGGGGGGGGTTTTCTTTTTCTTTTTCTTGCGGTTGTAAATTGTATCTATCAGTAATGCTAATATGAAGGAAATTTTGATACCCAAATCCACACGGTATTACATATGAATAATAATTTTGTAGACTAATGTATGATAAGGAGGTTGAAATTAGACTGGGTTCGAGTGTAGAAATGAGCTCTCCTCTACACCTTTATTTTTTTTATACCCTTTTATATTTTTTTTGTGGGTCTCAATTCAGACTCCCATCGATAATCTGAACGGTTTATCTTATAGGTCTCACAATAAAAGTCATCTGTGCAAAAAATTAATTTCATCAAACAACTATAAATATACAAATAAATCACATTTTATTTTATAAATAAACGATAAATATGATTGTAAACTTAAACTATTCATTTTATAAAATAAAATATGATTTATTTATCTTATAATTGTTTGATAAAATTAATACTTTACATAAACAATATTTAATGCGAGACATACGAAATAGATAGTTTGAATTATCGATACATGTCTATGTTAAGACCTCCAAGAGGAATATGAAAAGGTATGAAAAATATAAAAAGGAGCTTAACGCTGAGAATGATCCTTTAATCAATTACGTCCAACAACTTCAATTATACGGAAGAGGTAGTTTGCTATGATTTTGTAAAAAAAAATATATGTGACATTGCCTCAAAGCCATCCAAATTATTTATTTGTGTAAATTCCACATGAGTTCCACACAAATAGATGATTTGAATGACTTTGTGGCATGGCCCCGTCAATACCATGGGCCATTTTTTGTGTCGCCTTCCATGATTTGAGCACTTATAATTCAGCATTAACTACTCATTATAAAAGGAATTTTTTTAAAACTTAATATATAGATATAGAAATTAGGGAAATTCTGTGGTACATATTTTGTAACATCAATCACAAATTAGCATAATAAAATGCATCATATTATAAATTGATATAATTTTATTAGAAAATTTTGTAACATTAACCATAAATTAACATAATAAAATGTTCAAAATTTTGTGATTCATGCAATAAAAGTTTGTAACTTAGTTACGATATTTTTTTAATGCCAATTTGTGACAAGGTTACACATTTTGTGATTGATGTTATAAAATTTTATGATAAAATTATGCTAATTTATAATAAGGTGGATATGATATACACCTTTAATGTCTCTAGAAATTAATGAAAGTCCCTATAACTTTAACGGTAACATTTGAAAGGAAAAAATAAAAATACATGGCCCTCCACTTTAATCATCAGTGTGTTTGTTTTAAAAACCTCAAGGGAGGCGCGGTCCGTCTAATTAGTCCATGTTAATATTTTTCTATAGAGCCAGCATTACTTTTTGATGGTCCGTCTAATTAGTCCATGTTGGTGTTTTTCTACAGAGCCAGCTATACTCTGCAAGCAAATAAAAGCTTACTGAGAGGAAATTATCACTATATTTTGAAACAAAGCAACATTACTGTTGACACCACCCTGGTAAGAGGCGGGATTAGATTTACTATACAAATTAAAAAAATTGTAAAATTTTCTTACTTACTAATATGGCACAAATCACATTATTGAAGTGTATTCTGTTTCAAATTCTAAAATTTCTTTATTGCATGATAATGTCATTTAGTTAGAAAAGTTGATAGTGTTAGTTTGTATAGGATTTTCCTTTGTCTAATTATTTCTGAATATGAAATTAGCTAGCTGTGATATAATTTTTTTTTCTTAATATAATTAGGGGTAATTTAAAAGAATTCAGGATTTGACCCTAAAAATAAAACTAAATACAAAGTTTTTAATTTTGTCAATTTAGACTCATTTTATGTACACCTACATTGAATTTAATCACTAAAACACTCTTTTTTATGTTGGTTTACTTAACAAAAATATGTAAATATTTAAATGGAAAATAAATTAAAAGATTAAGATTTAAATTAATAAAATTAAAAATTCGAGACTTATTTTGTTGCAAGGGTTAAAAGCTAAACATTGTGGCTAGTTTGTTTGTTTACTTTTTTTTTGTGTGTGTGTGTATTTCTCCCTATACTTTGTTTGTTTGTTTATTTATTTTTGTATTAGTAGTGATAATATGTAGGAATTTTCAATCCCGAAACTCACACGATAAGGGATAATTAGATTATAACGTATCGAAAAAAAATTCAAGTAATATATAATAATTACTTTTATTAAATAATTAAGAGACAAATGATAATTTACTTACTATATATTACGATTTCACATTTATTAAAATTATCACATAAATAATATCATATGACAGTCCACGTGTATCTAATGATTTTCTGAAGGTAGAGGCCCAAGTTAATCAAGGCCGGCCAACCACTTCATTCATACTGAGGAGAGAGTTTGCTTTAATTTTTCCACAAATATTAGCCTATTCAATAAGTGGGAGGGCCCACAGTATGATGGTGCTTTTAGTGCCTTTATAAAGACTCAGATCACTTGGGTGCTAAATGTGCGATTCTGAGTTTGTGCAGAACATGCAAAGAAGAAATAGGTGTATCATCGTTGAAAAATTTAAGGGATTCGTGATTAGATTAAAATTTAATTATTTTAATTTTCAATCAATTAAATCTTACAATCTAAATCATCAAGTACGTATGAAAGTGATTTAGATTGTTGTTTCAAAAACAATGAATCGACGCAAACGATTTTTTACTTGAAAAAACTATAATTGAAGCACCTTCAATTGTGATAAAAAAATCACGGGTGAAACGCCACAAATCAATCCACTACTGAAGAAAGAAAGATTATAAAGATATCAAACAAATTACCAGAACTGCTTCAATTTGTCTTCAAATCTTCTGTATGTCTTTCACCGCAACCTTCACACGGAATTAATTAGCTTGCTGTTGAATCCACAACATCAATTGCCGAATAAACGACTATACATAGCATCAAACTCCTTTGATTACTCTGTGCTTGAATGTAACGCCCTCAAAATAAACCCATTATATATATATCATTGACATGCAATATTAAAAGAAAACAATTCATTATCTCATTCATCAGAGTATTACTAAATAAAAACATTCCATGTAACATCAAATTAAATGTCCTACGGGCTCACATCTTTCCAAGCCAACACTTAGACACAAGAATATGAGTTCTAACTCAAATACAAATAAAGCCCTAGGCTTGAATGTTTACATGTACTAACAAATAAAAACAAATAATTAAAGATAGTCTTCAAAATCCAAATCCTTCCAAGCTAAGTCCTTGGAGGTAGCTTATCATCTGGACCTGAAAATGATGTTCCCATATAGGGTGAGCCACAGCCCAGTAGAGATGTACTAAACCAAATAAAAGCATTGAATAAAGCAATAGTATTCAATAGATGTTAACCAAGATAATCAATTATATCATTATATAGTCTCATGACACTAATGTCTATGACACATTTCATTTTCCATTATTATCAATATGGCTCAGAACCTGGCCAAACTTACAACAGTGAACTATATATATATTATATTCACATTACTTCCAATATCAACCAAACAAATGAGACTCAGGCTCATATCAAAACACTTCATACTTCCCATTTGATACACATTTTAGTGCTGTATCAATAACATGTAAAAACACTTCAATATCAATAAGCACACATAATAGTGATGCTAATGGAGTCCATCCCCTATCTCCTCCCAAACAAAAATCCGGTTTAGAGGTCCATCCCCTATCTTCCCCTAAACCGTGGAGTACATCCCCTATCTCCTCCCACACAATATGCAAATGCAATGCTCAATCAATACACGTATTTTCTGTATTAATTCAATAGTCAAAATTTATGACTTAACCAATGTGATTAGTTTCAGTTATCCCTAATCCACATGCAATGTCTACAACAATCACGACTATCCTCCACCGATAGCCCAAAACAGTTATTTCTATACTGGAAATAAATATAACAACAATTCAATAGGCGAGTGATTTAAATTATCCAACTACACCATTAAATCAATAAATTCCTCAATTCTCCTTAAATTAATTATACAAATTAATTCATTAAGACAACTAGGGTTTTTCCCAAAATTACCAAAATACCCCCAACATATCAAAATACCAAAACTTAGAACAAAACTTATAAGATGGAGTAGGAAATCCCTACCTCGAAGAAAATAACACAAATGGAGAAGACGGAGATGACGACCCAAAATCCAAAGTGCTCCAAACTGCTAACCGCTCAGATTAAAACGAAGCTCTAGGCTCACTCTATCTTTTTAATAAAGACTCTAGGGCAGAAATACACTCTAAGTAGATCAAACCTAAGAGAGAAGGTGTGTAGAGGGAGAGAGAAGTCGAACCTAGGGTTCTGGAATCAAAAAGAGAGTGAAAAAGTGTTTTAAAAACCGTTGCTGCCTATTTAAACCCGACAGGCTCGCTCGAGCGAAGGATTGGTCGCTCGAGCGACCAGACACAAGAATGACTCGCTCAAGCGAAGAAAGTCTTGCTCGAGCCAAGAATGCAATGCTTCAGGTCTGCAACCCAGAAGCATGCTCGAGCGACAGAATGCTCGCTCGAGCGAAGGACTCGAAACTCGCTCGAGCGAAGGAAAGCTCGCTCGAGCCAACAAATACAGCTCTCAGGTCTATACTAGACGCAGTCGCTCGCTCGAGCGAAGAAACCTTAGCTCGAACGAAAGACAAAAACAAGATCTCGCTCGAGCGACCAACTCCTCGCTCGAGCGACGGTCCAGAAATCTGGACAGCAACACTTGGTTTCTAAACCCAACCCACCTGTAACAAACCTGCCCAATACATCCTATAACTCAAAATAAGAAATTAAAGGATGATAACAACAGGATCTACGGAACATAAGTCCGGATACAACAACCAAAAGGAAAAGACCGGGGTCGCTATATTGAATCTTTGGATTCCACCGAAAAAGAATACTCTCAAAGAAAGATCAAACAAACTCCTTGATGTGTGCTTATAAGAACATGAGTTCAAACTCAATCAAACATCAAGGAAAACCAGGAAAAATATCTCAAAAGAAAACCCTAAGACCCTTAAAGAAGATCTAGGAAAATTAACCCTAGAGTTGGAGCAACAAGTGGTTTTATAGAGGTAGAGATCGCGCGGTCCGCTCAAACGTGGGGATGAACGCTCGAGCGAGAACTCTATATCACGTGTTCTAAACCAAGGTTCATGCTTGAGCGGAAGATCCCATGCTCGAGTGTAAAAACACATCACTCAGTATTTTTACAGACACGCAAAATACTGTGAGAGTGTAAACTCCGCTTGAGCATCACTTCACCCGCTCGAGCGGAAAGACAAAAAATTGAAAAATTACAACTCGATTTAAACCTCAGTTTTTCCGTGGAATTTGACAACAAGGGTCCTAACAATCATGTTTATAGAGATGAGGTTGGTGTGGTTGTGGGTAATGTTGTTGGTTTTGGCTAGAGAGTGCTTTGGGTGTTTGGAGCATGAGCAGGTTGTTCTTCTGCAACTGAGCAATGTCCTCCCAACATGGGTGGAGGCTTGGGAGGGTGAAACGACGATTGGCTGCTGTAAGTGGGAAAGAGTCAAGTGCAACGCTACAACAGGGCGAGTGATCCAACTCTCACTCAATTCTGCAGAGATTTATTATTGGAACTTAAGAGATTGGTATCTGAATGCCTCCATGTTTCTTCCATTTGAAGAACTTGAAAGTCTTGACTTATCATACAATCAATTAGCGGGTTGGCTTGAGAATGAAGGGTTTTTTGATTACTAGAATAGCAACCAAACAAGTCTACTCTATTGTTTTCTTTTTGACAATATTTCCAGAAATCACGTTGTGGCCTATGCTATGATATACATTATTGACTGTTTTACAGGTTTTGAGAAGTTGGGTCAATTAACATCTCTAAAGTCTCTAAATCTAAGTGTTAATAGTTTGAAGGGAACTATTCATATTAATGGTGAGTTTAAAGTCTATTTCTTTTCATTCTTAACCAAGAGTTTGAGACTAGTGTAAGAATTCAAAAATAAGCAGGTTTTTTTGGTTTCCAACTAATTAATACTTTTATTTTCTTGACTTTAGACCAGATCTTAAGGGTTTGAATAACTTGAAGCAGCTTCATATTAGCTATAATCAGTTTGATGGCCTCACAACACACTCAGGTATGATAACAAAACAACTTGAATATGAAAAAAATAATGAACCAAAAAAATAGATGCTCTGGTTTTAAAAATACAATTTTTTCGTCCACTTGTTTTTTTAGACAAATACAATAAATTAAATAAATTACGCTTATCAGATTGATCTATTCTTTTCTAGAAGATATATATGAAGGACTTACAAAATATACAATTCAAATAATTAAAATAGAACCGGTGATGGATCGTATAGATTTGGATAATACCCTCAGTGCCCAACCCAAAATTAAAAACAACTACTTGGATGGCAACCGAATTAATGATTCCAGTGAAATAGTTTTCTTTTTTTTGGAAAATAAAGTTTGTTTGTTTTTTATTTTTTAATTTATTTTATGATGGTAAAGTTTGTTTTTTAAACACTCGATCTTTGTACATGATTTATAATTTATGGGTCCATCACCTAATTTATCCCATCTGCCACTTGTCATACTATGTAACATTTGTTGAACAGCCTAAATGGACTCGTTTGCGTAAAAATGTTAGGGTTTCAAAAAAAATTACTACAAATTTTACATAATATTTTCGCAATTATGAGCCGCAATGATAGATGTTTTGGCTTGTAATAAAAAGATCACAACAGGCCACACAATTTTATATGAAATTTCGATAGAAAAATTATGTTTGTAGATCACTATGCTTTAAAATTGAGTTTTAAACAAATTACCTATTTTTGTTTTTATGTTTTTTAATAAAATGGAATACATATCAATTTTACGTGTTGTTTAAATCGTGAGGATGGTGGTGACTTGAAATGGAAATTGATTTTTCCAGGTTTTGGAAGACTATCTATGTTAGGCAAGCTGGAGCTACTTAGATTGGATGGGAATTCATTCGATAATAGCATCCTACCATCTCTTGGTATGCTCTCATCACTCAAGACTTTATCTCTACGGTACACCCATTTGAATGGATCAATTGATATAGGAGGTAAGTCCAGTATAAAATATTTCACCAATTCACAACTAAAACAACCTTTCCAGCATCAATATGGACAATCTTTGCAGCATCAATGTAAGTTTTAGGGGCTATTTTTATTGGACAAATTATAACATAGGATTAGGATTATCAATCTATGAAATTCACAACATTTGGTTGTAATTTTTATTATTTAAATTAGATTTCAATAGACATTTTATTCAATAAAATTGGTGAATTTTTTAATCCTATAACTAATAATACAAAATAAACATATAATTGGTATTATATATTTCAATATTTATTGCAAAACAAACGTGAAAAAGAGGGGATCATTTATCCCACCAATCTAATTGGATACCAATCTTTCACTGATTCCATGAATTGTTAATTCTCTCACTATTATTTATTTTAATCAAACAAAGCCTATGTGTTGTTGGAAGTGTCGGATAATACATTAAAATACCACGTGATTCAATGTGATATAATATTCAGTTATTAATTATTCTGTTTTATGATAGTCGGACTGAACAAAGGAAAACCATTGCACCAAAAGAGTAAGTGCCTGAAGGTTGAGATGGTTACTATTTTAGTTTTTAATGAATGGTATTTGTGTGATTTTGATTCTTTGTTTAAATTGAATCTGTTTAGTTTCTAGTGTATAAAAATTATTTTGATTTCGTCCTCTAACCGATTTCCAATGTATAAAAATTTAAGGGCAAATATAGAAATTCAATTAAAATTTCAGTATTTAAGTTCCCAAAATAAGAAATTTGTGTTATTTTCTTTCTTAATATATAAATCATGGCAATTTAGTATTTAAAGTATATAAAGTGTTTCAATTGGTCATTTACAAAACTATCTATGCTTCGAGTCCAGATCCTCTCCAGCTAGGTCTCTCCTGCCTTTCCTCCAGGTGATGGTCCAGATTGGGCCACGTCACCCACACTCAAAATATACGGCTCAGATCAACTTACAAAAAAAAAAAAAAATTCAAAAATAGCAAAACAGAGCTGAAATTTTCCCTTCCATATCTTCCTTGCGTCTTTTCCCTCCCTCCTGAGTTCTTCACCAGCAACGGCTCCATATCGTGAAATCAACGGCAAACATCAACGGCAGCGAACATCAAAGCCCGAACCAGAGCTCTGGCAACCGCAAACCAGAGCCATTATCATGCACAATGAAAGCAATTGAAGATATATATATATATATATAATATTCATACATTTGTATCTATTTTGTATATATATATATGTATGCATTGGAGTACTCTGTTTCTGAATTTTTTTCTTTTTATTCAATGAATGACCTTAATTTATTCAACAATGGCATTGGAGTTCTCTGTTTCTGATTTTTTTTCTTTTTATTCAACAATGACCTTAATTTTTTTCTTTTTGTATATATATATATATATATATATGTATGCATTGGAGTTCTCTGTTTCTGGATTTTTTTCTTTTTATTCCATGAATGACCTTAATTTATTCAACAATAGCATATGGACGGTGGTAGCCAGTGAAGAATGGTGGCCGGTGGAGAACAACGATGGAGGCTGGATCGTTCCAATATGGAGTCGTCTCCTCTGCTCTCCCTCTCTCTCTTTTTGTTTTCAGATCCTCTCTCCTCTTTCACGTTTTGCCTCTGTTTTTGATTTTTTTTTTTTTAAGTTGATCTGAGCCATATATTTTGAGAGGGGTGACGTGGCTTAATCTAGGTCGTCACCCGGAGGAAAGGCAGGAGAGACCTGGCTGGAGAGGATCTGGACTCGAGAGAGAGGAAGCATAGGAGTCCAAATCCTCTCCAGCCATGTCTCACCTGCCTTTCCTCCGGGTGACGACCTAGATTAAGCCACGTCACCCCTCTCAAAATATACGGCTCAGATCAACTTTAAAAAAAAAAAAATCAAAAACAGAGGCAAAACGTGAAAGAGGAGAGAGGATCTGAAAACAAAAAGAGAGAAAGGGAGAGCAGAGGAGACGACTCCATATTAGAACAATCCAGCCACCATCGTTGTTCTTCACCGGCCACCATTCTTCACTGGCTACCACCGTCCATATGCCATTGTTGAATAAATTAAGGTCATTCATGGAATAAAAAGAAAAAAATCCAAAAACAGAGAACTCCAATGCATACATATATATATATATACAAAAAGAAAAAAATTAAGGTCATTGTTGAATAAAAAGAAAAAAATTCAGAAACAGAGAACTCCAATGCCATTATTGAATAAATTAAGGTCATTCATTGAATAAAAAGAAAAAAAATTCAGAAACAGAGTACTCCAATGCATACATATATATATAAAAAATAGATACAAATGTATGAATATTATATATATATATATATATATCTTCAATTACTTTCATTGTGCATGATAATGGCTCTGGTTCGCGGTCGCCGGAGCTCTGGTTCGGGCTTTGATGTTCGCTGCCGTTAATGTTCGTCGTTGATTTCACGATATGGAGTCGTTGCTGGTGAAGAACTCAGGAGGGGGGGAAAAGACGCAAGGAAGATATGGAAGGGAAAATTTCAGTTCTGTTTTGCTGTTTTTGAATTTTTTTTTTTTTTTTTGTAAGTTGATCTGAGCCGTATATTTTGAGTGTGGGTGACGTGGCCCAATCTGGAGCATCACCCGGAGGAAAGGCAGGAGAGACCTGGCTGGAGAGGATCTAGACTCCTCTCTCTCTATCTAAAAACCTTCATCTCGGGTCGCACCGCTGGCCGGCTGGTTGCCGCCTATGGCCATAGTGGTCGGCTGGCCTCACTTCCTTTGTGTGTGATTGTTGTTTGCTTTCTTTTTAACTTGAATCCCCAAAGTTTTCCCACCATATTATTTTTTCCCACATCTATAGATTATGCTTAGGTGTATTTTGATCTATGGTGTTTGGCCATGGATCTTCTTTGGGGTCTTCTATCGACGGGTGTATGGTGATATAGTTTTGGGCGCTTCTCTGTGATGTGTGCTAGGTTGTTCAGTATTGGAAGTTTTTTAGCCATGGGTGTGTTTGAATATAGGAGTTTGTTCAGCAAAGAGGTCGGTGGTCTCAAATCGGGTGTTGTTCGGCAAAGAGGAGGTCAGTGGTCTCAATTCTATGGGGGCTCTCGGTTATGGGTGGTTGAAGATTAGGAGGATGTATGAGGCATGGATCTTTGGGGTTGGCCATGGATGGAGGCCATGGGAGGTGTTAAATCTTGGGAGTTTTTAGGCCATGGGAGTAGTGTTTCGGTGCCGGCTAGTTCGGTTCAGGGATGTGTTTAACAGGTGGGAGAGGTGGTTTGTTGGCTATGGGTGGTGCCTCTTGGTTGTTTAACAGGTGGGACAGGTGTGGTTTTCTGCCATGGGTGTAGTTTCGGCCATGGTTTTCAGCCTAGGGAGTTTTTCGGCCTTGGGTTTTTCGGTCATGGAAGGTGTTTTTGTCATGGGTGGTTCTTGGGCGAGAGATTTGTTGTATGGATGCAATTTGTTGTATGGATGCGAATAGCAATAGCAGTAGAGATAATTTATAATTTCTATATGTCTTTTGATACATTACATTTTTTGATGCATTGCGTCCTCCTATACCTTTAATTTATATTTTTTTATGAAATTTTTATTTTGCTGATAAAAAAAATTTGATCCTCTAACCTTATTTTGTCTTTCTTTATTTGAACTAAGCCCAAAACATAAAAATCATAAACACACATCGACAAAAAGTGAATGCTTATATATCAAACTATATTGGATCATGCAAAATATAATACCCAATTAGTACACATTAATGTGTGTTTATGAGAGAAAAATATATATTGGATGATATATTGTAAGAAAAAAAAGATTGCCAAAATAATTATCAACAAAAAATTTGGCACAAGGATCTCATTTATTGTAGAATATTAGCTTTGGGAGACAAATTTATTTATTTATTTATTTTTTTTTTCACAAAAATTACACTTTATTATAACAATGTGAATATTCCTCTCTAGAGATATTGGTTTTTCTTTTTTCTATTTTCTTCAATTTTTGATGATGTGTAATTTTACCCTTAGTTTAGACAGAAAGGTAGACAAAATTAAGTTGGGAGACCAAATCAAAACACTTTTTTTTATATGTTGCAAGCTAAATTGACACAATTCTATACAACTTATAAAACAATTAGGACCCAATGTACACTCAATTCTTCTTCTTTTTCTTCTTTTTATTTTTTTAAGAGTGACATAGAAGGGCTAAATTTTGGTGGCAATACAATAGAAAATAAGAAAAAAGGTGCATAATGGAGAATTTTTTTAGAAGCTGTACTCTCATTTTGGAAGTTAAATAAGATTTTTCATTTACAATATTATTTCACACAACATGTTCGTACAAAAATAATGTTTGTAATCATTATCCCAAATAACAGACAAACTATTTTTTGATTTTTTTTTAAATTTTTTATAAATAGAATAGATCACATGCAGTGACAGAGGCACATAGGGTCCAAGGAGGTCACGTGCCCCCTGGGTTTTGGGATTTTTTTTTAAACATAAAGAAAATATTATAAATAAAAAAATTTATAAAAATGTTATTTAAAGTGAAATGTCAATGACATTTTTAAAATTATGAGAACAATAACGGTTATTTTGATTAAAAATAAAGAGACTGTGATAAGTCATTAATATCTATGAAAATTTCAATATAATGGTGATGTCTATCATTATTGACATGCAAACATAATTAATTTCAATGAAGATATGAAATTTATTGGATTGTTAGTTACATTTGACATGTGGAGTTTATCCTCCATGAGTTTCTTTCCATTCATAACTAAAATGACCACTATATAAATTATGATCAAGCAACACATCTTCAATTATAAAAAATAAAAAATAAATAAAAAAATTATAATAGGTCATAACTAATATCAGAATGAGTCATAATAACTAACTATTACTTGATATATAGTCATAACCAAAATAACAACGACAAGAAGTTATAACTAAATTATATATAACACTATAATGTGTTATAACTAAAGACTACGAAGATCATAATTGCAATATATGATAGATACTTTTTCTTGCGGTATGTTTTATAGAATTTCTCTACTAAAATATATCATTTCTATCTCAACTTATCTTCTTTTTTAATTTTCCAATCCACCTATAAAATAGTTACTCCCCAATATTTGTATAAAATTTAATCTCAAATCCTTTAATTTAAAATTCACATTTATCCAAATGAACTCTTAATAATTAAGTTTAGTAATATCTCATTGTTGTTTATTATGAAAAAAAAAATAAAATAATTAATTAATTAATATTGTCATTAATTTGTACTCCCTCTTCAATGAATTCCTGGCTACGCCTTTGATCACATGTTAATTTTACGTTTTGAACGGATTACAAGCTGGAAGTACTGGATTTGGGAGGCAATTCATTCAATAATTACATCCTACCATCTTTTGGTGTTTTCTCATTACTCAAGACTTTATGCCTATGGGAAAACAATTTGAATGGATCAATTAATATTGACATAAGAGGTAAGTCCAGTAATAAAATGCTTCATATGTTCACAACTAGACAATCTTTCTATCAACAATGTGAGTTCCATGTGTTCTGCTGGCTGCTCGGAGTAGTGGATAATTCCTCTAAACATCACATGAATAATGTCATATAATATTATAAAATTATTAAATAATTATCAATTATCCAATTTCATGACAGTTGGACTTGACAAAAACCATAGCACGAAAAGAATAAGTCCCTCAGATTGAGATGGAATCTAATACATAACATAATCTACCAAATTTATAAACAAGGGTTAGTTACTTTTTTATTCTCTAAGGTGTTGTTTGTTTGCATGTAAAATATTTTCTTACAAAATATTTTCCTAAATTTTTGGTGTTTGGTTACGTATAATTGGGTAAAATATTTTTGAATAAATTATACCATTGGTCTTTTAGTTTGAGAGAAGTATTACTTTAATTCCCATAGTTTTAATTTGAATAATTTGAATCTTACATTTTTAATTTTGTTTTACTAAAATTTACCCACTTGGCTTCTGTACGGAATGTGATTGAAAGTGAAAATTACAATGCAACTCAAAAGCAAAAACAATACGAAGAAAAACATTTATGTAGATCGGTTTTTGAGATTTGTATCAATTTAATTTTTAATATATGTTATAAAAAAAATTTTAAAAAAAATAAATATAAAAATTCAATTAAAAAGGTACTCTGCTTGTCTCCAAAGTATGAGATTTTTATCATTTCAATTTTTAATATTTAGATTATATCAATTTAGTTTTGAAAGTATAAAAAGTGTTAAAATTTGGTCTTCGAGCCTATTTGTGTCTCTCTTCATCTGAATCAAAGTAAAAACATGGAAATAAACAAATAAAAAATAAAAACAGAAAAAGCCAAAAAAAAAATAAAAAAATGTTTTGTGAAGTATTCCTGGTCATCCAAAATGTATATACATGTTACTTTTATTTTATTTACATAAATACATAAATATTAGGTGATGTACTACATGAAAAAACATTTTTGCAATGAAAGAATTGTCACAAAAAAATTGTTGACGAAAAATATGGGTGATGGGATTTCATTCATTGCGGAAAGTAAACTTTGGGAAACAATTTATTTTTTTCCATATTGTGAAAATTATATATATATATATATATATTTGTAATAATGAAAATATTTTCCTCTAAAAATATTTCCCTACATTAATGCACTACAAGAATTTACACATTTGGCCACCACTTTTGCCGACCAAAGAAATTTTGGTCGCAAAAAAATGACATTTGCCGACCAAATTAAAATATCGTAGCTGAAAATTTTTAATATTACCGACCAAATTTTTTTGGTTGCAAATAAGTAATTTTTTGCGACCAAATTACATTTTTTGTCGCCAAAAATCTGGGCGGGATAATAAAATCTGGGCGACAGCTGTATGATCTTTCAGCGACTAATATAATTTGGTCGCTGATAACAAAACGACGTCGTTTTGGTATCTAAATTCGCAAACAGCCATTAGCCGACCAACAGGTTGGTAGGGGATAATTTACTAATTGAAACACATCTAAATCAGAAATACGCGCCTCTTTCACGAGTCCGGATCCTCTCCTTGAGGAGGGTCCTTGACTTCCTGCGGGCAATGGCCACGATCTGTGGAAACAGATCCAACGGCTCTAATAAAAAAAAAAAAAAAATTGAAATTTTCGCCATTTCAAAATCCCGCCCAAACGATATATGCACACAGCTCTGTTGGGATTCACGTTCACTCTCACACAGCCCTCTCACTCTCACACAGCACTCTCCTCCGTCGAACCCATCCTCATCCTCACCGGCGAACCCATCCTCACTGACGGCGAACTCCATCCTCACCGACGGCGAACTCCACCGCGACGACCACCATCGGTTGAGCAAAGATCTCTTCTTCACGAACAGGTTGGTCTTCGAACGGCGACCCACCTCACCGGCGACCCACGGCGACAATCTGCTCCTGCCTGAAACTCCGACGCCTTTCACTCTCACTCAGCCCCTTCTCCTCCACCGAACACACCCTCACCAGCGAGCTCTCTCCTTACACAGGCAAGCTCTCTCTCTCTCTATATATATATATATATTTGACGATGTGGGTCTTCTTTCTTTTTTCTTTTCTTTTTTTTTTTTTTTTTGTGGCTCAAAAAGTACCCCTTGAGCCATTTTCTAAGAATATCTATCTGTTAGAAAACACAATAAGAAAATGGCTCAATCTGTTATACATTACAAAATGAAAAAACCTTTAAAATGAGTTTGTTGGACTTGTGTAGTCAGGTTCTTCATTCTTTACATATGAGACGTGTAAAGAAATTCTTTTAAATAATGCTTGTCATTCATGCACCAAGCTCTCTCTCACTCTCTGTTTCTGATTGTGATTTTTTTTTTTTTTTTGTGTGTGTGTATATAACGGTTCAATTGGACTTGTGTTGATTTTGTATTTTTTTTCTTTTATATTTATTAAGTTGGAATTGTCAGTGTGAGAATTAACTACCTATACCCATTGCAGATATGAACAAGTGAGGTCTTCTTGGCTTAAATCACAAAGGACACATTTTGCTCAACTTTCTTGCACATTGCAAGGTGGGAATGAAGAGGATTACTGCACAACTTGTTGAGATAATATTTGGTTGATAGTGATGCAACCAAATGCTGGCAAATGCAAGTTTTAGTTGGATGTATTTGTAGTGAAGCCACTAGATGAGATGATTGTATCAGTTATGCTAAGGAAAGAAAACTTGAAGTCAATGTCTCGGAAGTAAAGGAAGGCAATTGAAATATGCTGGGTTAATTTTTATATTTATATTTTGGTTGAAAATATGATTGTAATTACCATGTCAAAAGTTGTAGCATCATAATTGCAATGTTATAATGGATAATATCTTTTAGTTTCCATATTGGCCATTTAATGAGTACCCAATCACGTAATGGTGTTTGATGGAGTGCATCTTGGTAAAACCTCAAAAATCATTCTTTGGTCATGTAATTCATAGTTTGGCTGGTGGTATAATGGTTTGTCTTTATTGAATTTTCTATTATAAGGCTTGCCATCAAGAACCTACAAAAATGTAGATCATCAATTTTTCCTTCAGATGTGCAACAGACAGAAAAAATCAATTTTTACTTGGTGCTACACACAGAAACTTTTGCAGGTAAAATCTGGTTTGGATTTACTTGGTGCTACACAGAAACTTTTGCAGCTAAGAATTAACTAAAATTAACAGAGCTGTTTGAACATGGTGAGATTTGTCCTCAAGGATTGCTGAGTTCTTGGTGATCTTAGTGGTTTGAATCTACTGTGACTGACAGTGAGGTTGGTCCTTGGGTTAACTCTCACTCATATATATTTAGGACAGAATGAGTTCGAGGATCAACTTCAAATTTGTTCTCTCTTTGTGATTGGTTGCATAATCCAGAATACCAAAGTACCAGAATACCAGAATATTTGTGAACACAGGTTTTCAAAATTTAAAAAAAAAATCCAGAATAGAGCAATGGTGAACATGAACATGAACATGAACAAAATCAAAATCAAAATCAAAATTACAATTACACAAAACAATGGTGAACATGAAACAGAACACAATCCAGAATACCAGAATAACAGAGCACAATCCAAAAATTACAATACAACAACCCATGTCCCAAATCCAGAATACCAGAGCACAATCAAGAAACAGAGAGAGAGAGGGGGGGGGGGCTGACTGAAGGTGTATACACAAACTGAAGGTGTATCCACAAACTGATGGTGTATCCACAACCCATGTCCCAATCCAGAATACCAGAGCCGGTGAAGGTGTATCCACTTTGTATAAGCTTGCTTGAAACAGAGCTTGTCGCCGTCTTGAATCAGAGCTTCTCGCCGTCGTGGGGAGTGGGTCGCTGGTGAAGGAGGGTCGCCGGTGAGGGTGGGTTCGGTGGACGAGCGGCTGAGTGAAAGTGAGAGTGAATGTATAACCTCTGTGAATGTATAACCTCTGTGAAAGCCGTGTTTTGTTTGGGCGGGAATGGCGAAAATTTCAATTTTTTTTTTTTATTAGAGCCGTTGGATCTGTTTCCACAGATCGTGGCCGTTGCCCGCAGGAAGTCAAGGACCCTCCTCAAGGAGAGGATCCGGACTCCTCTTCACGCATCAGTCGAATTCGATCAAAGCTCAGTTGCGCCAATCACCTCACCTTACCATCGACCTTGCCGTCCGCCGTCGTCGCCTCTCCACCGTCTGCGCCTCCGTCCGTCTTCGCCATTTCTGTTTCGTCTTCTCCATTTCTGATTCATCTACGTATTTTTTTCAACTTATAATAGGAAATCTCTGTTTATATCTCTGTGTCTCACGTTTTCTCTTTGATTTCCATTATTTGGATTGGCCGCCATTGCTGCTAAGTGCAGGTGAGCTTTGTTTATGTGTATTTTGGCATATGTCTGTTTGGTTGCTGAGAAAATTTAGGAAAATAGAAGCAGAGAGTTTAGATTTTAAATCTGATAATGTATTTTTCGTTGCTTTTTAAGCTTTTGAGTGAACTGAGGAAAACTGAGAAAATAAAGTTTGAATCTTTAGTGTCTGGTTGAATCTTCCTTCCCTACCACTGCGCTGGATTGTCTGGATTTCTTTTTATTTATTTATTTTGTATTTCTCTTTCTTTATGTATATTTCATAACTTCCTATATCCTTCATTGCTGATAAATTTAGAAATTGAAGAGAAAATAGATTCTCTTAGACCAAAGATTTAAGATTCAAACTCTGTTTCTTTGATTACACACGTTTTCTCAGCAACCAAGCGGGTCATTCTTAGATTTTGGGCGTATGTTCTGTTTTCCAAGTATTGTTTGTTTTTCAGGTTGAGTCCTTTGTCATTTCTATGTATTTTTGTATGATTTCTTTGTTCAGATAGTTTGAATTCAGCTAATTTTTTTATTTGGGTATTGTTTCTTGCTTTCATTTGTTCTTTTTTCTCTTATTTTATGTTCTGAAAAGATGAATGCTATTATTTCTTCACCAAGGTTTTAAATTTTTGGTCAATATCTGCCGTCTGAAGGGTGTTCCCCTTTTGATTTTTTTATGGGCTATTGCAAATTAGGGTTGTTTCAGATTTTGAGTTTTTACTTCTTGGACAATGTAGGTGCTTTCCGATTCTGTGTAAGTTTGGTTTTCTCCTTATTTTACATTTGCGAAATCTACTCACCCAAATTTTTTGTCAAGAAATCTCCCCAAAAAGGAAAATTGTGTTTGAGATTTAGTTGGTGTATTGTAGGGTCCATGCATGGAATGAATCTGGATTTTAATGTTTTTGGGTAAAAATCTGGATATAAATTTTGGGTGTGTAATATTAGTGTTCTGCATTGTTATAGTAAAATGAATGGATCTTGTTTCTTTTTATTTATTTATTTTATGGTAATTATTTAGTTGTTACTTAAAGATATATTTTCACATGTAAGTGTTGCAGATATATTCACCTCGCCTGGATTCAATTCCTCCTAGATGGGTCCTTTTTGCACATGGGTTGCTTCTCTTCTTATATCAAGTCTGCTTAAATTTCCCACAAGCAGTGTTATCATATGCTTCTGTCCTGCTATGTGCTTGCAGTTTATGTTCATACTTGCTTGTCTTGGATGGCTTGATGAATTATATCTTTTGGGTTTCATTAGTGTTATCTCATTTATTTCCTTGTGCCCTTTTTTCTTTTTAAAAAAATTTCCTTCCTATAATGATTGCTCTTTGGTCTTTGCTGTCATTTGTACTTGGTGCAGACAGAAATTGTACAGTTCTACACGATTAATTGTAATGTGCTAAGTATCCTTGAAGGTTTTAACTTAGGAAGGAAAATACCATTCTTATTGTCTTTAGTAGAAAGTAGCAATTCAATAGCATAAGGCATGAGCGTTATGTGATTTACTTTCATACAATGGAGTTTAAACAAAATTTCTGTTATTTTATTTTTATTTTTATGTTTTTGATGCATGGATCTAAGTATCTTTTCAATAATATGAAAAAGGTTGTCCTCTCTCTCGCTGATATTGTTTTGGTGCCTATATATAAAAATGCAATTTGAACCTATCTACTGGTAACCTGCCAGACTTCAATGGTTTTAATAAACTGATTGGCTCTATGTAAATACTTTTGCAATGTGCAGCAAATGATTGTAGTTGCTGGAGAAACTTATTCCCAGCAAATGATTGTAAAAAATTCCCATCTCTGAGAGTGAAACTTACATGAGAGTGGAATTTATACATGTTTCTTAGTTTTAATACTTTTGCAATGTGCAGCAAATGATTGTAGTTTGTGGAGAAACTTTTTCCCAGCCCATACATAGGGATGGTAATTGGCAAGTTGACCAAATTTCAGGGTAATTTCACCAGACATCAAAAGTTTGATCTGCAGTCATTGAAGCCATGCAATCTGCTGCTTAGGGCTACTTTTTTGCAAATGGAACTTATATATGGCTCTTAGTTTTATTAGTTTTGTGATTTGGGACTAGTGATTTCAGTCATAGGACAAACTTAGATATGGTAAATGGCTTCAGCTTGGGTGTAGAGTTTTCATTTTGTAATGTGGTAAACATATTTCTGCAATTTTTTATCCCACACCGCACCAGGGACAGAAAATGGAGGGCTGAGCCTTATATGAAAGGAAGTAACATCCTTTGCTTCTCAAACATCTCATGCTTAGTGAGTTACACGTGCTAGAGGCAACATTCAGGTGAAATATTGTGCGTTGGTCACGGACTATGGGAATATTTAGAAGTTCTGCTAAATGCCAATCGGGCCCTGCTCTCTTTCATCTATTTTATTAGCCCTGACCTGCTTCTTGCTATTTCAGATTCTGATTTCTAAATAGATTTGAAAATTTTAAATTTGATATGATTAGACAACTCTTTGCCTATGTGTGTAGATAAACGTGTATATATATATGCTTTCACATTTTACCTGTACTATGGCTGCTTGATTTGCATATATAATTCTATTCTAGAATTAGTTAGATATATGTTGCTTTTAAACCTCATTTGCTCAGCTACATTGGAAAAACCAATAGAATGAAAATGTTTTTGTGATCTTTCTATATATGACAAACTGTTTCCCATAGAGACATATTTCATTTTTACCTTTTGGTTTTGGGAAAGAGAAAAGAAACATTATTTACTTCTTTTCTGTGACTGTTGTGTTGGATTTTCTTTCCATTAGTTGGTCTTTGGATGGGGAGTTTACTCCCTTTCAGAAATTTCTGTTTTGACCTTCAAACCACTGCCAGACTTTTGATGCTGTTGATGGGAAGCAAGCAAGACGGACGAGTTCCTCTAGTCCACTGGGGGAGCTTTTTCTTTTATATATAATGTAGAATATTGATTGAATTTTTTCTTGTTATAAAACACTACTGTAGGATGTGATGCACTTGCCTGTGCGGTATGTACTTCTGTTATTGTCTTTGGTTGGCCATAGCAAGTGTATCTCTTTCATATTTTGTTGATGATGTTTATCAGTTTGCGTTCTTGGCCTTTGGGAGTATTATTATGTCTGGAGGGACTACTTTCTGGTTCTGGGTGATAACAGCTGTTCTGTTTTATTTGGCAACATGGGAGCAGTAAGCAGTCCAACTAATACTGGTTTATTAGATTCTACCTTGTTATGAACACTTGATTGTTCATTCTTGCACACCTCTTCTTTTTTCTGTTCTTTTCTTTGTTTTTTGGATGGTGGATGCTTCAGTTATCATAATATTTCCACTTTCATTGTGGGCCAATAAAGTTGTTTTGCTATGCCATTTCCATTTCTAAAGGAATTTCATAGGGAGATGGGCTTTATATAATTAACTTGCTTGCAACATGATTAAGGCCATGAAGGGGCTATACATGATTTGGCACAACATTTAGATTTGAATTCCTTGAATGGGAGCCATTTAAAATGTTTTAATATTTAATGGTTAAAAATTTGCTTTGTGGCACTGATGCTTTTGATGCAATTTATTTTTATAAGATTTATTAATTTATTTAAATCATAATCTCTACATGTTTTCAATGTGAAGTTATATTTTTGTTTTGCCATTGGTTTTTTGGATTATACTAATAATTTAGAGTTTGGTTAGCAACTTTATCAATATCTCTTTCATTGTGTAGTTATTTCATCAATACCCTTATTATGCCCGTTATCAATGGGCCTACGGAGGGTCTGATGCTGATATATTTGTGCCATTTCTTTACCGCTATAGTTGGTATGGCCCTTTACCATATTTAAGGCCCTTTTACATACTTCAGGCATTCATTATAGATATTGATATGTTAACCAATTAATAAATCCTAAGGCCTCGTTTGGTAATGTTTTCATTTTTTTGGAAACTGGAAAAAGAAACTTGTTTGGTATATTGATTTTGTTTTTAAAAACAATGGAATTGATTCCAAAATTTTTGGAAATGAAAAAAAGTCACTCGTCTTTAAAGCAAGTGTTCACTCTCCTCACTACCCCACCACCTCACCACTGGCCATCGTGGCTATCACCGGTTATCTGGCGGCAACCTTCTGGCGAGCTCTGGCAACCTGCTGGCAACTCATATTCATTGATTTTTTTTTTTCTTGTTTTTTAGGTGGTATTATACTGTAATAATATTATTCCATTCTTTTTCAGGTGCTGATTGGTGGGCTCAACCTTTTGGAAAGTCTCTGCCATTTCTGAGCTGGGTTCCGTTGATAAATGGTATGACCTATGTATATGTAGAAACAGATTTGTATGACACAAATAACTTGTAGCAAATTCTTTTGTGCCTATGTTGTTGATCCCGTGTTTATTGCTCTTACCTAGCCAACTAAAATTTACCTTAGCAGTTCTGTGTGATATATTTTTAGATGGGCATTATATAGAAGGAAGTATCATCTTTGAGTTTGTATGTGTGTACTCTACTCTTAAAATATGTTTGTCCCAAAGTTACTTGGAATGTGAATCATTCCAGGACAAGGAACGGAAACCGGGACATAGTATGTTACATGCTCTAAAATGAAACCGGGACATAGTATGTTACATGCTCTAAAATGTGATACGTTAAAGATAGGCTCCTCCTATAAATCACGATATTAAAATTTATTGAGGCACTTACAGACATGGGAGTAATTTTTTGTTAACAAGTGGATATCTAATGGAACATATTATATTATTTTGCAAACTAATCATGTAAAAACAAGCTTCTAGTTAGGGGCATTATTGTGACACCCCGAACGTTTAATCAAGTCTACATAAATATTTATATATAATTATGGTTGTACGTGATGATAGATTACTAAATAAATAAATGTATAAATCTAAAATGGCGTTGGGTTATTAATTAGGGATTATTATTTGAGACTAAATTAACACAAATATAAAATTTATAATATAAATTAAAGTTAAAAAAAAAAAGTAAATAAATAGAGGGAATAAATAATAATGTTATCAATAATAATAATAATAATGAGTGTGGTAGTAAAATAAATATTTAATTTTCTATTGATATATGATAGAATGTAATTTAATTAAAAATTAATTTATTTATATAATTTTATTAAGAATTTGGGTTAAAATGTAAATATCATATATATATATTTAATAAGATAAGTGACAATCTAAGTTTTAATGAAGGAGATCCAAGTGAATTATGAAAATGGATTAGATCGCCACGCGTCGGCCTCGGGGCAATTCTACTTCCCTATAAATTGGGAAGAGCTGAACAGAAGCATGAGAGATTGAAATCAGTGAGGAAAGAAAGGAAAAAGAAAAGAAAGAAAAGAAAAGAAAAGAGAGAGGGAGAGGTACGTAAATAGGAAGGTTGTGTTAGTAAAGGAACGGTTAAGGATTAATATTAAGATGAGTTATATTATATTTTGAGTTATCAAAAATTATTTTACTTATGTTTTGACTTACCAAAATCTATTTTATATAATTTATGCTTTATTAATATATTAATAAAAGTTATGTTTTATAAAAGTTTCAGCTACGTGTTTTATTTCTAAACCCTATTTGCTTAAAAGGAAACCCATGGATATGTTTGTTTTTATTTTAAAGAATATTTGGCTATGACCTTATGTGAAAATATGTTTTGTAAATACCACCACGGGAGTCCCATGCCTTGGGGACTTAAATAAACATTGGCTTAGTGATTGACCACTTTGTGGCCCAGTGTTTGTCATGGATCCATTGACCAGTGTAGTGCTAGTCACTTAGTGATGTACCGTGGTTATAGTGATTATTTCAGTTTGTGGCACTTAATTAATTTGTGTATTCAATTCAACTCAATTTATAATGTTTTAGCTTAAATAAATATTCATGGCCATTTTGTGCCCTCATAGTATAATATTTCTCACTCTACTATGTGCTTATAACTATTACCCTTTCAGGTGACGAGGTTTAGCGGGATCAAGATGGAAAATGAATCGCTATGATATTTTGTTTTTTTTTTAAGATTTCTGTCTTCTATTATTAAACTCTTGTAATACAGTGAAGCTCCAATGACTATGTTTTATTACCTTTTAAATAAACAGTTGGTACACAGTTATTTATTTTAATTTATTTAATTTATCCGCTTGCGCTGTAACTACAGAATTATCCGAATTACTTTATTTATTTATTTTTTTACCTTGTTACGACATTAAACCTTTGGGTATCGGGTTTGAGTCGTGACAAAAGTGGTATCAAAGCAATGATTTTTTTAAAAAATTGAAAAAAATAATAATAATAATAAATAATTAAACGAATAAAATATATATATAGTACAAGTTTTAAAATTTTATATAATTTCACACAAAAAAAAAAAAAAAGAAAAAAAAATGTATTAAACTTGCATTATTATGTGATATGTTTAACGCATATAAGTCATATTATATATATGTACAGGCTAAGTTTTCTTGTGTTGTAGGACATGGCAAACCTATTGGAGCTATTCTGGTACGAGCCCTCAGAAGCTCATCTCCTCCCGAACCAATTAGAGGGCTGGGGTGACTCAGAGAGTCTGGTCAGGCAAGCCCATCCAACACTTGACCATCTCATGGAAAGATCCGTTTACTTACAGGCTGACCCTGATGAGGACTTATTATTCTGGAAACTTAGCCGAGATAGCACCCGCGAAAGGTACATAGGACCGACCCACGTTGTTGGTCTTGCTCCAGACATAGAACCACTACATTTTCTGGTCGCATCTCTACCCGTAGACTTTGCAGAGAGGAGGGGACCTGCATATCCTAGTAGCCACCTTCGCACCACGACACCACCTCCCCAGCACATTGTCTATACCCCAGCTGTGGACTTTACCGACAGTGCATCATACCTGGAGACACCGATACGGATTACTGGACGGGAATTCTGGGGTTATGATCACGGTGCTCTTGTTTACGTGGTTCAGGTAGTATGGAGCTGCTTCGGAGTTGAGCTTAGTGGGTGGGAGTTTGAGTCCATCATGCAAAGTGAGTTTCCGGAGTTGTTTCATGGACCAATTTTCCGAGGCCAGTTCTCCTAGTGGCCTAATGGACCATTTTAGATATCTGACCAGAAAACCCTTTTTGTGAGTTGACCATGAGTAGTCTAATCTTTTTGTATTAGTAGGATTAGACATTGATTTGTGACCGCTAGACTAACACCCTATATAGGGTAACAATGATGTATTTGGTATTAATGTGATGTATATGTGGTAATATTAACATGATGGTAAAGCTATTATATTATATATGAAAGTGGTGATATTAATAGCAAAACTAATATGATATATACGAATGTGGTGATAATAGAACTAATATGTTATATATGATGTTGTATCAAAATTGTTTCAATATGATGTCATGCTTATATCATTTTGCCTTGTAGTAATGGCCAACGAAGGAAATGAAAACGGATCATCAGTCAGCGGTACCATTCTAATGGAACAGGTCATGGAAAGGGCAGTCACCAACTTTTTATAGGCCTTGCAAAGCAGCATAACCAATGGGACATTAGAAAGACGAGAAGAATCGACTACGATTAAACAATTTCAAGATCTGAAACCCACTACGTTTATCGGCAGTCCAAACCCACTAGTAGCAGAGGCTTGGGTCAGGGACATGGAGAAAATCTTCCGCATACTACCTTGCACAGAAAGACAGAAGGTGACTTTTGCCACCTTCACCTTCAAAGACGATGCACAGGAATGATGGCTCCTTACCTTGGAAAATGAAGATATTGTGACTTGGGTGAGATTTTTAGAAGTATTTTATGAAAAGTACTTTCCAGATTCACTACGGGAATAAAAAGCGTCAGAATTCATACATCTAAGGCAATGAACCATGACAGTGGCCGAATATGAAATTAAGTTCACACAGCTGGCACGGTTCGCGACATATGTCATTCCCACCGAAGCCCGAAAAGCCAGGAAATTTGAAGCAGGGTTGAATCCTGAAATTAAGGACAGGCTGAAGGTTCTAAAACTACCAACCTACGCGGTGGTGGTAGATCGAGCATACATTGCGGAAAAAGGAATTAAAGCCTTGCGATCTGGGGAGCCAAGTCAGAGGAAGCGATTTTGGGAAAGAGATAACAAAAGGCCCAGTGTCGCATCTCCCAAGAGAATAAATACGAGCACAACCAGTTCAACCGGTCCAAGCAAACAAAGTCCTACAGACCCTAAAGGTGGCATCATTCCAGCTTGCTCTACCTGTGGAAGGACTCATTGGGGACCATGCCGTCAAGATACGAGGGCATGTTTTAGATGTGGCCAAGTTGGCCATTTACTGAGAAATTGTCCAAAGCTCGTCTGCCCATTTGAACCAGTCCGAAAAACCCGCAGTACCTGAAGGAGCGAGAAAAGACCAAAAACGCCAAGGAAGAGCTTTTGCCCTGGTACCTGGAAACCCAAAAGTTACTGAAAATGTTGTGTCAGGTACACTCTCTATTTGTGGTCACTTAGCCCATGTTCTCTTTGACTCTAGCTCAACTCATTCTTTTGTTACACCACACTTTACTACCAAGTTAGCGCCAACACCCGAACCCTTAGGATACATACTATCTGTGTCTTTTCCCTCTGGAAATTCCGCCCTTAGTACTGATATATACAAATCTTGCACTGTATCCTTAAAAGGTGAAACCTTACACGTAGACTTGATACCCCTTGGCATTAGTACCTTTGATGTAATCTTAGGAATGGATTGGTTAGCTGCTAATCGTACCTCTATCGACTGCAAAGCCAAAAAGGTGTTCCTCAGGTCACCAAATCAACTCGAGCTTGTTTTCAAAGGAACTGGAGCCTCTCTCCTTCCATGTATTATATTCTTCATAACAACCCAACGACTGCTAAGAAAGGGTTGTTGTGGTTGTATCTGTTATATGATTGATACTCAACAAGAGACCCCCACACTTGATGCGATCCCCGTAGTTCGAGAATTTTCGGACGTGTTTCCTGAAGACCTGCCTGGCACCCTAGTTGATCGGGAAATCGAGTTCACCATTGAAACTCAACCTGGTACCCAACCAATCTCAAAGACCCCTTATCGCATGTCCATGGCAGAATTGAAAGAACTAAAAACTCAACTCCAAGAATTACTGAATAAATGCTTCATCCAACCAAGTACTTCACCATGGGGAGCTCCGGTGCTGTTCGTAAATAAAAAGGATGGCACAATGAGGTTATATATCGACTATCGAGAACTAAATAAAGTCACCATCAAAAATCGGTACCCTTTGCCACGAATCGACGACTTGTTTGATCAACTGCAAGGCGCCCAAGTGTTCTCAAAAATTGATTTGCGTTCTGGTTACCATCAACTAAAAGTCAAAACGAAAAGCATCGAAAAGACTGCCTTTAGGACCCGTTATGGGCACTACGAGTTCCTTGTCATGCCATTTGGCATCACCAATGCTCCAGCGGCCTTTATGGACCTCATGAATCGAGTGTTCAAACCCTATCTTGATGAGTTCGTCATTGTCTTCATTGATGACATTCTCATATACTCCAAATCGCCAGAAGATCATGAACAACACTTGCGAAAAATTCTACAGACATTACGTAATCACAAACTTTATGCCAAGTTGAAGAAATGCGAATTCTGGATCACTAGTGTACACTTCCTCGGTCACGTCATTAACAAAGATGGCATTTCAGTTGATCCCCAAAAGGTTGCAGCAATCGTGGATTGGCCACGACCTACTAACGTATCCGAGATTCGAAGCTTCTTGGGCCTAGCCGGCTACTACCGGCGCTTTGTGCAAGACTTCTCGAAGATAGCTTCACCCTTGACCAAGCTAACTCAAAAGAACACACCCTTTGAATGGACAGACAAGCAGGAACGTTGCTTCCAAGAATTGAAGGACAGACTCGTGAGAGCTCCAATACTAGTGCTCCCCGCGGAAGCAGAAGGGTTTATAATTTACAGCGATGCCTCATACAATGGTTTGGGCTGCGTTCTTATGCAAAACGAGAAGGTCATCGCTTATGCCTCTCGCCAACTAAAGACTCACGAAAGGAACTATCCAACTCATGATCTGGAATTGGCTACAGTGATCTTCGCCCTAAAAATCTGGCGTCATTATCTCTACGGAGTAGCCTGCGAAATCTACACCGATCACAAAAGTCTTAAATATCTGTTTACACAGAAGGAATTGAATATGAGACAGCGACGATGGCTAGAATTTATGAAGGACTACGATATAGAGATCCATCATCATCCCGGCAAAGCTAATATAGTAGCAGACGCACTAAGTCGAAAAATGACCAAAAGTTTGGCATGTACCCTCGTTCCCCGCAAGATCCATGGATTGCTCGCCAACATAATCATGGAACCCGAGTTGATAGAAGAAATTAAAGGCCACCAATGTGAAGATAAACTTTTGAAGAAAAAGTACGAGGAGCAAGGAAACACGCCTGATCCTGACTTTACAATCAGCAATGGGATGCTAAAATTTCGAAATCAAATTTGCGTACCCGACCTTCCAAAACTCAAGAAAAGGATATTGGTAGAAGCTCATAACTCGAGGTTTGCAATCCATCCTGGTAATACGAAGATGTATCACGATCTGAAGGAATACTTTTGGTGGACCGGAATGAAGAAAGACATAGCAAGCCATGTCTCCAAATGCTTGCGTTGTCAACAAGTTAAAGCGGAACATCAGAGACCTGTAGGAATGTTGCAACCACTCCCTATTCCTGAATGGAAGTGGAAACACATTATTATGGACTTCGTGGTCGGGCTACCAAAATCTTTTTCAAAGAATGATGCAATATGGGCTATAGTAGACCGATTAACAAAGTCAGCACACTTTCTACCAATCAAAATCATGTACCCTCTGAATAAGTTTGCCACTTTATATATCAAGGAGATTGTTCGGTTGCATGGTATCCCAGTATCAATCGTGTCTGACCGAGATCCTCGTTTCGTGTCTCATTTCTGGAATAGATTACAAGAAGCTTTGGGAACTACACTGAAATTCAGCACGGCCTATCATCTACAAACCAATGGGCAATCCGAAAAAACAATCCAAACGTTGGAAGACATGTTACGTGTATGCGTGTTGGACCTCAAAGGTAACTGGGATGAGCACCTACCTTTGGTGGAATTCGCTTATAACAACAGCTACCAAGCAAGCATTGGAATGGCGCCGTACGAAGCTCTGTATGGAAGAAGATGTCGATCACCTCTATGCTGGACGGAGGTCGGGGACAGGAAATTGTTAGGCCCCGAAATCGTGCAAGTCACCAGTGAGAAAATTCAACTCATCCAACAGCGAATTCGCACTGCTCAGAGTCACCAGAAAAGTTATGCAGATACTCGGAGACGAGACTTGGAATTTCAAGTAGGGGACCACGTGTTTCTCAAAATCTCCCCAACAAGAGGAGTAATCCGATTCGGAAAGCGCGGGAAACTAAACCCACGTTACATCGGGCCATTCGAGATACTGGAAAGAATTGGTCCTGTAGTCTATCGCCTTGCACTACCTCCTGAGCTATCTAATATCCACAACGTGTTTCACGTTTCAATGCTCCGACAGTATCTCCGAGATCCAGAACATGTCATCGATTATGAGAACTTGGAGGTTCAAGAAGATCTCACCTACGAAGAACAACTAGTGCAGATTCTCGATCATCGTAATCAAGTTCTCCGAAATAAGACCATACCGCTGGTAAAGGTCTTATGGCGAAATCATCGCATCGAAGAAGCTACGTGGGAAACCGAAGCACAAATGCGAGCTAAATACCCGCACCTCTTCGAAAGTTAAGGTACGTCAAGTTTGAGGACAAACTTCTGATTAGAAGGGGAGAAATGTGACACCCCGAACGTTTAATCAAGTCCACATAAATATTTATATATAATTATGGTTGCACGTGATGATAGATTACTAAATAAATAAATGTATAAATCTAAAATGGCGTTGGGTTATTAATTAGGGATTATTATTTGAGACTAAATTAACACAAATGTAAAATTTATAATACAAATTAAAGTTAAAAAAAAAAGTAAATAAATAGAGGGAATAAATAATAATGTTATCAATAATAATAATAATAATAAGTGTGGTAGTAAAATAAATATTTAATTTTCTATTGATATATGATAGAATGTAATTTAATTAAGAATTAATTTATTTATATAGTTTTATTAAGAATCTGGGCTAAAATGTAAATATCTTATATATATATTTAATAAGATAAGTGACAATCTAAGTTTTAATGAAGGAGATCCGAGTGAATTATGAAAATGGATTAGATCGCCACGCGTCGGCCTCGGGGCAATTCTACTTCTCTATAAATTGGGAAGAGCTGAACAGAAGCATGAGAGTGATTGAAATCAGTGAGGAAAGAAAGGAAAAAGAAAAGAAAGAAAATAAAAAAAAAGAGAGAGAGAGGGGTACGTAAATAGGAAGGTTGTGTTAGTAAAGGAACGGCTAAGGATTAATATTAAGGTGAGTTATATTATACCTTGAGTTATCAAAAAGTATTTTACTTATGTTTTGACTTATCAAAATCTATTTTATATAATTTATGCTTTATTAATATATTAATAAAAGTTATGTTTTATAAAAGTTTCAGCTACGTGTTTTATTTCTAAACCCTATTTGCTTAAAAGGAAACCCATGAATATGTTTGTTTTTATTTTAAAGAATATTTGGTTATGACCTTATGTGAAATTATGTTTTGTAAATACCACCACGGGAGTCCCATGCCTTGGGGGACTTAAATAAACATTGGCTTAGTGATTGACCACTTTGTGGCCCAGTGTTTGTCATGGATCCATTGACCAGTGTAATGCTAGTCACTTAGTGATGTACTGTGGTTATAGTGATTATTTCAGTTTCTGGCACTTAATTAATTTGTGTATTCAACTCAACTCAATTTATAATGTTTTAGCTTAAATAAATATCCATGGCCATTTTGTGCCCTCATAGTATAATATTTTTCACTCTGCTATGTGCTTATAGCTGTTACCCTTTCAGGTGACGAGGTTTAGCGGGATCAAGATGGAAAATGAATCGCTATGATATTTTGTTTTTTTTTTAAGATTTCTGTCTTCTATTATTAAACTCTTGTAATACAGTGAAGCTCCAATAACTATGTTTTATTACCTTTTAAATAAACAGTTGGTACCCAGTCATTTATTTTAATTTATTTAATTTATCCGCTTGCGCTGTAACTACAGAATTATCCGAATTACTTTATTTTATTTTTTTTTACCTTGTTACGACATTAAACCTTTGGATACCAGGTTTGGGTCGTGACAATTATGGCCTCTTGCATTTTGTCTTTCCAAAACTCCCCTCTCTAGATTTTCTTTCACCGTATTTGATTTCATTTTGCTTAAGGAAATAACTAGGAAAATATTTTTGGATCGATTAATTTACTTATTTGGAATGAAAGTGGTACCATGTTTCGGAATGTGTGTTCCAAAATGTATGGGGTATTAACATTTTCTGGTAATACTGGTCTGTCCTACTTGCTTCTGAAACATACTAAAAATATTATAATGCGACAGTGTTTTTGAACTTGTATGTGAGTGTTATGTTTTTGTAACTTGTATGGTTATGCGTTCCTGTGGAAGCTATTAGCAAATTCTCTGCAAAATGAGAAAAGATCATATGATCTGACAACTTCTACTTTGTTGAAGTAACGAGTCTTAGATTGGCTGACATGGTGGTGCTCTTTGTTGAATTTTGGATTTATAAACCTTCTGCATACATTCTCAGCCGGCTAGGAGCCTAGGATGGATTCTGAAATTTGTGTCGTCTGTATTACATACATTCCTTGAGGTGCCATTGTTTTACTTCTTGGCAGAACTTCGGTTTTTAGTTTGACTACTGTTGTTAAGAGAAAGGGTTGGACCAAGTATCTTCTCTGTTCATTTTGTTTGGAAGCTACTGGTGAGGCTATCGTCCCTGAGGAAGGAAAAAAAATATTAATTACCTAATTTGTCTTGATATCTATGTCGTAATCCATTGCTTTTTATGTTTTAAAGATTTTTTTAGTCTCAATCTCTCCTTGAATGGTGACTCATAATTCTTATTCATTTTTCTTGTCTGAGTGCATTTTTTTAATTGCCTTGGGAACTTTTTTTAACGAACTTTTTTGTTGTTTACTTTGTTTTCATTTTTATAGCATATTTATAGAAATGTGAGTTGCTTAATTTAATTTAATTTTTTTCATGTTGTCATTTATCCATCTATTTTTTGACTGCAGAAATCCCAACAAACAAGGTTATGCTGTTTGCAATAATAGTTTTTGCTATTATACCAACGAGCTTATTCAAGTGAGTAGTTCTTCATATTCTTAATGCCAAAAAAATTACTTACTTTATTTGTTTGTATCTGTAGCGATTTACTTTGATGACCTGAGAAAAAAAAAAAAAAAAAACTTTTGACTTTCTTGATGCCACCGTGTAGTCTTTAGTAGAGTACTGTTCCATGTTACATGTGAATGGGCTGTACATTCCCAAAGTCATAGATTTACGTTGTAGAATAGGGTTTGAGTTGCTGATTTGAAATTGTTGGTATGAATTATAATCACATTGTAGCATCCTTGGCATCATTACCATCAAGGATGCTATTCTTCTTGTGTTTGTTGGATGTGGGCTGAATACATGTCCATATTACTCAGCTGTTCTTGAAATATTTAGCTAATTGGTTGCACATAATTACATCAAAGATTATATCTTACACGCTATATATATATTTTTTCTTTTTTCTTTTCTAAATAGCATATCCTATTACACATGACAGGCTTCATATGAGCAGGATTATTTTGGTCTTGAGTTTTATGACATTTTTTTGCTCATGCCAAAGCTCACATTCATGACTTCTTAACTGTTTCTGGGTGATCATCAGCTTGATTTTACTTTATATGGTGTTCTGCGTTTGTGCAGCATGTACAATGTTTGTAAGGTTGTTCAGGCGAGGAAAGGAAGCATGCTACTGGCGTTGGCAATGGTAAACCTGTTACTATTGAAGCTTTTTAAGGCAACAAAGAAAATCCGATAATCATTAAAAAAATTGAAATACGAAGGAGGACAAGAAGTCCACCAAAATCAAAAAGGGAAGAAAAGTAAGAAAAACAAACCAAAAAACCAAAAACAAAGGTTCTCATGCTCTACAAATACCATTCCAAATCCTAGAAATTAAAAAATGTGGAATCTCTTTAAAGAGCCTTAAAAACACAACTGCTCCCAAATTCTATCCTCTATTTGATCCAAATCCTCCTCTAAAATCAATACAAAACATAAGCTCACAAGAGGACAGAATGACCCAATTGACCTCCACCAAATGAAAAACATAAGCATTAATATTGAATGCTTTGTCTATCATTTCTCAGGTTTCTAAATAGATGTATAGTCACTGTTTCTTGTCAGCTTTACCCGTTTGTTGTGCTTGTGGGAGGAGTCCTGATATGGTACATAACTATTCATGCTATTTGTTTTTCACATGCTTAGCTTGGGGATCTTATTTGATCATTTTTGTTTTCAATATGGTTGTTATTTCTTGTGCAAGGATTATTTGTCAATATGGTGGTCTGCATGATCTGTTTGGCTTCAGAAAGATCCTCTGCTGATCTGTCTTAATTTTTAAATATTGTGAAATTTCTAAATTTCTAATGCTACACATTAGAAACTCTCCCAGAAATACATTACAAATCATCATCATGGTTTGTGGGCCTTATTAAAGATAATATAGTACTGAGAACACCATACATTCTGTTGAATGTCAATTTTAGTGTTTGTATTTATTTTGATGGAATATGATCTTCAGGTGGTGATGTCAAATGGCATCGTTACAGAAGAGAGAATACAAATTAATAGTCAACTATATATGGTGGTGACTATCAACACCAATTAATAGTTTGTATTTGTAGGAAATGAATGTATTGAAATTATTGATTGATATTCAATATCTTGATTTTACAAGACCAAATGACACTCCTTATATAGGAGATATTACAAACATCATCATAACCCATTAAACCCATTATATACCACTTACATATTATATATTTTCACTATCTACCACTATATATTTCCACTATCTACATGGGGCACTAACTATAGCACTCACCTACCACACTAATACTCACCTAACACACTCACATTACATTTACTTTTTACATTTACATTCAACAGCCCCCCTCAAACTCAACTAACCCCCTTAAGTTTGGAGAGAGTAACAAAACAGGAAAAAATAATCTGACAAATAAAATAAAAGAGGATAGGAGACACTGTAGGGTCGTGTCAGACCGTTGTAGAAGACTGTATGGTTATGGTAGACCGATGTAGAAGACAGTTTATGGGGTCACATCGGACCGATGTAGAAAAACAGTTTACGGGGTCATGTCGGACCGTAGAAAAACAGTTTACGGGGTCATGGCGGACCGTTGTAGAAAACAGTTTACGGGGTCATGTCGGACCGTTGTAGAAGACACTATATGGCTGTGTCGAACCGTTGTAGCTGAGAACCGAAATCAATGTCGGAACAGTTTACCGAGTCTTGTCGGACCCATATAGGAGCTAACCGGAATCAATGTCGGGAAAGTTTACAGAGTCTTGTCGGACCCATATAGGAGCTAACTGGAATCAATGTCGGGACAGTTTACAGAGTCTTGTCGGACCCATATAGAAGCTAACCGGAATCAAAGTCGGGACAGTTTACCGAGTCTTGTCGGACCCTCAAAAGGCGTGCCCAATCTTATCAAAAGGCGTGCCATCAAAAGACGTGCCCGACAGCCATCAAAAGTCGAGCCATCAAAAGGCGCGCCGATTTGTCGTCTGGCGTTGAGAGGCGCGTGATACGCGTGTCTGCCTTGCCTATTTATACCAAGGCGAGGCTGCCGCTTATGCAGAACAAAACATCTGCTGAAAAAAAAAAAAACTCTGAAAACCTCTTCGTTTTTGCTGAGAGAGATACTTTGTAACTCTGTTGCCTAGAAAATGGCTTCTTCTTCCCGTCCCGTGACCCAGAACATAGCCTCTTCGTCCCGTGGTCTCACTCTCTTTCCCGACCTCAACGAGGCCACAACCCAGAATATGGCCCTTGAATCTCAACCAAGCGTCCCTGGTTCAAGCGCCCCTGGTTTTGCGCCTTTGAACTTTCTGATGCTGTCTGTGGAGCAAAGAATGGCTGCACAATCGGATATTGAGGCGAATTATTACACACTGAAGTCATGTGTTGAGACCATGACTGCGGTCTCAAACCTGTCGCACCGGCTTCAGAGTAGGACAAATGAGGTGCAGCAGTTAAACGCCCAACTGGCTCTGCTCCAGGGCATGTATAAGGATGCCCGAGCAGAGATATGTGGGCTGAAGGCAGAAAATAAGGAACTGAAGCGGAAGGCCACCGTGATGCTCAGATTTGGAGGGCCGCCATATGTGACAGTTGAGGAGCAACGGGAAGACAACGTGCTCGGTGGCGTGGGAAACACGGAGGCAGCACCGGCAAGGGCCGCCCAAGACAAAGGCAAGAAGAAAAGAACAGCTGAAGAGGCGAAGAAGTGAGGCCGGTTTTTTTTTTTTTTTTTTTGTGTAAAATGGTGATCGGGTTTGATCCCCGACATGAATAAAATAAGGTAAGGTTTGGTGTGCAAATCGATATGGTATATATATATATATATATTTTTAAATGGAAAAAGAAAGAAAAAATAAAATAAAGAAAGTGGAGATTTGAGGGAGTCGGTGAGTGGGGTGCAAAAGGTGAAGATTGGTTTTAAAAAAGAAAAAATGGGTATTGGGTGTGTGCAAAAGGTGGTGGAGGATGAGGTGAAAAGTGAACATAGTGGTAGATGTCATTTGTAAGAAAACCACAATCTGTGTTCTGCACAAAATGGGGTCATGGCAACCCTCCTTATCTCAATCATGATCTCAGCTGCCCTGTCAAGACTGACTCATCATTTTGGACTATAGAGGATGATACTCTGCACATAACTCTACAGAAGAGGGACAAGTACCATAACCAGAAGCCTAACCTGTGGACCGTGCTTTAAGGCTATCTTTGTGACAAAATAAAAAAGACAAGGTTACAAAAATGTCATTTCATGTCAATCCCGCTTCAAGGCCTTGGCAATGAAGGCTCTTGTGCTTACTATCGCAAAGTAAGCCAACACTGTAACACTAAAACCCACCATCAAAACTAGGCGGTCATAAGCTGCATCCTGTACAGTATACACCCGAAGCCCAATCACTCCCCAATTGCTCTCCGTCCAAACAGGATCAACCATCCCCATTTGATCAGAGGAATTGGGGGTCAATACCTTCCAACTTTCAGACTCAAACTTCAACCGGGTTGAATATGCTAGTACATACCTAGTTGTAGAGACAACACAAACTCCTTTCCCATCAGTCTCTGATCGAATGCACAATTGACCAGTGTTGCTGCAATTTTTTGGGCAAGAAGAACCTGAATTCTCAGAAGGAACAGATGTTTTTTTTTTTTTTTAGCCAGAAAATTCCACAACAACCGTGGAACATCACCAATATATGGAGGATAAGGTGTGGATGAAGGTTCCCCCAGAAGGACACCAACATAGTGGCTTGGGCAGGTGCCAGAGGGAGAAATATAGTGCTGCACCAGCCCACATGATAAGCCTGTATTCAGTAATGTCACCTCTGTTGCAGATGCTGCTTTGATGCTCCTTGAAGACATAATTTCCAATGATTTAATGAACGCATTTACAGTACCTCAAGATGTCTGGGACATTCAGGTTGGCACACAATTTGATAAGAACCAGGTGCAGGTGCAGAGATTTTAGTTGCGGGTGCAGGTGCAATACATGTGGAGGGGCTTGAGGTCCGGCGGGCGGCCAAGGCGAGATTGCCGCCCGCCGGTGAAACGAAAATAATAGCTTTTAAACCTGCTCTGATACCATGTAGGAAATGAATGTATTGAAATTATTGATTGATATTCAATATCTTGATTTTACAAGACCAAATGACACTCCTTATATAGGAGATATTACAAACATCATCATAACCCATTAAACCCATTATATACCACTTACATATTATATATTTCCACTATCTACCACTATATATTTCCACTATCTACATGGGGCACTAACTATAGCACTCACCTACCACACTAATACTCACCTAACACACTCACATTACATTTACTTTTTACATTTACATTCAACAGTATTTATATAAATCATCGATGTATAAAATTTATTAGAGAGCTGCTATAAATTATTTTTTGTTTTGAACATTTTTTTATATCACTGATCAATACATGCATGATAAATATAATATCATATATTAGCATTTGCTTTTTCTTATACTTACCTCTAAATAAAAACGATTAGAAACAAAACTACCCAATAGTCACAAACTTAACTTTTTTCCAAGTATAAAAGTTCTGTCTTAAAAGTAGACTACCTACCTCCCCTTTGAGGAGTGAATTGGTTGGGTTAGTCAATCGAATTATATTCTCGGTAGTCAAGTGCCACACTCCTTATCCGATATTCAGTCATGGGCATCTCCCTTTGCCTCTGAACCGATATTGTCATGTAATGAAACATGTTCATCATCCATTCATTCATTATATATCAATCTAGATATATAGATTAAAAAAATATAGATACTTCTTTTTTCTTCTTTCTTTTCCTTTGGTGGTCAAAATTATGTTTGCGTAACACTGTGGCAGCAGTGTAACACTCGTTTCATCACAACATAATATACTAGGAGCCTTCAGAAGCCTTGGCAATACTGGTTTCATCAGAAGGCTTCTGAAAAGCTGTTTTATCACATAGCAGCACACATCGCTGGGGTACTGATTGTGGTTGGTTCTGGTTTGAAATTTAATTCACATGAAAGGTTCATTGAGGAAGATAGGAGTTATTGACAATATGGATCAATTTCAGTTGCCATGTTGGTTTCTGCTGTGTGGCACTATATTGGATCTGGAATGGTGGCTGATCCAATTTATTCTATAGACATAAGAATGCTATTGTTTTATTTACAATTTGATAATGATAGTAATATAATTTGCTAATGTGACCTTTGCTTTTCATGGACATTTTTCATTATTTGTCGAATTTTGCCGGACATTATTTCTCTTTTTTTTTTTGGTACAGATGGATGACCTCGTGCACAAAGCTAAATTGTACAAGACAAATTGGCACTTTTTGCATTTTTGGAAGGATTATATATTTTTGTATAGATGTATATGGAAAATATTAGGGTAGACTAGTAGTTATATTTTTGGATACACTACTAGTTATATTTTTGGATGGGTGTGTATAAAAAATATTTGGTAGACTAGTAGTTATATTTTTGGGTTGATGTACATGGATAAAAATTTAAAACATAATAACAAGTACGTGTTATGTTTTAAATTTTTATGCTAGATGAAATATGTAGTTTGGAATTATTTGTGGATGTAAACTTATAATAGTTGTTGACTTTAATTAAACAGGTTCAGAAATGGTTGTTATATGTATTTTGTTGAATGTTGATGATTCAATTTATTTGTTAGTTTGAATGATTTTTGCAAATTACAGATTATATTGAATAAATTGGATGGATTATTATAAATTACAGGTTTATTTTGTTGGATGTTGGCGACCAAAATTTGGTTTTGTTTTTATAGTTTTGGCGACCAATTGATTAGTCGGGAAAGATAAGTTATATTTTTGCCGACTAAATAAAGTAGTCGGTGTGTCACCAAGAACATTTGGCGACTAAATAATTAGTCGTCAAAATTATTAATTTTGGCAACCAAACCTTTTGGTCGCGAATAGGTCTATTGCCGACTAAAGTTTTAGGCGACAAACATGTTTGGTCGTGGAATGTGACAATTGGCGACTAATTATTTTGGTCGCAGAATGTGACAATTGGCGACCAAACTAAGAGGTCGCAGAATGTGACAATTGGCGACCAAACTAAGAGGTCGCAGAATGTCACAATTGGCGACAAAAAATTTTGGTCGTTGAATGTGATAATTGGCGACCAAATTTCTTGGTCGTGAAATGTGACAATTGGCGACTAAGATATTTGGTCGGCAAAAGGCGACTTTTCGCGACCAAAATGTTTTAGCGACAAAATGGATTAGTCGCAGTAAATAAATATTTAGCGACCAAAAATTTAGTCGGAAAATCCAACTTTTCCCGACCAACCAAAATTTTGGTCGCGAATTACTTTTGCCGACCCTTAATTGGCGACCAAACTAGCGACCAAAAAAATTGGTCGCGGATAACTTTTGCCGACTAAAAATAGACTTTTAGCGACCAATTTTTTTGTTGCCAAAAGTGTTAATTCTTGTAGTGATGTGGTGGTTATAAAAAAAATTAAATGTGTACTTAAAAGCTCCAGCGATCGTTTGGCATGTGGGTTTGAGAGCTTTTTTTTTGTTATTTTAGCCACAAAAAGACAAAATAAGTTAAAAAGCCAATAAGTCAAAATGTCACATTCAACTATAATCATTTTATTTTTTTTCTCTCACAAAAATCAAAAAAATCAAAAAATCTATCACAAACGAGACTTTTTAGCCCAAGGCTAAAATAACTAAAAAGCTGAAAAACCAAAAAGCCAACCCACATCCCAAACGAAACCCATGAAATTTTTTCCCACCAACATTCAATGATAAATGAAACCCATTGGCCATTACATTGATATGTTAATAATTTTGGCATTTTCTTTCTTTTATTGATAATTCAATGGACTGTTATTCATATGACTCATAAAGAAAATATGATCAAATTTACACTTAGTTCTTTTTTCTTTTTTCGTTTTTTCCTTTTTGATTGTAGAATTCTGCAATATGAACAACTTAAAGGAGCTGGATTTGAGTGAAAATTCAATAGAAGATATAAAAGGTATACAATCGTGATTTAAAAAAAAAAAAAAAAAGTATTTAGAGGTTGTACTCACATTTTCTCAGCTAAAAATGATTTACAAGCAATATTGTTCACTTATAATATTATTTTACACAACAGGTTATGTACAAAAATAATGTTTGTATATCATTATTATCCCAAATCCAGATGAAGCTCTCCAAGTTTGTTAGGTCCCTTAGTCTTGTCAATCCCGTGAACAAACTTGTTTTATCGAGTTGTAATTTTCCTAAGTTGTTGTCTTGCTCACTCGAGCGAATGAGTTCTCGCTCGAGCGAAGCTACTTCTGTCTGTCAAAAACCTGAGAAGGACGATTGTATGCTCGAGCGCAGGTAGGGTGGCTCGAGCGAAGCCACTTAAGGAAAACACGCATATTTGGTTCCTCGCTCGAGCAAGAGAGTCTTCACTCAAGCGAGCTTCGCTGCCCCTGTTTCTATAAGTACTTATTTAAGTCCAATTCTAGGGTTACGTTTTTGAGATCTTCTTTAAGGTGTTTAGGGTTTTCTTTTGGGGTTTTTACTAGTTTTCCTTGATGATTTGATTGAGTATTAAACTCATGTTTTGATAAACACACATCAATGAGGTTGATTGTTCATATTCAAGAGTGTTCTTCTTCGATGGAATCTAGAGATTCAAGCCTGGAGTATCAAAGGAGTTTGATACTATGAGTGGTCGTTGATTCGACAATAGAAGTTGTGGATTTAACTTCAATCTAATCAATTCCGAGATGAAGGTTGCGGTGAAAGATATACAGAAGATTTGAAGACAAATTGGAAGCGTTTGGGTAATTTGTTATTTTTGTAATCTTTCTTTCTTCAGTAGCGGATTGATTAGTGGCGTTTCGCCCGTGGTTTTTTTATCACAATTAAAGGTGCTTCAATTGTGGTTTTTTTTTTACGTAAAAATCGTTTGTGTCGATTTATTGTTTTTCAAAAACAACAATCTAAATCACTTTCTTAAGTGCTTGATGATTTAGATTGTGAGTTTTAATTGGTTGGAAATTGGAATAATTAAATCTTGATCTAATCACAAATCATTTAGGTTTTTCAAAGTTTCTAGTAAACAAACTAACTATTCTTTATATATATATATATATATATATATTATAAATAAAATGGATTTCATAACAATTTTGCGTTTCCTTTTAATTTGTACGGATGGTGGTTACTTGAAAAAGAAATTGATTTTTGCTAGTTTTGAATAACTATCTGTGTTAGGTAAGCTGGAGCTATTTAGATTGGATTAGAATTCGTTCAATAATAGCATCTTACCATCTCTTGGTGTGCTCTCGTCACTCAAGACTCTATCCCTATTTGAAAACCATTTGAATGGATCAATAGATATAGGAGGTAAGTCCAATATAAAACTCTTTCACATATTCACAACCAAAGGCAATCTTTCAAGCTTCAAAATTGAATCAGTGACCATATGAACAAGTGCACAATATCCATGTGTTTTACATCTACTGGGACTAGTAGACAATTCCTTAGAAGATTCCCTATGCTGTTTGTATATGTTCTTTATTGTTGTTTGTTAGGATCAATGTTAGGAAAAATTCTTAAATCTATTGTTTTATGTGGTATTTTCAACAAATAAAAACTCACAATACACGCAAAATAATCATTCTTTGTCTTTCAACTACCTAAGAAAAGTTAGTCAACGTGTTCCACTTGTAAAATTTCCTACTACGTAATTGGTTTGAAACATCATTTAAGCAATGCTACGTGTCTTACACCAAATTTGTGGGGGAATTAAAGAGTAAATTGGTGATAAATCCAAATTAAGGAAGATATAAGACATTAGATTCAGTAGATATTTTTTTTTTTTGGTGAGAGATCTACCTTTTGTGAAATAGTTTGATAAAAAGTCATTTCATTTGTCTTGAAAGACATTTTACTTTTAATTTTATCCTTTAATTTATCTATTGACTTTTTTTTATCCATTGACTTTCATTGACTATTTGTTCAAAACTTTTTCGTATCTGTTCAAATTTTTTTACCCTATTTGTTCAATTTTTTTACCCTATCGATTCAATTTTTTTACCCTATCTATTTAATATTGTCCAAATAAAATTACATCTGTCCAAATTTATTATATGTTCAAATTCTACCTATTTAGTTTTTTTTATCTTTATTTGTTCATCAACAACAACAATCATAAAAAAAAAATTCAATCTATTTAACAAAAAAAAATTCAGTCTATTTAACAGAAAAAAAAGATCTGTTGAATTCAACAGATCTGGATCAAAGACCCATGGAAGAGGGGGATGAGCAAGATTCGAGCCTTTCTGAATAGATTTGTTTAATCTTTATCTCTAGTCGTCAGAAACCTAGAATCCCCTATCTCCGTCGTTCAACAGATGAACAAATCTATCTGTGATGCCTCTTCACAGCCACTATCCCTCGTCCAGTCATAAATTTTTCCAAACAAACACAATCTGTAAACACCAAAGGGAGGAGAGAGAGAGAGAGATGGCAAAAAATCTAAAAATTTCCCTAACTTCTTCTAAAAAGAACTACCAGAGTATTTCTTACTTCATTCCACTTCAAGCAAAAATTCCAATAAATCAACTGACTTACGCTTTTAGTTGTAATTGTGCCAAAAAAATCTACTGACAAATAAATTCCAACCATTTTCATCAACAAAAACCTTTATACCGCACTAAGCTTCCAAATTTTTATCCCATTCAGCTTGTAATCATATTTTTGCCTAATATTAAGTGTAATCAAAAGCTTATTCAAACTTTAAACTTAAAAAACGATTTCATTAGCTATTAATTGGCAACTGAATGAGTACTTCAAATACATATCAAACACAATTTCCAACCTCTAACTCGCAAATCTTAAAATTGAAGAGAGAAAAGTATATGTACCTTGAATGAGATTGATGTTCACTTCACGAACAGGAATCACAATAACAGTATTGGAGGGATCGGCCCCGAGAGTGAGGATTGAAGAGCCGGTGTAGTGGTTGAGGGAGGCGAGGTGAGATCCGAAGGGAACACTGGCCAGATTGTACTAGATGAGGTAGTAGATGTTAGAGTGCGATACCAGGAAGCCATGCGAAATGACCACTGTTTTTCGATCTGAGGCTTTTAAACAGATCTAAGCCTACTTGGCCCTAAGATCTTTATCTCCCAATTTCTTAACAAATATAAGTCAACATTGTCTCATATGAGCTTGTAAAAGTTCAAACTGCTTCTTGGGTGAAGATTTCAGCTAACATTTCTAACTACTCAATCAATGATTTCATCTTTTCTTTGAAAGGAATTAACGCCACTAAGATCAGGCCCTGTGCTAGATGACTTGTTAGATGGTTTTTATTTTCCTTTATTTTATCATGATTGTATCCCCCCCTGGTTGGGTCCTCCTAACCCTTTTCTTTGGTCTGGGTCTAGACATGATTGGGTTTAATTGGAGATAGCAGCAAAGTTAGGAATACTATAACGCCCCGAAAAAAATATTTCAACATGAACTCCCCAAATCAATAAACATCCACTACACAAAGACAATAATCCTTACATCTTCACATATATAATAAATGGGTTTAATACGAAAGTTCCACATACGGTATACATTCACAACATAAAAGGATACATGAATCTATAGCATGTGAAGCATCAAATCTCAAAACAATAAAACGCCCTTAAGGGCTTACATCTTCCAAGGCAATAGTCCGGCTACACAAAATGGTCTCTCGGACCCATACACATTTAGCCCTTGGCTTTATAAAATTCACAACAAAAATAAGAGAGCTATTTACTCTTCACAAAAGATATCCACGCCCTCAGTTCAGCGGGATCACCACATCTTTATCTACACCAAAGTCCCATAGGAGTGAGCATAAAGCCTAGTAGAGAATTCTCACAAAGTATATACCGTTATGCAATTCTCAATGAAATATAAATGTCCATGCTATGCCATGCTTTCTTAAAGAAAATTATCATTTCATTATATCATATTGTGAAATCCACACTCATTTACTTATTTAAACACAAGAAAAGAAAATTTTCATAGTTTTTCTCATGTTTTCAAAAGAAAAAAACCCCAATTTCTAGGGTCTTCATCAAAAACCCAACAATCCTCCCATTTCATGGTGAAAAGCAATCAAAACCATATTTTTCTTAAATTTAGCACAAAGAACATTCTCATGGGTAAAAAGGAAGTTGAGATTTAAAACCCCTCTTTCAAAACTACTTTTCTCTCTCTTCATTTAGTGCAAGATTAAAATTAACACAACAACCTCATGGAACCTTTAAAACCAACATTTATGAAGCAAAACTTGTATATATGACTTAAGAATTCCCTACCTCAATGTTTGATGAAGGAATGAAGATGAAACCCTAACTTCAAAGGGGAAGAGAGCTTGATTTCCACCACACCAAGTGAAGTTCTTGCCCTAGATCTTCAAGATTGTAAGAGATGATGATGATCTAACCCAAGGGTTTCAAGGAATCAAGAATTCTTTAGTGTTTTATGAGGGTTTTCTAGAGAGAAGGAAGAGCAAAATGACTTTTGGAGTGAAAGAGAGACGTTAGAAAATGAGATTATTTCAACCAAAAAGTGAACAAAAAATAGAGTTTTTGGATTTGCCAGCGTTCCGCACGTGCAAAGTCTCTCTCCCGCACATGCGGCTCGCATCTCCTCACGTACGGCCTTCTCCGCACACACCAAGACCTGCACCTGCATATATTGCAGTGTGCTGCCCAGTTTTCCCCTAAAATCCGCACATGCAGCCCCTCTTCCGTACGTGCGGCCCTAGTTTCCTCAGCCCAAATTTTTTTTCCAACCTTACTCTAGGCACTTCGGGTTGACCTCTCACCCTCCGGAACAAAATGAAATCCAACACCAAAACAACAAGGATTGAAATCTAAGGTGAGTTTTTCGAATCACCACAAACCCAAAAAGGTTAACAAGACTCTGGATGAAATTTGGCACACTAACGAAGCAAAATCGAAGTTAAACAAAAGAATTAGAACGGGTAATACTCGGGACCTAACTTGGTATCAGAGCTACCAGGTTTGAATACTTGGGGCTCGCGGGAAGTGGTTGTTATACCACAATGGGTTCATTTCGCATGATTAGGAATGTTTTGCTTAATTGTGCTTACGTGATAGCATGCTTATGTGACTATGTGAGTATGGGATTAGACTTTTGGGATGTTATTTGTGCCTATTAAATTCCTTGAGGTCTTATTAGAAGGGTACTTGATCAATACTCATTCTACTAAGAATTCTTGGTTTTTCATGGGATGAATCTCATCACTAAAGGATAATTCGTATGTGTTTACGTGGCTATATGCTTATGTGGAGTGAATTGAATTGTTGTGTGTTAGAATATATATATGATTGTTGTAGTTTAACGTGTGAGGTTAGTTGCGAGCACATTTGGAGTTATGTGCAAATTACTTATCTTGTTCCTTCATTAGGATGTCCGAAAGGGTTCAAAGTCGAGGTGGTAGAGGCAGAAGACGCGGTAGGGGCCGCCGGGGTGTGCATGGAGTACTGGTCCATGAGGTACCGGTGCAAGAAGAGGGTTTAGGTCAAGCTAACATGGCCGAACAAGTGGGGTAAGCGGAGGTGCCAGGGCAAGCCGGCCAAGCCGCAATAGGGGCTATAGCCCAGGAGATGGCGGAGGCATTGAGGAAGTCCATGAACATACTTAGGGCGGAGACCCAAGCTAAAGAGAATGTTGCGTAAATAAGGGTGAGCTTCCTTACGAGGAAGTTTTTGCGAAACAAGCCGGATGAATTCCATGGCAGCCCCGAGCCAAAGAAAGCGGATGAATGGCTTGAACAGACTGTGAAGACTTTCAAGATGCTTCACATCGAGGACAGCGAGTTGAGGGTGACCCTAGCAAGTTACTATCTTAAAGGTGACACAGGCCAATGGTGGAAATATGCCAAAGGCCAAAGAGAGCCGACTTGGGAGGCGTTTGTGGTGGCTTTCCAAGACAAGTACCTACCTCCCATGGCTAGGAAGAGGTTGAGGCAGGAATTCAAGGACCTTAAGCAACTTAACATGTCAGTGGCTGAATTTGAAGCGTCCTTTTCTAGTTTGTCCCGGTTTACACCGAAATTAGTAGCGACGGAGGAACGCCGTTGCATTGAGTTTGAGCAGAGATTGAGGACAAATATTTTGTTCAAGGTTTCCGGGAACATGATTTGAAATTATGATCGCTTTATGGAGGTGGCCGCCCATGTGGAAATTATTGTGGAAGCTGAGGAGGAGAGACTTCGGAATTCGAGGTCTAGGGGCTAAGGGTCACAAGGGGACTTTAGGCCCAACAAGAAGAGTAAGAGTACCTTTTCATCCCAGTCCCAACTGCAGCAGTCTAGATCCACTTTCCCCTTACATAGTGCGGGCTCGGGAAAGAGTGCCTCGAATGGGTTTTCTTGCTTCAAGTGTGGCCAATCGGGTCACAAGGCTTTTGCTTGTCCACAGAAGGGAGGAGGACAGCAGATGTTGCCACCACTACCACCTAACCAGTCTCAGAGTAGGGGTCAAAGGCCTACTTGCTATCAGTGCGGTCAGTCAGGGCATATGAAGAGAGCTTGCCCGCAATTGGGAGGCACATCTGGCGCATCGGGGTCGAGGCAAACTCAGAGCCATCAGCAAGCTCACTCAGCTCAGACTTCACGAGTTTATCAGGGAGCCGCTTCGGCTCAGTCAGTACAGCAGGCCTATGCTCCGAGGGATAAGCAGGTTGAGCATAGCCCACAAGGGCGCGTGTATGTAGTTACCGCGCCAGAGCAGTTACCAGGATCCTCAGTTATGAGAGGTATTTTTATTGTGTGTAATTATTTGGCCAACGTGTTGATAGATACAGGTACGTCTCATTCATTCATATCTACTACATTCGCATCTGCATTGGGGCTAGAGGTGACACAATTAGCATCTCCGCTTAGAGTAGAGTCTCCAGTTGGGGGTATAGTTGACCTAGATCGGGGTTGCCATGGTTGTGAGATAGAGGTTGTCGGGCATAGACTCCTGTTTGGTCTTGTGTTGGTAGACATGTCCAGTTTCAATGTTATTCTAGGCATGGATTGGTTGGTTTCGTATCGAGCTGTGATTGATTGTTTTCGTCGGAGGGTCACAGTGTGCACCTCGAGTGGGGACTATTTTTACTTTCTGGAGGACAGGGCTGATCAGCCTTATCACCAGTAATTGACCCTCGTAATAGGAATGAGCTTAGTGGTCTTCTTGCTACTCTTCTGGATAATGAGAGTGGCAGAACTCGAGTTGAGTTACCAAGGGTAGTGTGTGAATACCAGGACGTGTTTCCCAAGAACCTTACTAGTTTGCCACCCCACCAAGAGATTGAGTTCATCATCGACCTAGTGCTTGGAACGGCACCAATTTCTATGGCGCCATATAGATTTGCACCTGCAGAGTTGCATCAATTAAAGATTCAACTCCAAGAGTTTTTAGACAAAGGCTTCATTCGCCCTAGTACGTCACCTTGGGGAGCGTCGGCTCTCTTTGCGAAGAAGAAGGATGGGTCGTTACGGTTGTGTATCGATTACCGCAAGCTGAACCAAGTCACCGTTAAGAACAAATACCCTTTACCCAGAATAGATGATTTGTTTGATCAACTTAGAGGGTCTTGTTGTTTCTCCAAGATAGATTTGAGGTCGGGGTACCATCAATTGAGGGTTTGGGAGGAGGACATCCAGAAACGGCCTTTCGTACGCATTATGGCCACTATGAGTTCCTTGTAATGCCATTTGGGTTGACTAATGCACCGATTTCTTTCATGGACTTGATGAACCGAATCTTTAGGGAATATTTGGACCATTTTGTGGTCGTCATTGTAGACGACATCCTAATCTATTCGACTTTCGAGGAAGAACACGAGGCTCATTTGAGGATAGTGCTTGACTTGCTTAGAAAACATCAGTTATATGCCAAATTTGAGAAATGTGAGTTTTGGCTCGCCGACGTGAAGTTTTTGGGCCATGTAGTATCAAGTGAAGGGGTAACTATAGATTCTTCGAAGATAGATTATGTACAAGATTTGGAGCAATCTAAGAATGTCTTTAAGATCCGGAGTTTCTTGGGATTGGTGGGGCACTATCGGCGTTTCGTGAGGGACTTCTCTAGACTAACCGCACCTTTGACTAGGTTGACTAGAAAGGGGGTTAAATTTGTGTGGAGTGAGGCTTGTGAAAAGTCTTTCCAAGAACTCAAAACTAGATTGACCACTGCACCAGTGTTGATCATTCCGGAGAGAGGCTTGGGTTACACCGTTTATTGTGATACGTCTCGGGATGGGCTTGGTTGTGTTTTGATGCAAGAGGGAAAGGTCGTAGCCTATGGTTCGCAACAATTGAAAACCCATGAGAAGAACTACCCTACCCACGATTTAGAGTTAGCCGCAGTGGTGTTTGCCTTGAAAATTTGGCGACATTACTTGTATGGTGAGAAGTTTGAGGTTTTCTTCGACCATAAGAGCTTGAAATATTTGTTTTCCTAAAAAGACTTGAACTTACGTCAATGGAGGTGGATGGAGTTTTTAGAGAACTACGATTTTGACTTACACTATCACCCGGGGAAGGCCAATGTAGTGACCGACGCCTTAAGTCGAAACACCGTGAGTAGTTTGGCGAGTGTAGCCATTCGAGAGTGGGCTATGTTGGGTGAATTCGGCAAGTTCGAATGGCAATTGGATAAGTTCGAAGAGGGGGCGACATTATTTACTTTGAGCACTCAACCTATCTTGATTAGCAAAATTGTAGAGGCACAGCAAGGGAACTACGAAGTGGAGTTAATTCGTGATAGAATCTCAAATGGGAAGGAAGAAAAGGGTTTGAACATTCACACGGATTAGAGTGTACATTACTTAGATCGTCTGTTCGTGCCTGAATCCTGTAGGGAGGAAGTGCTTCGGGAATTCCATCACTCACGCCTTGCGGTACATCCAGGAGGCACCAAAATGTATCGAGACCTTAGCCGTCAGTTTTGGTGGAGGGGTATGAAGCTGGATGTCGCATCCTTCATGTCGAAGTGCCTTACTTGTCAGCAAGTCAAGGCCGAGCACCAGAGACTAGCGGGTTTGTTACAACCCTTACCTATAGCTGAGTGGAAATGGGAACATGTGACCATGGATTTCATAGTTGGGCTTCCTAGAACGCAGCGGGGCAATGATGTCATTTGGGTAATTGTTGATAGGTTGACTAAGTCCACACATTTCATTCCAATGTGTACTGGCGACTCAGTTGAGCACTTGGCAGAATTGTATGTTAGAGAGATAGTTCGACTTCATGGGGTTCCAGTAACCATCGTGTTGGATAGGGATCCTCATTTCACCACCTGGTTGTGGCAAAGCCTTCAAGAGGCACTGGGAACCAAATTGACTTTTAACACCACCTATCACCCTCAAACCGATGGGCAGTCAGAACGCACTATCCAGATTTTGGAGGACATGCTTAGAGCTTGTGTCCTAGATTTCAAGGGGTCTTGGGAGCGGCATTTACTATTGATTGAATTCGCTTATAACAATAGTTACCAAGATAGTATCAAGATGGCACCATTCGAGGCCTTGTATGACCGACCTTGTAGGTCACCAGATTGTTGGGCCGAAGTAGGGGATGCACCGTTGTTGGGTCCAGAGATTGTTAGGGCGATAACCGAGAAAATTGCTCTCATTCGGAAGAGGTTAGCTATGGCCCAAAGCCGACAGAAAAATTACGCCGATAAGAGAAGACAACCCCTATCTTTCGAATTGGGTGATTATGTGTTCCTTAAGATCTCACCTAGGTGAGGTTTAATGAGGTTTGGCAGGAGTGGGAAGTTATCTTCGAGGTTCATTAGGCCTTTCGAGATATTGGAGAGGATTGGGGAGGTGGCATATCGGTTAGCTTTACCGCCACAACTTTCAGGAGTTCATAACGTATTCCATGTGTCCATGCTTAGGAAGTACGAACCCGACCCTTCCCACGTGTTAGATTGGGTTGATTTGGAGGTAGATGAAGATGCCGCTTACGAGAAGCAACCGGTTCAAATCTTAGATACCCGAGAACAAGTGCTGCGAGGTAAAACCATACCGTTAGTGAAGGTGTTGTGGAGACACCACGGGATTGAGGAAGTGACTTGGGAACGGGAAGCGGAGGTCCACTCCAAGTATCTGGATTTATTTGAGCATGTTTAGTTGTTTTGTTTTAATTGTAACGTTCCCTTGTGTTGAACGGAAAGAGTGTTGCATTGTGGGTCACATGTTGTTGTATGTATCGTTGGTTTGAGTATTAGGTTATGAAAGAATGATGTTTTGTTCTAAATGCTTCATTTCGTATATCTAGTTGGAGAAATTGTGTTTTGATGGAATGATGATGGAAAGAAGAGCAAATATTGGTTGGATGTTAGTATTGTAACTTGATAATGTTGTCAAAATGGTTATTATTGTGAGAGCCCTCTCGTTTAATGAGTTTGTTCAAATTTCGGGGACGAAATTTCCTAAGGTGGGGAGGTTGTGAGGTCCCGAGTATTACCCGTTCTAATTCTTTTGTTTAACTTTGATTTTGCTTCGTTGGTGTGCCAAATTTCATCCGGAGTCTTGTTAACCTTTTTGGGTTTGTGGTGATTCGAAAAACTTACCTTAGATTTCAATCCTTGTTGTTCCGGTGTTGGATGTCATTTTGTTCCAGAGGGTAAGAGGTCAACCTGAAGTGCCTAGAGTAAGGTTGGAAAAAAATTTTGGGCTAAGGAAACCAGGGCCGCACGTGCGGGGCCTTGGGCCGTACGTGCGGAAGAGGGCCCGCGCTTGCGGATTTCAAGGGAAAGTTACGGATTTCAAGGGAAAGTTGGCAGCACACTGCAATATATACAGGTGCGGGTCTTGGTGCGTGCAGGGAAGGTCTTATGTGCGGGGATGGGAGCCACACGTGCGGGAGAGAGGCTCCTCACATGCAGGGCACGTGCCGCACGTGCAGGATGCTGGCAAATCCGAAAACTCTGTTTTTTGTTCACTTTTTGGCAGAAATAATCTCATTTTCTAACCTCTCTCTCTCACTCCAAAAGTCATTTTGCTCTTCTTTCTCTCTAGAAAACCCTCATAAAACACTAAAGAACTCTTGATTCCTTCAAACCCTTGGGTTAGATCATCATCATCTCTCACAATCTTGAAGATCTAGGGCAAGAACTTCACTTGGTGTGATGGAAATCAAGCTCTCTTCCTCTTTGAAGTTAGGGTTTCATCTTCATTCCTTCATCAAACATTGAGGTAGGGAATTCTTGAGTCATATATACAAGTTTTGATTCATAAATGCTGATTTTAAAGCTTCCATGAGGTTGTTGTGTTAATTTTAATCTTGCACTAAATGAAGAGAGAGAAAAGGAGTTTTGAAAGAGGGGTTTTAAATCTCAACTTCCTTTTTACCCATGAGAATGTTCTTTGTGCTAAATTTAAGAAAACTATGGTTTTGATTGGGTTTCATCATGAAATGGGAGGATAGTTAGGTTTTTGATGAAGAGCCTAGAAATTGGGGTTTTTTTTTTGAAAACATGAGAAAAACTATAAAATTCTTCTTTTATTGTGTTTAAATAAGTAAATGAGTGCGGATTTCACAATATGATATGATGAAATGATAATTTTCTTGATATAAAAGAGTGGAGGACTTATTTTTAAACTATTATTGAATGTAAGGAAATATTTAAGTGGAAGATGAAAACTTTTGTGCATTATGGATTGTGAGAATTAATGTTTGGAAAACATTACATGTAGCATTGATCAGACTATATTACCATGAATTGTGAAAGGTGAAATGTGGCTAAGTGTAGATAACATGTAGTTATTTGGGAAGAGCATTGAAAAGAGGTAATGGAAGATGTGATTGTTGAAATTATTGTAGAGACTTTGAAAATGGGGAAACGTTATAAGATATGAAAAATCTTTGTATTGCATATTCATTCAATTATTATCTTGCATTGTAAATTTCAATTGAAGATATTTATGTCATGAAAGAAAATAACGTTGTAATAAGAACTATGGAAATGGGTATGGGGTAAATATGGTGGTAAGTCCGGTTAGGGAGTGTAAATGAATTTGATAAGTTGGCCTGAGTATCCATGGTGAAAGACCAGAAAATCGCGCGGATAGGTGTCGAGCCTTTCGGTTAATACCGGTAAAAATGACAGTTTGGTAGTACTCGTAGAGTTTACTTGCAAACACCAGCCTAAAAATTACCGGTGTCGCATTTACCGCCCCTATTGATTAAAATTGGAAGTTTGTTTGAAATGTGTTGAGATTGCTAACTTTTATTAAAATGAAAATTTTAAAAAGAGCATGAAATGAAATTTTCTTTAAGAGAGCATGGCATAGCATGAACATTTATATTTCATTGAGAATTGCATAACGGTATATACTTTATGAGAATTCTCTACTGGGCTTTATGCTCACCCCTATGGGACTTTGGTGCAGGTAAAGATGTGGTGATCCCGCCGAACTGAGGGCATGGATATCTTTTGTGAAGAGTAAATAGCTCTCTTATTTTTGTTGTGAATTTTGTAAAGCTAAGGGCTAAATGTGTATAGGTCCGAAAGACCATTTTGTTTAACCGGGCTATTGCCTTGGAAGATGTAAGCCCTTAAGGGCATTTTATTGTTTTGAGATTTGATGGTTCACATGCTATAAATTCATGTATCCTTTTATGTTGTGAATGTATACTGAATGTGGAACTTTTGTATTAAACCCATTTATTATATATGTGAAGATGGAAGGATTATTGCCTTTGTGTAGTGGATGTCTATTAATTTGGGGAGTTCATGTTGAAATATTTTTTTCGGGGTGTTACAAGTACTTTGCAGGCTATGATGCAATTCACCATGCCATCATTTTGTACAACATTTTAATCATCAATAAATTTTCTTTGTTGATCAAAAAAAAAAAAAAAATGGTTGTCTCATTTGTGAAATTTTTTGTTACATTATTAGTTCGAAACGCCACATACTATTCATTAATCTAGTTGGATAACCAATCATTCACTGATCCCATGATTTTTGTTTATTTTTTATCAACAAAGAAACTTTGTTGATGATAATCAGATTACAAGGCAAGTGACATATATGAATAAAGGGGATTGATTAGTTTGCTTTGATGCTTTTTAATCCCATATATTGTTAATCTCTTCACTATTAATTCTTCTTATCAAACAAAGCATGTATGTTCAGCGTGTTAGGAGTGGTAGATAATCCCATAAATTATCACATAAACAATGTCGCAATAATATTTTGAAACTGTTAATTAATTATTAATTATCTAGTTTTATGATAGTCAGACTCGACAACAACCAGGTTGAGATGGTTACTATTACATAATATAGTTTGCCAAATTTATAAATAATGGTTAGTTACTTTTTAGTCTCTGAGGACGTGTTTGATTAATAGGATTAATAGTAAGAGAATTAATAATTTTTGAGATTAGTATTAGTTATCCAGTTGGATTAGTGAGATACAGAATTCTCTCTTATCTACGTTTATTTTGTACTTAATATGCAAATATATATAATCTCAATTATATGTATGTTTCACGTTATTGGTTATAGGATTAAAAAAATTCGTCAATTTTGTTATATTTAATGACCATTGAAATATAATCCAAATAATGAAATGTGAGTCCGACGGACTAATAATCTCAATCTTATGCTATAATCTGCCCAATCAAGTAGGGGTGAGCCTAGCCCCGTTCAGATCGGTTTGGGATAAAACCAAGACCAATCCATTGTCTATATTTCCATAAAAATTGGAAGCAAACCAAACCAAACCATTACAATCATAGAACCAAACTATTTAAACATGATTTGGTTCAGTTTGGAACCACGGTTTCACATAATCTGTTTACAAGAAAAATCATATAACATTTTCAAAAAAATACAACTTGTCATAAATTTTAAAAATAATAATAACATACCCATCAAACAAACTACTCTCATAAAATTCACCAATAAACATTAATCTGTCATTATTTTTCAAAACATAAACAAACATAATATCTAGCAAATAAATATATATGGTTTAAGTTATGCAATCCGATTCAGTTCAAATCTATAATCATAAGCCTAAATCCGGAATCAATCCGCGAAGACCAATTCCCTAATTTTCCAAACTAGGACTAAAGCACAAATTAAAAAAACTAAACCAAATCTACCGAATTAGTCTGAACCGATTCAGTTTGTGAGTTTTTTGATTTCCTTGCTCAGGCCTACAACCAAGAAAACCCTAAAGTTTTTTTGGTTATCTATTTAAATTGTATGTATTTAGTGCCCAATGTATAAAAATTATTTGGTTTGGTCCCCCAAGTTAATTTCATTTGTAGACTAGATACCATTAAAATCAAAGGTAAATATAGAAATTTAATTAAAATTGGCTCTTTTAGTCCCTAAAGTAAGAAATTTGTGTCATTTTGTGCCCTAATATTTAAATTATATCTATTTAATTTCCAAAGGATAAAAAGTGTTTTAATTTAGGTAGCTAACCTAATTCTGTCTTTCTGACCGAAGGGCAAAACATGAAAATCGTGAATACACATCAACAAAAAGCCAAGGAAAAGAGACCAAAAAAATCATTTTGGGGGAAATATTCTAGTTGTCTAATATTTATATATGTTATCAAATCATATAAGATGATGTACTGCAAATATATATATATATATTAGCAGTCTGCACATGTAACTTGAAAAAAAAAAAATAACATTAAGTGTGTTTGGTTTCAATATTCTGAAAACTGAGTTTTTTATTTTTCGTGTTTTTTTTTAGTTAATATTTTTTAAATTTTAAGCTTTTTTTTTTTTTTTTGGATGCACCTTACTTAGATGTATCTAAATAGTAAAATATTTGTGAAAAAAATATTTTAAAAAATTAATAAATACAAAAAATATGAAAAATGCACTGAATTTTTGTTTTTTTTTTTTTGTTGTATTTTTTGGTATTTAATGTATTTTTAAAGATTTTTTTCACAAATATTATACTTTTTAAATGTATTTATGTTAGGTGTGTCTAAAAATAAAATTAAAAAATTACTTAAAATATTAAAAAAATTCATTGAAAACATAAAAATACGGAAAATAAAAAAGTAAAATTTTCTGAAAACTAAAACCAAACAAATTGAATATTATTTTTTTTTATCAGCAAAAGAAACTTTTATTAATGAAATAATCGTAAAAGATACTAATTATACGAGCTTTCATTATTAAATTCAAGATCATGGGTTTGTGGCCTGTCCTTCTCTTAGCATTCTTTTTACAAAAACTCCAAATATAAGGGGTATTTTGAGAAAGAAAATTGTGAGAGAAAAATTGTCAAACACCACCAATAGCCTTCACGTTATATATTAAAATAGATATATATATATATATATATATATTACAATGAAAAATTATTGCCAAGAAAATTATTAATGAAAAAATAATTGACAAAGATCTCATTTATCATTGAAAATAAGCTTTGGTTGACAAATTATTTTTTTGTCATTACAAAAATTACATTTTATTATAATAATGGGAATATTCTTTCCCAGAGATGTTGGCTTTTACATTTTTTTAAAATTTTTTGATGATGTGTATTTATGGTTTTCAAGCTTTACCCCTAGATGAGACAGAAAGATAGACATAATTAAGTTGGGAGATCAATTCAAAACACTTTTCAATATCGTAAAGGTAAATTATATTTACTGCCCCAACACTTTTATCAAAATTTTAATTTGGTACCTTCAGTTTCAATTATAACAGTCAACCCCCTATACTTTCGATTAAATTGCAATCTCACCTTGTTATATACAACCTGCAATTCAAAAGGGCTAGCTTACTCTATCAATGATATTATATACAACTTGCAACAGTTAACTTCTTGTAGAAGTGGTGTTGGGTGATTGAGCAAGTAGAAATAGGAACCTTATACCATGCTCTAGTTTTTGGCTTCTTTTGCTCTTCTATGTTTTCTTTTTCTGGTTTTGTTCTTGTCTTTGTGGGTTGGTTTCTCTCCGACTAGTGGAGTTATGCCTTAGCAAGTGATAGGGCTCGTTTTTTCAATGTCAACCTAGTTGGGATGGAATTACTAGCTTTGATGATTAGTGCTCTCTCCTCCCTTTGATCTTTGTACAGTGTACTCTAAATTTCATCAATAACGTTCTTTTTAGTTGTTCAAAAAAAAAAAAATCTTACCGCTTTATCCATTTATCGTTAATAAGCTAGCATAAATTAAAAGTTGAAGGATTAAAGTGAGATTTTAGTGAAAGTAAAGACTAAAGTGAGACATTAGTAAAAGTGTAAGAGTGTTAACGAGACAAAAAAATGTCACATGGGTTTCAAATGACAAATTCTATAAACTTCGTTAATGACAAATAGATAGAAAGGTAATATTGCAACTTGATAAAAAAATGTAAGGTTTAACTATTACCAGGGACGACGCTAGCTTAGGGTTGATGCGGTTCCATCCCCCATCAACCTATCAAAAACTCTTAATAGAACAACTACTTACATTATTAATATTTTATTTAATATGATTTAATCTTATTAAAATTAAGGGACCTCATTGTATAGTTTGACATCAATGAATGAATAATTTTTTAATTACATACATATAAGAAAATGTGTTTGACATTATTAACAATGAAGTTATTATGCAACAATTCTAAAAATTAAAACCTCATCAAATGCAAGTGTAAAAGTTTATATTATATGTTGTTCAGACAAATAGTACAATATTTTTGCAGTTTATTCTACTTAAAATTTGAGAAATTTAGTTATAAAAAGTTTGAAAATTAAGAGCATCGTTTGGGGTTTGGTTTTTTTAATAATTTTTAAATTTTTTGATTGTTTTGTAAGATGAAAAGAGTCAAATGGATTTGATAATGCCTTTTTTTAGTTGAATGAAAAAACATGATGACTGGTTTTTATGACTTGCTTTTGTAGCAGCTTTTGACTTTTTGTTTTTTTACCTTTTTTTTAAAAAAAAATTTGGGGCTTTTTTAACCCCAAAAGTCAAGTTTTCAAACAAGGGCTAAATGTTGTTTAGTTTAAAAGTTTTTTCCAATTTCTAGAATTTGTGGAACTTGAACATGCAAAGTGACCCATCTCTACAAATTTTTGGAGACGCCACTTACTATTACAATTGAAAGTAAATGAATTAAAGTGAGAATGCAAGGATGCTAAATGTAATTTAACCATATTGTATGGAAAAAACTTCATTTTGCCTTCTAAATTATCATTCGAAAATTAATTTAACCCATGTTCTTTTAAAATATCAATTTTATACCTAATCTATTTGATTTTGGATTAATTTCATTCTGCTGTCAGTTGTTGTAGACATCCCATTTTTGATCGTCCTCAAGACTTGGACGTCATCGCTTGTGCACTCGATGATTGTGACTTTTTGTGCTCGTTTTAGTGCCTGAAGTCCTCAGCAGAATGCCCTATTTTTTAGCCTTCAAACCCCATCCATTTTGTGCCCTGTTTTCGACCAAAACCTTTAAGCCTGCAACCCCTGGTGGCTGCCGGCCACCAAATGAGGCTGTCGACCACCAATTGAGGCTGCCGGCCATCATTGGTGGCCTGCCGGCCACCAGTGACCTTTTTGCAGATATTTTGTTGACAAATGTTCCAACTGTTGGCACAATGGGCTTCATCTCCATACACGCGTATGAATGGATTTCTCTCAGCCAAATGCATGTTTTTCTATATATATGGGGTCTCCTCTCCCATTTTTGAGGGTTAGAAAATTTGGAATAAAAATCTCTCTCTCTCTCTACATTTCTCTCTCTCTTTCTCTCTTGCAAATTTGTGTATTTTAGCCTACACGACCTACACTTTTGCCTACACCTCCTTAACCAAAGTTGATCATCTTTGAGTTGATGTTCCTTGAAGCCTTCTTGGAGCTCTTGAAGTTGGTTTTGGGTTGAATTAGTGCCTAAAGTTGATCTTTGCTTCAAGAGGTATACTATTTCCCTTTTAAGTTTTCTTTATATACTTGTTTTTCTATCTATTCCTGCTGTTTTTGGGCCATAAAAAACTCTGTTTTGTGGGCTGCAATTGGTGTTTTATGCCATTTAAGGTTACCCTTCTTTATTCCTTACTTGTAAGGCTTTTCCACCTTTGTTTCCCACCTATCTTTTCTTGGGCTTTTGAGCATTGAATTTCAGAGTATTTTCAGTAATAAAAATCATGTTTTGAAGTCTAAAATTGGAGGGGTTAGCCTCCCCTCCTTGTGTCTTGTTTGCTAGCCTAGTTAGCTCTATGTGTTAGCTTATTTTTCTAGCTACTTGTAGCTTAATTCCAGCATGTTTTAGGCTCTATTTTATACTACTTTGTCTCTGTTTTTTTGCTGGTTGTTGCATTTGAGTCTTGTTTTGCATGCCTCTAGTGTAATAGTCCTCACAAACTTGGTGTTGTAGGCCCTTAGGCACCACTTGTTTGAGTTGATTGCATGTTTTAGTGCTTTTCTCACTTAATTTCAGCACTCATTAATCTCTACAACCTCCCTCATTTTTTCAGTCTTGGTTTGCTTTGAGGGTTGTTTCAACCTTGGGATTGTTTAAGCTTGAGATTGAGGGCCATACTTAATGGTTTAATCCTCTTTTGAGGATTCATTATCAATGGCATGACACCTCTCTCTTGCCTTAAACTATCACTTGTTTGACACTTCCTTCTCTTTGGAAGACTTCTCACCAATGGACTTAATTGGTTAAAGAATGGAATGGTAGATTAAAATGGGTAACTAAAAATGGAAACTAAAATTGTGCAAAGATAAGAATTGGTTGTGTTTTGATGTGTTCAATCAAACGTTAATTGAACACAAGGAAAATTGGGGCATTTCATACTCAAAGTGATGAAATGTGCCAAGTTTCTTGAGTCTCCATTGCCCTTGATCACACATGATAGGAAGATGGTCTTTTTTTAGGTCTTGTTTGTGCATTTATTAACTTGTACATCTTGGTTCCTTAGCCATCATGCAATGAAATTGCTTGGTTGATGGTTTGAGGACCAAATGTATCACTCCTTTGAGATGTTTTGATGATAAGGAGGGATACACAGTACGAACAACCTGTGAGAATACCCTCTCTTTGCTCTGTTTGCTCTCTGTTGCAGCAAAAAAAGTGTGTCATCAGTGGCCGGCTGGCCATCACTGTTGGACGACAATCCCTCAATGGTAGCCGGCCGGCCACCACTTCTGGTCTGCCGGCCACCAATGAATTTTCAGCAGTGTGCTTGTGAAAAATGATAGAGTTGATCTGGAGAAGGAAAAAGTGTAAGAGTGGTGCAATAGAGGCATACAGCAGTAGACAGTGGATGTTCTTCGGGTGGAAACCGAGCATGCATGAGCCTCTCTCGCTCCCCAAGACTAGTTAATTAGTTTAATTAGTTGTAGCTAATTAGTTTACTTATTTAATTAGTTTTGATTAAATTAAATTAGCTTGTATTGTAATATTTAATTAGCTTACCTAGTTAAATTCTTAGCTTAAAGTTAGTTAATTAATTCAAGTGTTGTAATAATTAGTTAAGTAATTTAGCTATTTATTCGGTTTGTAATAATTAGCTTAATTAGCTTAGCTTTAATTAGTTAGATTAGGGACATGTTTCAATTAGCATACCTTACGCTTGCATCCATTCATCCTATATTGCATGCACCGAGGCTCGACGCATTATTCAAACTACATTGTCATTTCAATATTTCTTTGAATACGTGCTTAGACTGCATGTCTTGAATTAATTCGCATGTCACATTAGTAGTCGAGCCTAGTAATTGCATATCGCATGTGATGCATTAAAAATTTTGTATAGTTAGGAATCATGCATATTTTTCTAACTCTTTTGTTTATCTTAGCTTGGAGTACTAGGTGAGTTTTTAACACTTTAGCATACTTGCATGAGTGTGAGTGATTGCCATGTCTAGCATGCTTCCCATGAGGCTAAATGCTTACTTGTTAAACTGCTTGAGTGCCTGTGGATGAAGGCTTGTTGTTTGAATTGGAACGATTCAATAAATGTACATTTAAGCCTACTTTGTCAAGTGGCAAATTCGCAAACTTTAAGCCTACTTTGTTGAGTAGCAAATTCAAACCCATTTCGCAAAACAAACATGAAATTGAGTTGTTCCAATTCTGGCAAACTAGTCTATACTTGCTTGTGTGCATCACGTAGTAATTCTAGCCCAATAAACCAAAACAAGAGCATATAATGTAAATAAAAATCACATCCTAATTAGTAGAGGCCGATCTTTGATCGGGCGAGCGGGGGTGCTCAATTCATGACCTTCCTTCTTTCATACCTAAGTTCCCGAGCCGAGGCAACTTTGGTGATGACGGACACGTGGCCTTTGGCATGAGTCATGGGTTTCCTAAATTTTTTCAAAATAAAATATTCAGGTGGCAACTCTCTACTGGCAAAGCAGTCCAATTTTGGCATTTTTGATTTAAAAATCGATTTTCCAAAAGACTTGCCAGATTTTGAACTCTTTGGTGTTTATCAATTTCACATTGCACTTATGAGATTACATTCAGAACCGCGGGAGTCCGAACTGTAGGGCTTTTTTTCAAACTTCTGAAAGGGGACGAAAAAGGTGAGCTACAGTTTCTGGCGACTCTGCTGGGGAATTTAGAGAGCTTGACTTGAAATTCATGATGTGAAATTTTATCTACACTTATGTGTTTCTTTGTATTTGCGTTTGCATTGGTGCCTCTAAGTCACTGTGTTTGCCATCTACTATTCCTAGACAGTTTGCCGAAGGCTTTCTTGAAAAAGCTTGCCAAAAAGGCTGAACGGTCGCGGGCTCTGCCACAATGGGAACACAACCCTTAGATCTGGACTACTACTATACCATTTGATCCTCCTTTCACTTCTCGGTGTTAGGTGTGAGAGGTATATTAGGTAGTCTTGCTGAGGTACCTTTTTTGACCAATTGACCTAGTTGCATATCGAAAGCCACAGAGACTGTTCCAAACTAGGACAGGATGCTCACCCGAATACAGGATTGTGTGAAACCACTTTGCTTGAATAGTTAACTCCTGACGAAACTAGGACAGGGTAACCCTCCCCCTCATAGGGGTGTTTTGGCTCTCACTTAACTGGTATGTGCTTTTAGAGTAAAACTCTACAGGAATATGCGTATCAGTTGCGAGTTTGGGTATCAAATTTGGGCGCAAAAATCAGTGTTGAGTACAGTTCTACATCTTTTGATTACAATTATGTGTTGTTAACATCTAAGCTGAGGTGTTATGCGGTTTTTTATTTTTGTTTTCCTTTTGCTTTATTTCTTTTTGCAAGGTAGTTTATCACAATTGCTTCAGACAGTTTGGTTAACCCCCAAGCACTCTGGACCCATGTAAGGAGACTTTACAGATTCGGGGATCTTGTTAGGGGACAGCCTGTGTTTGCTTCACTCCCACCGGTTACAAGACGGAGGAGAGTTAGGCACAATTCACCAGTTCAGCAATCACCTGCACGCAATCAGGTTCAGTCTTCTACATCCACTCCAGTAAGAAATTATTCGCCAGTTCCGATAGCACAACATCCCCTGGTTAGCATTGAAGACTTGCTCCGTCATCTTCAGCAAACCATTGAAACCATACAGCAAGATGCTGCTCGCCAAGCTGAAGTTACAACACATCAAGCTAAAGTGATAAATAGGTTAGTGATAAATAGGTTACAGCAACAGCAACAACAGCAAGCAGCGGCTTCTGCTTCCTATGCACCTCATGTGGGTATTCCAGCACCCGGAATCACTGTCAATTTCTAAGAGAATTTGGGCAATCCAGTAGACCCCATTCCGCGGCAAGCTCCCAAGGCACCAGTTTACCAAGCCAAGCCTCCGTTTGAATTCGAAGTGGACCCGATTATATTGAAGGTCAACAAGCTAGAAAAGCTTTTTAAGAGGGCACAGGGCGTGAACTCAATCCCCGACATCGAAGATGGATACACTGACTCCGCAGTAACTTCGCCAGACCGATTTAAAATGCCACACATAGATCGGTTTGATGGCTCTGGGGATCCCATGGTTCATTTGCGGTTGTTCTCCGATATCCTGCGGCCAATGGGCCTTACCAGACTTCAAAAGTTGTCACTTTTCGGCCAAACCTTGTCAAGAATAGCGGCTATCTGGTATACAAAGCTGGAGGACTCTATGAAGTGGAAATGGAAGGAAATGGCTGAGGCTTTCATCGCACAGTACTACTATAACACACAGATCGAGGTCACCACCCGTGATCTTGAGGCAACTCGATAGGAGCCAATGAAGGGCTTCTCGGACTTTGTAACGAGGTGGAGGGCCAAGGCTTCGACGATGACTACCAGGCCGTCCGATAAGGATCAGATCAGGATGGTGGTCCGCAATCTGCAAGGGAAATTATTGCGGAAGATGCTTGTTCTACCGTTGTTCACATTCACTAAGCTCCATGAGATAGGAGTTCAGATTGAAGATACAATGAAACAGGGGTTGATAACTGATGAGAAGAAGCAACCCAAGAGGCCTTTTACACACAGTTCCAATGCAACCACTAGTGGTAGCACATCTGCACAGCCATTTGATGTGAGTGTCGTCACCACTATAGCCAAGATTGCCAACCCTTTCACCAGTACAACTTCACAAACCTCAAAGAACCAGGCCTGATCTTAAAGGGTCTTTACTCCGCTCTATATGCCTTTATCCCAAGCCCTGAGGGTGCTGATCAAAAAGGAGCATCTTAAGCCATTAGAGCGACACCCAATATCCGATCCTCTCCTACTTAAACACAACCCAGCCAAATACTGTGCTTTTCACCAGCAGCACGGTCACAACACCGACCAATGCTACAGGCCACGTCATGAGATTCAAGATCTCATCGATAACAAGGTGATAACACTATCCCAAAAGCCAAATGTGACCACCAACCCTCTTCTGGCCCACAACCAAGTTCTCCAACCCTGGAACCTAAACCTAATACACACACTGACCATCCCATATGACCCTAACGTATATATCACCTCTTCCCACCTACCCAAACCGGTTGTGTTCATCCCTAAAAGCATAAACTTGTACATGATAGACACGTCTACACTCCAACCTGAACCCGTGGTGGTGACAATGGTAGAAAAATAGAGGTTGGCCTCGAAGGAGAGTACAAATCTGCTGCCTGAGTGCTCTGAGGATTTGACTGAGGCGGTGTACAATCTGTGCTTCTACATTGTGCCAGTTGACCAAGCCAAGCCCGAAGTGGTATTGCCAACAACAGTGGAGGTCAATGTGGTTCGGAAGGATGGCCCGGGCCAGGGTCTAGATGATTTGGCAGAGCTGGAGGAGAACCTAGACAATCTGCTCTGCAATTCTACGACAAACAAGATCAATGGGACGTGCAAATTGATTGGTTTGATCTGAATGGGTCGACAGACAACTCCGGGTGGCTTAGTGATGAGCCTGACGAAGAAGAAGAAACTGAAACAAAATCGAAAGAGAAGAAAGCGAGAATAACTACAGTGGCCAAAATGGCCGAGGAAAAGGGGAAATTGCCAGAGAGCACTGGTATCAAGAATTTAGCTTAAGAATTAGGCGTCATGAGCACTGCTGATACAGAGCAGGAAGCCGTATTGAAGCGGTTTGTGCAAGAAAGGGATCAAGACAAACAAGAAGCTGGAAAAGCCCAGCACCTTGCGAGGGATATTTCTGACGTGAGAGTGATTAGAACGGAATCGGACAATTGCTTGTCGGTTGCTGGAGGTGTATGGTGGGAAGATGATGATCTGCATCTTGCCTACACTAATGAGGATTGGGGTGAAGACCTACCAAATAATACTTGGTACTCTGAAGAGATTGACCACATGACGAGAAGTGGGCGGTATTTCAAGCCGCCGCACTTGGACCAAGCCGAAGCCTCCGGGAAAGATAAAGAGGTAGAGAAGCAGAAAGAAAAATAGTTGGAAGAAGAAGTGGTGCTTAAACAGTTAAAAAAATTCAAGCGTATATTTCCATTTGGGGTCTGCTCATGGCTTCTCGGGTACATCGACAAGCTGTATTATCAGCAATGGACAAAGCCAAATTGTCCATTGACACTACTCCTGAACAACTTGTAGGACTAGTTTTCCCAGGTGGTGCCAGTCCAACCCTAACCTTTTTAGAGAAAGAACTGTCGCCAGAAGGCTCAGCACATAACAAACCTTTATATATATCAATGGAGTGTAGAGAAAAATGGGTACCAGTGGTGTTGGTCGATATTGGGTCAGCTATCAATGTCTGTCCATCTCGTACAACATATGCCATCGACCTGAAACCAGCAAATTTTGTGCCTATAGCACAAGTGATTCGGGCATATGACAATACTAACAGAGAGGTTATGGGCACAGTACAAATCCGAGTCTACGTGGGTCCAACTCAACAGGATATTGAGTTCCATGTCCTGGATGTGCCGGCCACTCTCAATCTACTACTAGGGAGGCACTGGCTGCACCAAGTGAAAGCTGTCTCTTCTACCCTACACCAAATGCTGAAATATCCTCATGAGAATGGGGTGGCTATTATATTCGGGAATTCGTCCATACATCCTTCGCCAGAGGTAACTACGCTTGTGCTGGAAATTGTTCATGGTGAGGAGGATGTTTTCCTTTCAGAGTTCACTCTAGCTGAGGTCCGAATAGTGCAGTACATCTTGGCAATTAATGAGGGCTTGTATGTCAGCGCCCAATCAATCTATTTCATGAACAAGAGAAGAGCATAGAAAATGACTCGGATAGCAACAAGCTTGAAGTAGGGGCAACATTGGCATGTCTCCTTTTAGATCCTCCGATCGACTCAGAGAGCTTGGGGGATAACCTGACTATTTCCATGTGTGGCTCGCCTTTTTCATGCCCCTTTTCAGAAGGTTTGAAAGAAAGGCCTCACAGTTCGAACTCCCGCAATTCTGAATCTAATCTCACAAATATAATGTGAAACTAATAAACACCAAAGAATCCAAATCCAACAAATCGTTTGGAAAATCGATTTAGGATCAAAACACCAAAATTGGACTGCTTTGCCAGATACAGAGTCGCCATCTAAATATTTTTTGTTTTGGGAAAATTTAGGAAACCCTGACTCGTGTCAAAGGCCACATGTCTGTCATCACCAAAATTGCCTCGGCTCAGGAACTTGGGTAAGAGGGGGGAAGGTCATGAATTGAGCACCCCCGCTCGCCCAATCAAAGATCGGCCTCTACTGATCATGATATGATTTTTTATAAACATTATGTGTCCTTATTCCGATTATTAAGCTAGCTTTACTATGTGATGTGCACATGCAAATATAGACTAATTTGCTCAATTTTGGAACAATTCAACTCATGTTTGTTTGCGAAAATGGTTTGAAGTTGCCACCTCAAGTGGGCTTAAAGTTACAGATTTGCCACCAAACATAGTGGGCTTAAAACATGATTTGCCACTCAACAAAGCGGGCTTAAAACTTACATTCGTTGAATTGTTCCAATTCAAACAACAAGCCTTCATCCACAGACATTCAAGCAGTTTAGCAAGTAAGCACATAGTTTCATGGCAAGCATGTTAATCATGGCAACATTCACACTTATGCAAGTATGCTAAAGCATAAAAACTCACCTAGTACTCCAAGCTAAGAATACATGAGTTAGAAAATAATGCATGATTCCTAACTATACAAGATGCCTAATGCAACACATGCAATATGCAATTAATAGGCTCAGCTACTAATATGGCATATGAATCGATTTGATAACATGCGATTAAACACATATTCAAAGAAGATATTGAAATTGCAATGCAGTTTGAATAATGCACCGAGCCTCGGTGCATGCAAGAAAAATGAATAGATGCAAGCATACGATATGCTAATTTGAAATATGTCCCTAATTTAACCGTCAAAAGCGATTTAAACAAAAGGGAGAAAGACGTGGGGTTGGAAGACATACACACACGCACGCACATTTATTACAACATTATGCACTCACGAAAGAGGGTTCGAATGAATAAAAGCTAATTAACTATGCTAATTAAGTTAACTAATTATTACAAAACTCGAAACTAATTAACTATTCTAGTTAACTAATTATTACAAAATGAAATCAAATAACTAGTTAAACTAACTAATTATTTACAACTCTTAATTAGCTACAACTACTCCGGTCGATGGTACCGAAATTAGCACTCCGGGGGACAAGTTAGTATTCTCTCTAGTTTACTTCTATTTCAAGTTACTTCCTCTATTCTCATATACCTTTCTTCTGGCTGATGTTCCTACTTTTATAATACTCTTCTAGGACCCACCTTCTTATTTATGGAAACTCTGCCCACAGTCAGGCCCTCATTTACGCCGTATGATCCGCAACATACTCGGCTATAAAAGTAAGCTTACTCGGCCACGGCGGGCCACAGTTAGTCGACTGGTAAGAGCTGACTTGCATTTGGCTCCCAATTGTAGCTTTTATATTCAGCTACCACAAAAATGTATTAGGACTTGAAGCAAAGCTATTGGTGGCCCAAAATAAAGAAGGAAATCGCAGAATATGTGTCCAAGTGCCTTCAATGTCAGCAAGTTAAAGCTGAGCATCAGAAACCAAGAGGTTTACTTCAACCTCTCCCTATTCCAAAATGGAAGTGGGAGCATGTGACCATGGACTTCGTTGTTGGTCTACCTCGAACTCCTAGAGATATGGATTCTATTTGGGTTGTAGTTGATAGATTGACTAAATCTGTGCATTTTCTGCCTGTTAGAACTATATTTGATGCTTATCGATTAGCCAATATATATGTTGATGAGATTGTTCGTTTGCTCGCGTTCTGGTATCTATTATATCAAATAGAGATCTGAAATTTGTATCTAGATTGTAGAAAAGCCTGCAAAGAACAATGGGAATAGAACTGAGATTCAATACCGCGTTCATCTACAAACAGACGGGCAATCAGAATGGACAATACAGACCTTGGAAGATATGCTTAGAATATGTGCTTTAGATTTTTAAGGGAGTTGGGAGGACTATTTGCCACTGGCGGAATTTGCATACAATAATAGCTTCCATTCCAGCATCGGTATGGCACCATACAAAGCCTTATATGGCAAAAAGTGTAGATCGCCAATTTGTTAGACAAAAGTCGGAGATAGAGCCTTACTCGAGCCCGAAATTGTGTAAGACACTTCAGAGAAAATTAAAATAATCTTGCAGAGGCTCAAGATAGCACAGAGCCGGCAAAAGAACTATGCGGATGTTCGAAGAAGACCTCTTGAGTATGAGGTTGGCAACCATATATTTATTCGTGTGATTCCGATGAAAGGCCAGTTCAGGTTTGGTAAGAAGGGCAAATTGTCACCTTGTTATATTGGGCCATTTCAAATTCTGGAAAGGCTTGGTACAGTTGCTTATAGGATTGCTTTGCCACCAGGATTCGAACAAATGCACAACGTATTTCAGGTATCGATATTGAGGGGTTATCTCTGAGATCCATTCCATGTAATTGCTTATCATCGGATAACACTTGATGAGAATATGGAATATGAAGAATGGCCAGAACAAATCATTGACTGACAAGTGAAACAATTGAGAAATATGTCCATCCCAATAGTGAAAGTAGAATGAAAAGAACACTATTGGAAGGACACTACATAGGAAAAAAATGATGAGATGTGACTACGCTATCCACATTTGTTTTCGGACGGAGGTAAAGTAAGTTTGGAGGACCAAACTTCTTAAAAGGGGAAGATTGTGATAACCCTGTCCTGTGTTATGTTAATTAATCTTATTTTCGATTGTGATTATGTGCTTGATATGATTTGAGTGCCATTTATATGATTATATGTGTTTGTAGATCTCTATCTGTTCACCATAGGAAAATCTATTTGATTTTCTGCTATAAAATTTAATTAAAGGCTGTTGAGGCAACAAAAACTGAAATTAACTATATTTGTGCGATTAGCGTAATTTTTAGAGCCTACGGTGAAATTTAATTAAAAATTGATTTGGACCAAATTAATTAGATCAAATTGATTGAAATAGGCATAATAACTAGCCTTAATCAAGGTTGATTAGGCAAGTATATATATGGGCCTAATTACATTTAAGCTCACCATTCTTGGAGCTCAAAATATGAGATATACACTCTAGAGAGAGAGTGAGCTGAATTTAGAGAGAGAGAGAGAGAGAGGACTCATTCTTGAAGATTTTGCAAAGGAATTCAAGAACTAAGAGGATTAGCTCAAGAATTGGCTATAATTAGAAGAGTTAAAACTCCTAGATGAGTAATTGAATTCAAAACCATGGGTGTGAATCTATAGTTGAGTGAATTCAAAGATATTATAAAGAATTTGAGGTCCATATGTTCATACATGTATAGAATTGCCATGAATTTCCATGAGAATGCATGATCTAGCATAAGACATATTAAACATGAAAGATTTGTGCACCTAAGTCTACATGCATACATAATTTTGATGAGCTTCATGATTTTGAACATTATTTATGGCACATGAAGTAAATTGGAGTCAATAATTGACATGCATGCATGATTCATGAAGGTATGAAGCTTGAATGCATGAGTCTTGAAATTGGCAAAAAATTTGGAATGATTTTGGAAATGGACCATGATTTTGGGACAATTGATTTTAAATTTTCTAAGTTTTTATGTTACACAATGTTTTTCTATGTTTTGGCATTGATTTGAAAACTTTAGAGCCCTTAGGGTTGTGTTTTGAAGCTCAAACAGCTTGCTGGAAAACCCAGAATTCGACCAGTCCGCTCAAGCGAGGAAAGTCTTGCTCGAGCGTGAAAATTTAGCTCCCAAAAGTTTTGCAGAAATTGCACAGTGGCTCGAGGGGCAAACTTTACGGTCGAGCGAACCCTGTTTTGCAAAGACTCCTCACTCGAGCGTTGAGAATCTCGCTCAAGCGTAAATCACATGCAACCAATACGTTTGCAGACCAAAAGGGTTCGCTCAAGCGACCAGAGCTGCGCTCGAGCAGAGAGCCCTGTTTCAGAAATTTTGAAAAGTTACTTTATGTTTTGTTTTCCGTTCTCTTTCATTTCTAAGCACTCTTAGGCATACATTGAGCATTGTGAATGAACTAAAAGGATAAGAAAGAGGCCTAAGAGAAATAAATAAATTAAGAACGAATTGAATTGCTTGTGACCCAATGTGTTATGAAATATGTAGGGTTAAGCGCAAGGGCAAATCCATCGGTAGAACACTATGAGTAGTATCTTAGTAAAGATATTTTGAAGTATGCTACTTTTAAATGCTTACTTCTGTATTAGTTTCATGGATTTATTAATTTGAATTGTGGACGAATATTTGTTATGCCATATGATCGACTAAGGCTATTGGATTGCGATTATGATTAGGATATGCTTATGATCTCAAGCATGAAATGCGCATAAACACCGATGAATGAATTAGGCCAGAGGCCATTTGACATGAACGATTGGGCCAAAAGCCGTTTGACAAGAACGATTGGGCCAAAGGCCATTTGACATGAACAATTGGGCCAAAGGCCGTTTGATATAAAGATTGGGCCAAAGGCCGTTTGACATGAATGAATTGGGCCTGAGGCCGTTTGACATGAATGAATTGGGCCCGAGGCTGTTTGATAAGGATGAATTGGGCCCGAGGCCATTTGATATGTTTGGGCTTGAGGTCGTTTGATGTATTAGGTAGAAACATGAACTGGCCTAAGACTGCTTGATATGTCTGTTACGAATTTCATTTATGTAACTTCTTTATTTTAATATTATTCATTGGGCTTTCGCTCACTCTCATTTATATGCATGCAGGTGAGCAAAGAGATGTCCAAACCTAGCCCCAGTGAAGAATGTGAGAGGAAACCAGTTTTGTAGAGTCGGCCTGAATGTCTCACACACGAGACTTTGTTTTTGTTATTTTGTTTACTCCGTTTTTGCTATCTTGGTGAATATGTTGGATCACATATGTATATAAACTTTTGTTTGGCTGACTACATGTTTGAAGTTCTTTGATGTACAAGATGTTAATAAATCTATATGTATGAGTTATTATGAAATGCTTTTGGAATAATTCTGCTATGCCATATAAACACAGCTCATTGGACGAAATTTTTAAGTCTGCTTCGACTTTAGCCCCTTATTTCTCTTGAAACATGCTTAATTAGGATTGAGGCCGTAGGTAATCTCTTGATTACTGGCCGATTATGACCTTAATCCATAGGGGCTAGTTCGGGTCATGACAAGAAAGCCATTTACTACTTAAGCAAGAAAATGCTAGATTACGAGACCCGTTACTCCCCTCGCGAAATCTTGTCTAGCCTTGTGTGGACTCAACTTTCTTCAAGCCACCCTTTTCGGAGAGCATCGAATTGGTCGTCCTACAGTTTAGACTCCTATCACGGTTCTAAATCTAATCTCACAAAGTGTAATGTGAGACTGATAAACACCAAAGAGTCTAAATCTGGCAATTGGTTTTGAAAAACCAATTTTGAATCAAAAAGCGCCAAACATGGACTGCTTTGCTAGATTACAGAGTCGCCACCTAAATATTTTATTTTGGGAAATTTAGGAAACTCTGACTCGTGCCAAAGGCCACGTGTCCGTCATCACCAAAGTTGCCTTGGCTCGGGAACTTGGGTACGAAAGGGGAAGGTCCTGAAATGAGCACCCCCACTCGCACGATCAAAGATCGGCCTCTACTAAACATGATATATTGTTTTATAAACACATGTGTTCTTATTCTATTTATTAATCTAACATTATTATGTGACGCACACAAACAAGTATAGACTAAGTTGCAAGACTTGGAACGAATTCAACTCATGTTTTGTTTTCGAAAATGGTTTGAAAATACCACTCTCAAGTGGGCTAAAGCGCGGATTTGCCACCAAACATGATGGGCTTGAAACATTACTTGCCACTTCGCAAAGTAGGCTTAAAACTCACAATCATTGAATTGTTCCAATTCAAGCAACAAAGCCTTCATCCACAGGCATTCATGCAGTTTATCACTTAAGCAAATAGCCTCATTGTAAGCATTCGATCATGGCAACACTCACACTCATACAAGTATGCTAAAGCGTAAAACTTACAATGTACTCCAAGCCAAAACAAAAGATAGTTAGAAATATGCATGATCCTAACTATGCAAAAATGCTTAATGCAACACATGCAAAATATAACTAAGTAGGCTCGGCTATTAAAGATGGCACATGAATGCAACAATTAATAGCATGCGATAAACACGTATTCAAATAAGTATTAAAATACGATGTAGTTTGAACGATGTGCCAAGCCTCGGTGCATGCAAGACAAATGAATGATGCACGCATGCAAGCATAAGGTATGCTAATCAAAACGTGCCCCTAAACTAACCATCGAAAGCGGTTAAATAAAAGGGAGAAAAACGTGAAGTTGGAAGACATGCACACATGCACGCACACTTATAACAACAATATGCCCTCGCGAATGAGGGTCCGAATGAATAAGCTAAGCTAACACTACTACAAAAATAGTTAAAGATCACACTTTGACAAAAGAAAATATCTCACTTTTATTGAAAGTGTGATAAAAAAAATTAGATTGATATTTTAATCACACTTAATTTGATTGAGTGTGATAATATTTGTTTTTTATGTCACTTTTCAATTAAGTATGATTATATATACATTTTTTTAATCACACCTTCTAATTAAAGTGTGATTACATATATACTATTACTTTTTAATCACACTTTTTAAATAAGTGTGATTATATATATATTTTTTAATCACACATTCTAATTAAAGTGTGATTATTTATATATTTTTTAATCACACCTTCTAATTAAAGTGTGATTATATATACACTACTACTTTTTAATCACACTTTTTAAATGAGTGTGATTATATATATATTTTTTAATCACACATTCTAATTAAAGTGTGATTATTTATATATTTTTTAATCACACATTCTAATTAAAGTGTGATTATATATACCCTACTACTTTTTAATCACACTTTTTAAATGAATATGATTATATATATATTTTTTAATCACACATTTTAATTAAAGTGTGATTATATATATATATATATATATATCTTTAATCACACATTCTAATTGAAGTAAATAAATAAATAAATAAATAAATAAATAAGAAAGAAGCGCTAAAATGAAATTTTGGGCGCCAATATTTTTTCCCCAAAATTACTATTTTGATGGAACATCACAAGGTTTCAATCTCTCTCTCTCTATCTGATGATGATGAAGGCCAAATCAATTGCTAGGGTAATCATCTCATCTCTTCTCTTCGGTTGCTAGGGTTACTGAACCAATCGACTGCTAGGTTTGCTTCTTCTTCTCCCCTCTCTCCCTCTCACTCTCTCTCTCTTCTGAATCTGAAACTATTTTCCGAATCTTTGAAGCTATCTAATATCTATCTATGTTTTTCTCGTATAGCCCTAAAGTTGTTCAACATCAATCGGTTTAGGGTAAACGAAAGTTGCGACTCTTATTTTTTAACAGAGCTTCGATTCTTCTTCTTCTTCAACATAGCTTCGACTTGCAGCCCTAACAGGTTAGTTTCGACGTTTCTTCTTCTTCTTCTTCTCTATTAAATTTCACCCTGACAGCCCTAACAGGTTTCTGGACTGTTAAATTTCACCAATCGAAGCCAATTAGTTGTTCGCATTAGGCAGTACCAGTGAGATTTTACTTCATTCTTTCCAGATGACCTAAATATGAGCAAATAGCAAAATGAGGAATCAGTAAAAACCAAATTTTGAATCCTTTTTTTTCTTCTATATTTTCTGAAATAATTTTTTTCTTTTTTTTTCTTCTATATTTTCGAGCGAATTTCTTAGAAACAGAGCATTTTAATGGACTATTTTAAACACTTGTCTGAGTTTCAAAAAATTCATTTCATGAAAACATCGAAAACAATAAAGTTTTTATAACTGATTTGTATTCTGTTCTGATTGTAATTGTTGCTTTATTCTTGCCATCACTACGCAATTGCGTATTATTTTTTTAATCTTATTATTTTATTAATCATCTTTGTTGAAATTAGCTGCTACTGTTTCTTCTTCTTTTTATTATTTTTTATTTTGATAAGTAATGATGAAATGGGTATCTGTTGTGGTGGATGATTGGTGTTTGTTGTAATGCCTCTTAAAAAAATTATTTTCAGTTATTTGACAATTTGTGATGACAAAGGTTTGAATTATGGAGAAAGCTATATCAATGGTGCTATGATGTATGCATATTATATATATCTATATATATTGGCAATAAAAGAAAAAATGGTTTATTAGGCTTTTATGAGATAATTGATAGTGAGGGTCTTGGTTAGTAATAACAGGGTAAAATTTATGTCCAGTGCTTTGACATAGTGTGAGATTGAAACACAAATTGTCCCAATCTAATATATCAAATCTAAAATTTAAACATTTTTTTTCCTAATATAGTTTCGATTGATATTCATGTTTTTGTTTGCTTCTGTTGATCAATGAAAAGGATCCAAGCATATGAAGCTAATATCAAGTTATCCTCTGCCAACCTACCATACTGCCACAACTATAGGGCAATGTAAAAACAGATGATCAATGCTTTCCTCATTCATCTTAATGCATAATGCTAATTGCTAAGAGATCCATTTGAAGAACATAGTGCCTAATTGAAGTAGCAAGCCTCTAACAATGGGTGGCTAATACTTTAACTGAGATAATGAAAAATCATTTCAACTAGTTAGTTGGAAGTTTAGACGGTTCTTGAAAAAAGATAGTGAAAAAAATAAATAAATATCCCAAGAGTCAAGACAAAGAGATAAACCAAAATTTTCCCTCTCTTTGGCATTTCTTCTTTTAGATTGATACATTTGTCCACTTCAATGTGTTATACAATGTTGATTAGATTTTTTAGATTGTCTTTTTTATTCTTGAAATTTTATAATAGCAACGTGATGATAATCAAACTTTACTATTTTAAGTCTTGAAATTTATTCAAATAAAATCTTATTATGAAAAGAAAATGATAGCATTCCGCTGTCTAAAAAATATTCAGAAGTTACTGTAGTTCATTATTATTTTTTTTAAAAATGTTTGGCTTGTATGATAGGAGTGCGAGTTCATTATTTATTTATTTTTGATGGTGTGTTGTTTAAGACAACTTCATTGAATGCACAAATAGGATGAAGCAATACTAATTCAATCTGATTGACTACATAATATCAAAGGCAAACTCTTATTATTCGTCCATTTTAGTTCCATTTGAATATCAATACTAATTCCATCCTTGATCATCATGTTCAAATCCTTTCAGGTTATATCCATATCTATTTATCTAAAATGAGCTACTTGATTGATATCTTAGAATTGAGTTTGTATTTTGTAATATTGTTAATATATAATTGGACAAGATTTTTTTCTCCTCCTTCATGGATTCACACAGCAAGCATCATGTGTTCATGTAGGTCCCATCTTTTCCAAAAATAATTGTGGTCTCATTATTTTCTGAATATAGTGGGTCCTACATGTGCACATGGTGTTTGATTCTGTGCATTGACTTGGTTCTGCTCTTGGGTTCAATGCCTGTTTGTTACTGACTATATAGTAAGATCATTTTTTTTTCCCCTGTGAAATATGGCATAAAATTGGAGTAATGAAGGCATACAATTTGCATACTGGCGTCATACTTGTCATTGATCATCCCTTTTTCTTGACATATATGTTCTTAGGATTAATATTTTTTTGCATTTACAAGGATATGGCAAAAGGTCACAATTAAATAAAGATCTTCAAAAAAAAAAATTTTGAGAAAATATTTCCTTGTTAATTAAGCCGAGTTACTAGCTTTGAGTGTAGTGAGTACTTGCTGGGCTTAGCTTGAATAAAGGTTGCCTTCCATTTTGTTTGTGATAATATTAACTCATGCTTGGCATCTTTGATGCTTAACATATCAAATATCATTTTTTTGCAAGTGGGGTTGTATATCTAGTCTGAGTGGGGTCGGTCAGCTCTCTAGTGCGTTCGGTGCTCTAGCAAGCCCAAGCACTCAGTGAATGAGTCAAAATATGAAGAGTCTAAGGTATAGACTGAGGCAAGCTCATCTACTCAACCATAGTCTGCTCAACAACAAGCACCGTGGCTTGGCACCCTCGAGTCCCAATTCGCCCAAATGAGCCCTTGTTCGACCATGGACCATCATACCTCATTTCCATAGGGTATGCCAAGGAGCGACCAGGAGCATCGCTCGACCAGCATGCAACTCCTTAATTGATCTTAGAGATAGAGGGTCGTTGATCCAATACTTGACACGTTGAGAGATATCGTAGCTACCATCTATGTAACTATGTTATGCCATGATACACCCTCCGAAGTATAATACCTAACTTTGCAGCACTCATGATACAACCTCTAAGGTCTGAATCATGTGAAGATAGGCCTGATACCTCCACTCTGTCCAGCCAAGGAGAGCCAGGCACCTGTCCATTAGTGAGCTTGTTGGTTACGAAAACTATGCAGAAGAGTATAAATTTTAAAATTCAGATCTTAACTCGTGTTAATAATGTTCTAGATGGTGAATAGGTAGAATTGTACCTTTGTAGCTCTTCTTGCAAGCCAAACTATGAAATAATGATAAAGATAAATTTTAGACTCTTCACCTAATCTCATAAGGATAAGAGTTATATATAATTGTGCTTATAGGTTTAGCATCTTTCATATTAAACATTTCAAGCATCCATTCAATATACTTCACTTGTGACAACCACAACTGCTTAGCTTTCCTGTCACAAATTATTTATATTCCTAATAGTTTACGTGCATCTCCTAACTCTTACATGTCAATTGTCTTGGATAATTCCTGTTTCAGCTTGTTAATCATCTTCACATCATGTCCCGCTATTAAATGCCATCAACATAGAGTAGAAGGATTATGAAGTTAAATAAAATTCATATTGAGAAAATCACTTGATATGATGACTAAAGTTGTCCCTAAAAAGAAGTTTTTGTTCTGCACAAAGTGGCTGGTATGAGCTTCAATTACAATGTTACATGGTGGTTTTCTCTCTATGGACTAGAGGGGGTGATTGTTGTGGGTCCAGCCCATAATGGTACTAATTGCATTGGATAGAGAGTACAGCAATTTGTCAGATAATAGCTTTGGAAAGATGTGTATGATGACTTCTTTCGAAAACTATTATCTGGCCATTATGCAATGTAATTATTACTATTATGTGCTGGAACCACAAGCAGTGCATATTAAAATGATATGTTTTCAATTTCACACTTCTGTTATAGTTGAGTCATTTTACTCATATTGTTAACAAATTTTGCAGCTCCAATCTAAAGCCATTAGTATTGGACCAAGATATGGTGAAAAAGATATGGACAACATGGCCCAGAGATTCAAGCATGAAGAATTGCCAGAAACATGGTATACTCAGTTTTTTGAGAGGTATAAAGCTACTAAACCATATAGGTTATCATTTAGGGATCGGGAAACAGACAAGCGTACACCTGAGCTGATGTCTACTTATCTTAAAACCCTCAAGAAGCATAAGAGAAGACGAGTAGCATTTAAGGAAGATGAAACTAATGGTTTTGGCAATCCCATGTTAGAAAATGGATCAAACATGCTCCGAAATTCAGTTTTAAATGACAATGATGCAATTGATGATGATACATATTTTTTCCCTGAAACGATGTTTCCATTTAATTGTGTCCCTGATAGTGCTCTTCCTCACATAAACTGAGTGGAAGAAAACCACAAAGTGGATTTTAATGGTGTTCTTGCTATGCTGCCCCAAATTATGACCAAGAGCCCTATTATGATTGAGAGGCTTGGTATTAGACCAGAATACCAGAGCATGGAACAAGGAGGGAATCAATGTCGTGGAAAAAATGGATCTCATGGAAACAGGAAACTTCTCAGTCAAGAGCAAGCATCAGAGATGTCTAGAAAAGTGATAGCTTGTGTGCTAACAAATGTGGGGTTTGAAGCTTCTTCAGAAGTCCCAATGGAAGTCTTGTCTCAATTGCTGAGTTGTCATATTGGTAAGCTAGGCCGTATCTTGAAAGTCCTTTCTGATAGTTACAGAAAACAGTGCTCAGCCATCGAACTACTCAAGATGTTCCTTCAAACAGCGGGGTATAGGTGAGTGAAGCTGTTTTTATGTTATAAGCTTGAATTTGATTGGTTTTTTTTATTTACGTTTGTTTAGTAGACTATTGGCTTTGAATTTCTGATAAAGTAGAAATGAACTCTGAAGTAGGATATTGGTGGAAAAAAATTATTTATGCAGTATATATGGGAAGCAATTTGTTTGAATTCCTCTTGGGTTGACCTTGAATTCTGTTCTAGGCAGGCTTGGTCTGGTTTAAATTTTATCAAATCTGGTATCAAATAGTGAACTATGTTACTTTATTTAGGTATATATGATTTTTGTCTATGGAAAATTGGAATCAATGTTGTGCTATTTTAGGTATGTTATGCATGTTTGGCATCTTTATGTGCATGATAATGTGCTCACATGTATCATTTGTTTTGTGACTCTTTCTATGTTTACTTCATTAGTCTCTCTCGTTAAGTTTTGATTCATGAACTGTCATTTCTTGAAAGTTGTTATATATCTGGCTTCTCTCTCTCTCTCTCTCTCTCTCTCTCTCTCTCTCTCTCTCCCTCTCATCACAATTATCTAACCTATTTTCCCCTTTTATCATTACGTATTTTCCTCTTCCATCATTAGTAATCTTGGGGCTTTAGCAGAGCTCGTGAAGGATAGTATGAGGAATTCTGTGCAACAAACTCATCAACAAATGTAGGTTATCCAGTCACAGATAGTCACAGCAGCAGGCGCCCCTTCGACAACCCCAGCAAGTATGTCTATCTACTTTTCTTGCCTTTCTATAGGGAAGTGCTCTGCTTCTGGTTCTATAGTGCATGTAGTTGTTTGTGTGGTGGTTAGAATCGTGTGATTCACGATTTGATTCTTACTGTTTGATGTGATTTCCCACCAAAATGTTCTGAATCATGCTGTTGAATGAAAAATTGAGTGAAACTGATGCAGTTTGCATTTACAGTTTATAATATTCCTGATTTTTACTAGGGTCTTGGAATTTGTTGCTTTTAATTTGGAAGATAGCAGTAAGATGATGAAAATGATTGCTCTGGTGGTGTGACTCTGCAGATACCAAGAATGTGAATGTAACTACTATCTAATCATTATTACAGTGCTTTACATATGCTTTTTCAAGGCAATTAAATGCTTTCTAGACTGGTGATATGTTATTTGGCATGTAAGAGACTCTGTTTAAATGCTGTATATAGTCGCAAACTATGTTCATGTTAATGTTTACTACTTTATTTAGGTGGAATTCTTATATTTTGTGGAGCTTCGCTTGGTGTTTTTCTACAGTGGGTTATCCAGGTTCTTTTCATTATCTTCTTTCTGTTATAATGTTACATTATTCTTGTTCTGTATTGTGAATGGACATGTCATGTGTGCTTTCAGGTCATAGTGCTTTGGAGAAGAGACTATTGTATGATTCCATTATCATGGATGAGCATTTTAAAGGACAAAGATGTGCATGCGGTTACTTTCTAACACCTTCTAGATATTAGGCATTTATATTGTTGTGAAGTTGATAGCATGCTTATTAAATCCAGTGGTGATTACTGAACATACTCTGGATTCTGATTATTGTCTCCAACATCATCTTCTTTTCTTTTGCTCAGTTCTTCTCCCTGCTGCTGCCCGCAACAATCAATCTGGCCCTTGTACACATTGCCTCTTTTACTGATCTTTGTTTTTCATCTCTTATTCTTGGTGCTACTACTGGTCTCTCATGTAAGTAATTGTTGCTAGCTACTTTTACTGGTGCAAGTGTCATTTTGGACTTTAGTTTGTAAGTTAGCTTTAGACATACTTCTATTGTGTCCGCTACTTTTGATTTTGGTGTAATGTTGTAATTTTTTTTTTTGAATTAATTTTTGTAATTTTAAGTCAGCTTTAGACATACTTCTATTATTCATATGCTTCTAGTGGTTTCTGAATTAATTTTTGTTTTTATTTTTTAGGTTAGAAATTCTTGGAGAGATGCAAAATATGGTCAAAGAATTCAAGAACTTAGTTTTTTAAGTTTTTTCATTTTTTAATATATGTAAGCATGGTTTAAAACTTTTTATTTAATTCATTTGTATATACTTTTGAACATATTTAATTTTCATTTATGAAATATATGACGTTATTCTATTCAATATGTGGTTGTGATTCAAAGTATAGTATATAGTGTGTATTACATTCTTGAAATGTGCGTATAAAATAATATTGATTATTCTTCAAATATGTCAAATTTTTTTTATTACAAGTTTTATTAGTTATTAATCACACTTAAAAGGTGTGACATAAATGTTTTTAGTCACACTTAAAATGTGTGATCTAAATATTTTTAATCACACTTAAAAACTGTGATCTAAATGTTATTAATCACACTTAAAAAGTGTGATCTAAATGTTTTTCATCACACTTAAAAGGTGTGATCTAAATGTTTTTAATCACACTTAAAAATAGTGATCTAAATGTTTTTAATCACACTTAAAATGTGTGATCTAAATATTTTTAATCACACTTTAAAGATGTGATGAAAGCATTTTTTAATGACACCTAAAAAGTGTGATTAAAAATGATCCTTTTTAATCACACTCCCAAAGACCACACTTTAATAAAACTTAAAAGATGTGATTAAAAAACATATATCACACCAAAAAAGTGTGATCTTTATCTGTATTTGTAGTAGTGTAAGCTACTTATTACAACACAACTAATTAACTAACTCTAGCTAATTAATTATTACAAACCGAATTGAATAACTAGCTATGCTAAGCTAATTAAATATTACAAAACAAATTAATTAATTACAACGCATGTAATAATCAACTATAATTAGCTAATAAAGTAATAAATTGGCCTCACGGCCGAGGAGGACATGCATGCTCGATTGTTTCTCTCCCAAAAATCCATCGCTTTGCCGTCGATTGCCTCTTTTTGCACTTTGCTTGACCTCTGGACATTGCACCAATTTCCAGACTACAAAAACAGGAACACTTTTGCACAAATTCACTGGTGGCCAATCGGCTACAAAAATTGGTTGTCGGCCACAAACACTAGCCGGTCGACCACTCACACTAGTCAGTCGGCTACCTCAAGTGGCCGGTCGGCCACCAGCTTCTCCAAAATGTTGTTTTTGCTGCAATAGAGAACAACAGAGGCAAAGCAATGCATTTTGCAGGAAATGTATGTACTGCCACTCTCCTCGTCATTTCTCAAGCTCAAAAGAGTGTGGCGCTTGACTCTCAAGCCACCAATCAAGCATCTCAATGCATGATGGCCAAAGGGTCAAACTTGTACAATGTTAATGAATGTACAAATAAGACCCGAAGAATCTCCACCCTATCATGCATGATCAAGGGTGTTGGTGACCAAGAAACGTGACACGTTTCATCACTTTGAGTATGAAACGTCCCACATTTCTTGTGTTTAGATTAACGTTCGATCCAAACACATGAAATGCAACATAAATGCTTATATTGTTCATGTTTTACTTGGTTCAATTCTTGTTTACACATTTTAGCTTACCAATTAGTCCTTTAGCCGGTTAAGTCCAATGTGAAAGTCCTCTAATTGGAAAGATGGCCTAAGCCACAAGTGCCTTGAGTATGAAAGAGGTCTAATGCTTTTGGTTAGTAGAAACCCTCAAGGGAGGATTAAAACCATTAAGCATGAATGCCTCAATTTCATGCTCAAGCTAACAAGGGCTCAAGACCACTTTCAAAAGCAAATTGAAAAGTGAAGAATGGAGAGAGGTGGTAGACTTTCAGTGCTAAAATGGCATGCTAAAGACACTAAATCATGTAATCAACATATACACAACATGTTCCGAAGTTAAAAACATGAAACTGGTGAAGGACGCTACACTAGAGGCATGCAATATCAAGCTCAAACAACCAAACCAGCTCATAATAGAGCTAAATCATGCTAAATCAGTGGCCTAAACATGCTAGAATTGAAGCATAAATGCCAAGAAAAACATGCTCATTTGTTAGCTCGCAAATGAGGCTCAAAGCACAACTCTCAAACGTAATAAAAGAGTGATATATGTGAGAGTGTGACAGAGGCATATGCTCTGAAATTACATGCTAAATGATGCTATGGCATGCAAACAACCCAAGCAAAGCATGTTAGAAGCCTTAAATCACAAAGCTAGTGAAGCCATTTACACTATAGCTATACAAAGCATGAGTCATGTGATCAAAGCAACCCAAAACAGAGCTAAATCATGCTAAATCAGTAGCAAAAACAAGCTGAGATAGAGCCTCAAGGAGGTAGAAAAACATGCTCACATATTAGGCCATCTACACATACAAACAAAACACAAGGAGGGGAGGCCAACCCCTCTTATTTTGGACCTCAAAACATGGTTTTTGTCACTGAAAAATCTCTGAGTTTCAGTGGTAAAATGGCCCAAAAAGTTTGATTTAAAGATGGTAAGAAATGGTGCAAAAGCTATACAAGCTAAGGAGCAAAAGGGAGAGACAACCCCCTAAAACAAAGTAGGCGCAAACCACCATTTTTAGGACTGAAAAACAGAGATTTTTGTAGTTGGAAACCAGCTCAAAAACAGTATGCAAAGGTGGCCACACAAGTGTGCAAAAATAAGCTTAAGGAAGGTAAGTCTTATACCTTTGAAACACAGCACTTAAACAGCCACTATCTAAGCCAAAACCAGCCTTTAACAACCCAAAATAGGTTCCAAGGGACCTTAGCCCAAAGATATGCAACTTTGATGAAGGATGTCTAGGCAAAGGAGAAGTGTATCTCTACTTCTATGCACACTCTCTTCTTGTATGCACAAAAGGGCAAGAGAAAGAGAACTCTAGAGAGAGAGGAATGTAGAGAGAGAAAGAGATTTTAGAGAGAGAGGCTCCCAAACTTTCTCCCCCTTCAAAATGATAAATATGGCCTCCATACATTACAAAAAGAGAGCCTCAAGTCGAAATATCTTATTACAGGACAGCTGGAGGAGAAATATTTGCAAATTCTGGGCTTTCTGGACATTTATGGCCGATAAGGGTCACTCTTGGCCGACCTATGGCTGGCACGCTCCATTTGTGGCCTGCACACTCCCCCAGAGGCCGACGTAAAAAACTAGTCCTGGTCCCCGACTTGAAGCAAGCATAACTCCTTAATCTGGACTCCTTTTCAGGTCATTCTTGAGCCTAAACTGAAGCCCCGGAAGTCTTCTTTCCAATGGTGATAGCCTCACATCAAAATTCCAAGTGTGATAAGAGATATCCCTCTTTTTGTGAAGACTGCTCAGTTTCAGTCCAACCGGATTGATGTCCAACTTCAACCAACTATATCTCCCTCATCCGGACACGGCTTTCAGAGATTCTTGAGTGCAAAATGAAGCCCCGGAAGTCCACTTTCCAACGGTGGTGGCCTCATAGCTGAAATCCAAGTGTACAAATGGATAGGTCTGCTTTAGCAAGGGCTGCTCAACTCTCTCTTAACAATTCATGCCCATCTTCTTCCCCAACTTGGTTTCTTCCCTCTCCTCTTCTTTTCTTCAACCCCAAACCCCTAAATAAGGTGTTTTGAATATTTTTTCAGATATTTCACCTCTCTTTCATTCATTTTTACTTTGTCCTTGCTCGATTTACCGAAAAGTGCAACATTTAACGAAATACGAGCCTCGGAACATCATAGGAACTCTTTTTCAAAAATATTTTGAAAGAGAGGATTTTAAGGTCTAAAAAAAAAAATTGGTCAAAATAGTTTTAGTCCAAAAATGGGGTGTAAGGTTGGGATTTGGAGCTTCTCTTGCCGAAAAAATCGAACCTTTGCACTGCACAACTTTCACCACCAAGTAAACAATCAGTAGCACCCAAGTCTTAAGGGCAGTCAAAAATGGGGTGTCTACACCTTGGTATGGGCTACCTGGAAGTTGAGGCACTACCTGTTAGCTCACTCTGTAATCCTGGTTTCGAGATTAGATCCCATCAAATATCTCTTTGAGAAACCAACGCTTACGAGTAAGCTAGCCTGTTGGTTGCTTCTTCTCTCCAAATTTGATCTTACATATGTTACATGCAAGTCGGTTAAAGAGAGAACTATAGCGGAATTCCTGGCAGATCTCCTAATAAAGGGGGATGAAGTGGTGGAGCACTTTTTCCGAGATGAAGATATTTTGCAAATAGAGGAGAAAACTTGGACGATATACTTTGACGGAGCAGCCAATCAATACGGTTATGGGATCGATTGATTGCTAATAGCACCTAATGATTCCCGTATACCCTTAGCCTTCAAACTCTGATTCAAAGTATCCAACAATGAAGCAGAGTATGAGGCGTGTATTACTTGTTTAGAAGCCGCCTTAGAACTAGGGGCAAAAATATTGGACGTCATCAGGGATTCGAATTTGGTTGTGTCTCAAGCCAACGGAGATTGGAGGGTAAAATAAGAGAAAATGAAGGTTTACTATCAGGTCTTGGATATGCTAATTCCGAGGTTTGAAAAATTAACGTTTACCCATCTACTAAGGGAGAACAACCGGTTCGCTGATGCACTAGCAACTCTATCTTCTATTGTAGACATTCCATGGGGAGTTAGGATGCGTCCGATCATTACTGAGCAAAAGTACACGCCGGCCTATGAAACCATTGCCGCGATAGATGAGGCTTCATACAAGAACCCTTGGTACTATGATATCTGGAAATTCCTGGAAAATAAGGTGTATCCGCCAGGAGCAAATGCCAAGAACAAAAAGAAAATACGGCATCTGGCCGTCCAATTATCATCTGTAAAGGCAAGTTGTACAAAAGAGGCCATTTGGGAATGCACAAGCTATGTGTTGAGGAAAAAAAATCAAAACGCCTCATGGAGGCCATCCATAGAAGAGAGTGTGGAGCCCACATGAATGGTGTAATGTTCGCCCGAAAAATCCTTAGACAAGAATACTACTGGTCAACCATGGAAGAGGATTGTATTGGTTTTGTGCGGCGATGTCACAAGTGCCAGATTCATGCCAATCGCATGAACATTCCACCGTCAAAGCTCTACAACATGACTTCACCATGGCCTTTCTCTATTTAGGGGATAGATGTTATCGATGTAGTTACGCCAAAAGGGTCAAACGGGCATGAATTCATTCTGGTAGCAATCGACTACTTCACAAAATGGGTGGAGGCTCAGTCCTACTCCGTGCTGAAAGCGTTGTATGTGGCTAAGTTCATCAAAAATAACATCATATGCTAGTATGGCGTTTCAAATGAGATTATCTCTGATAATGGGTCACACTTAAAGAAAGAGGTGATAGACTTGCTTGAGAAATATAACATGGTTTTCCATAGTCATCGACCTACAAGCCACAAACCAATGGAGATGTTAAAGCTACGAACAAAAATATCAAAAGAATTCTGCAAAAAATGGTAGAGACTTACAGGGATTGGCCAGATAAATTGCCATTTGCACTCTGGGGCTACAGAACCTCAATCTGAACGTCTAGAGGGGCAACCCCCTATTCTCTTGTCTACAGGATTGAGGTTGTTTTGCAGATCGAAATTAAAGTACCCTCGCTACGAATTATGGCCGAGTGTCAAATAGCAGAGGCATATTGGCAACAAAGTAGGTTTGAGGAATTAATGTTATTTCATGAGAGAAGACTAAGGGCATTGTATTGTGTCCAGGGTTACCAACGCCGAATTACTAGGGCTTTTAACAAGAAAGTTAAGTCCAGAAATCTTCAAGAAGGGGACATGGTGCTGAAAGACAACTGAGCTCCCATTCATGACCCGAGGGGCAAGTTCAAACCCAACTGGACCAGTTCTTACATCATCAAGTCAATCTGGTCAGGAGGGGCGATTATTCTTATGGAGTTGGATGGCCTAGAGTTCTCGTAACCGATCAATATAGACAAGTTGAAGAAATACTACCCCTGAGAGGCTCGCTAGCCCAAAAACCCAAAAGGGCGACCTAGGCAAAGTTAGAGCATGAAAAATTAGAAATAAAGAAAAACTGAGGTCCCAAGGTTGAAAACCCTAAAGGGCGACTTTGGCAAAAGTTAGAGTGTAAAAGGAGAGAGTTAATACGCGAGTGAACCTAAACTGAACTACGTAAGGCCTGATTCTCATCATTGGGATACGTAGGCAACTTCATCTTGAAGTTCAACCGTAACTATCTCTGATTCAACTGTCCTATCAATTTTCTTGATCAAGTCATCCTTATTCATCATTTACTAGTTCGGTTGCGCCATTTATTTCGGGAAGAAAAGTTGATTACAGTGTAGAGCAGCAGTGATATGCAATCAAGGACAGTTATGATTTCTTTTGATTCGGGACTATACATCTTAAGAATCGATTTTGTGCGTGTCAAGTGGTGGTCGTTTTCGAAAATTGTTTTGAAAAGTTTTACTAAAAGCTGATTTTGTTCAAAATTTTGCCCTTTTATAACTTGGACCATTTTTGGGACCAAAAGGAAAATTTTCAATACTCGCAACTTTAATTTTATTAATTTCAACACAAGTACATTCTCCAACTCTTTGATTTAGATCAAAGTTTCTTTTTACATCTTAAACTTGAAAAGAAAATATCAAAGCAGTAAAACTAGAGGCACAGCTAAGTCAGGTGGCTCTATGCCAAAGATGGCCCAATCTCTGCCTCCTCTTCAAGCCAAGCCAAGCACTCCTCAGACAGGGTGTAATTGAAACTAATGGTAGTGACTAGAATTTCTCTTGTCCTCCAAGCCGCGAGATATCGGGGTAGGTGCGAAGCATGAACCAAAAATGAAGCTGTGTATTCCACTCTCTCATCTGGACATATCTGATCATGCCCGAACTGGCGTCTGAATCGAAGAGAAAAATGAAATACGCAATGTGTGAGGCCAATCAACTCTACACTCTACACTCGACTGTCGGGACATATTGTAGCTCATCTCAACCAAATTAAGCCAGAGGCAACGCCAAGTTATGTCAGCTGCGGACCGGCTACACATCCAATTACACCATTAACCTTCTGAGGGGAAATCCACTAGCCGTTGACGAAAGAAGTAAGCTCGGGCCAAGTAAATTGGACAAGGGTTCACTACTTGCAGTTTATCCATAAGCCATACCTGGGGAGGGACAAAAAATAAGAGAGATTAAAGAATAGAGAGGTGTACGATGAGAGAAAAATAAGGACAGGGATTTTAAGAGAAAAATAGAGAATGAGTGTTGAGTGATGTAAGATTTATAAATCAAAAGGGTGAAAAAGAATACCTAGAGAAGTAGAGGACTCCTGTCAACCGGGTGGTCTCTCCTCGACGAAAAGCATCTAAACCCATCAAGGTTTCGGCTAGTGCCAAACCCATGCAACTCTTACCCTCTTTCAGACGTTAAGCCACTTCGATCAACCGGATGCTAGCCCCGCCGAAACTAGGGGCACAGAGGAATTGTGCAAGAAGGCATAAATAGAGAGCATATTGCTGGTGGCCTCACCAAAAAAGATCACTCCTATCTCCAACAGCGGAAAATCAATGAACTAAACTGGAGATGTCTAGCTCCCCATCATGTGCCAAAGACCAAGCCTCATGTAATGTTAACCCACACATCCGTCCCAAAGCTTGGGCATGGCCAAAACAGGGCTGCAGTACGATTTCTTAGTCACGCCGGGACTTCATCAAGGCTCGAAATTCCTCAAGTGTCAGACACACTTATTGGGATTCGAATTAAAACACATGTGTGATCGGATTCCAACATCGAATGACAGCATAGCGGAATGGAAAACAAAGAGAAGTTTAACTCAGAGGAAAAAGGGCATTTAGGCCAAAACTGCGAAAATTCACCTTTTCTGAGTCGTCCAAAGTGGTTATCCAGTCTCAGAGCCTATTGTTGCATGTCTCTACCTTGAGAGCAAAATATTAAAGATTTGTTATTCTACCAAAACAACAGCATGGGAGCATCATTTATAGAGGATGAGAAGGAGCAGTGCATGATAGCTAGGTAACACTGACTGACCTCACACTAAGGCCCGGCCGTGCCTATTTATGTCCAGCCGAGTCTAAATGATGGCTCAAATCAGTGCAGTTGCAGGAAAAGCTGACCTTCGCCTTGACGTACCACAGTTGTATTTTGAGTCTTGTTTTGATTGTACCAAGTGTTTTCGAGTTGTATTTATTTTGTTTTCCTGTTATCGAGTTGTATTTCACATTTTGTCCAGTTGTGGGTTGTTATCCAATTCAAGAATGAATGCAAGAGCAGATATTCGTTGTTTCAAGTCTTATGTGAAGTTACCATGCAAGGGTTATGCCATTCATCATATGTCATTCATTACATTGTGCAAGGAGATCACTCAAAAAAAAAAAACTTGTCTTTTATAACTAGCGGGTCCAACCCCAATCATTGTTTTACAAGGCAACAAAACAAAAGAAAATCCTTCAAAAAAATAAGCAAAAGGGTCTATCTGAAGCTAGTCTTTAACTACAAAACAAAGACAAAAACTAAAACTAAAACAAAATCGCCGCCCTCATCAGTAACCCATCCTCGCCCTCTTCCTCCTCGGCTGCGGAGGAGGTGCATCGCTGTTATCGCTGAGGTTACTGGACTGCAAGTCAACCTCCTCTCCCTCGTCCTCGGGGGTCATAGACCCGTCAAAAGACTCCTCAGAAGGTGAGCGCTACCTCGCTCGGTCTCTCCCTCGATCGGCTCCCCCTCGGCCTCTCACTAGGGCCCATCTCCGTATACTGGCTGGAGAAGGTCTTGTGGGCACTGCTAGTGCCAGATCAAGCTGAAAAGAGTACAGGTATCAATATGGACTAACAGGAGTATAAACAAGATGGCAACAATAGTGAACTACAGATAGAATGTACCTCAATCCCATGGGTGACTAAGGCGGCCATTGTCGAAAAATCTTTATTTTCCAACAATGTGTTTTACCGCTCGGGTGGTAAGTATGCTCTCAAGCGAAGTGACAGGTGAAAGTTGGTTAGCACCGCCTTTCTAGACACATCGCTCGAGCGGTCTTTGCGACTTTGGATTCTCAGATGCTCATTTCAAGGTTTAACGCTTCCAAATTTCTCTCAGAATATTGAAAAACAATAGTTCTATCTTATAGAGAGTTGTTATTGGATTTCCCTTGATGAATTGATGATGATTGTTGCACATCTTGGAATTAATTGAATACATCAAGAGGTTTTGATTGAATCTACCTTCCTTAGCGTTCAACCGGTGGAATCCAAGCTGAGTTGGAGTTTGTGGATTCAAACTCAGCAATGAACAATCCTGAGTGGACAATAAAGATGTTCCAGAGTCTCCAAGTGCTTTTGTGGATTCATAGGTGGTAAGCTTGGTGAGGTCTTTTGTAATCTTCATACTTTCTTCTTAGTATATTTGTTCACATTGGGTCATGATTTTTTTATCACAACTGGAATTGTCCAATTGTGATATTTTTCCACATTAAATTTTTGTGTCACATTTGTTGTTTGCTCAGAGATAAATCTGAATCACTTTCATATTGACTTGATGATTTAGATTATTGTCTAATTTGAGAATTGTTATGAGCATTTTGGATATATCACAGGTCCAGTTTCAGCACACAACCTCGGATTGCAAATTGGATTTAGGCTGGCTTGAACAATTATCAGCTGAGTTTAGATAATCGCTTACGTTTTCGAATTTGCTTGAGTTGCACCTTTACCTATGATGAACCCACAAGAGTCTATGAACACAATCTAGTCTTCTCTTCCAGATGATCCTTCAACAAATCACTCATTTAAAACTACAAGGTCCCGATATTATTAGGAATGATTTTAAAGTATTTATGACATTCGTCTGTAATATTTAAGGCCAACTCATTTCTTACCTTTAATCACCATTTGTCAGCACTAACTTGCACAATTGAACACAACCAATTAATAATTAATAATTATACTAATGTTGTCGGATGGCCGGTCCATGTATGGTGTACTATAAAATTTTAAAAAAATGAATTATAAATATAATTTTTGTACAAAAAATCTTACCACAATGATGTGTCAGTGATAATATTAAAATAATAAGTCACTCTTACGAATTTTTCCATTTGAAATGAACAAATATAAAGTTGATACATCATTTTGTATAGATATTATGTATAAATTTTTATTTATATATCATTACTCTAAAATTTTACAACTATATCTAATGTGAATTATTGTATGAGTTAAAATTTTGTTGTCTTTGTAGTCATCGACCACATTAAATTGTTTAATTTACATGCAAAGCAAAATTTTGATAATCTAATTCAATTATGTTCATGGAGGACTTGGGGTGGCTGCAGTGTCCCTTGCACAGCAGCCACTGCTGTGCAGTTAAATGAGTCCATTTCAAAATCTATTTTGATGATCTGAATCGTTCACATTTTAGAGTATATCGAATAGAATATACCTGCAAAAAATTAAGTTAATCAGATATCGTTAACCCTTTTATCTGCTCACATTTGGATTCATTTTAAAACTTTAAATCGCAATTGTCATTTATTTTTGTATATACAAATAAGAGTAGATAAAAGGGTTAACGATATCCGATTAACTTGATTTTTTTCAAATATGTTCTACTCGATGTACTCTAAAATGTGAACAGTTCGGAGCCAAATGAACCCCAAAATGGGCCCATTTGACTGTAGAGCATAGCTGCAATCCAAATCCGTTGGTGGAGGGTTCGACACCAAATGAGCCAAACTGAGAGGTGCCAGTGCTTCAGATTCCAAAACACAAGAACTTGAAATTCCAAATGATCTATAAAATGTGTTTTGTTGTACTTAGATTTTAATTTTTTAATTTTGTTAATCTAATTCCTAAATTACAAAATGTGAGTTTAAATAGTCTTAGCGCTAACGTTATCTAAATTAATAGAAGATGGGGTATTTTTGGAATTTCACAAAAAAATAATTGTAACAAAATTATAAGATTGAGGACTAAAATTAAAAAATACGCATATTTTGGAGATCATAATGCAATAAAGTACATAATTTAGGGACCAAATTATAACAAAGTGTATACTTTAGAGATCATGTGTGTATTTTGTCCATTTGATTTTGTTGAAATTTTGAATAAAATTCTAAAAATACCTAAACTCTTGTTAATCGATTCTGACAGCAAGAACATTGTTGACCATTTAAAACCATATTTTGTAGTTCGGGGACCAAATATAAAAATAAAAGATAGAGTACAATTACAACTTCATACTTGGGAATTATATAAATGTATGTTAACTTGTTGAGAAATTCTAATATACATCCTTTTAAAAATAGTATACCATGCACTTCTAGTTATGCTATTTTTTTTTTTTTTAGTTATAACATTATTTTAATTATGACTTGTGAATTTTTTAATTATACCTTATGTTATGTTTAGTTATGATTTTTTTTTATTTATAACTCAAAAAATTAAAATTATACTTTTTTTTTTAAATTATAAAATACATATGACGCACACATGTCCCTAACTTATTTGTTTTCTTTGCAAATCCCTTTGTCCAACTTATTAGTGTTTGAAGTAGTCTGTTTTTGCCTTTTCTCTTTTTTTTCTTTTTTTAGTTAATTCTTGGCCAAATGACAGAGTATATATAAAACTAAAGTTAATCTATTTTATTCTTCCAATATTTAAATTATTATTTTCTTGTGACCAATAAAACTTTATTGCTCTAATATTGAAATTGAAGTTTTGAAGAAATGAACCTAACTTCAAACCAAGAATAGAGAGAGCATCCCTCAAGCATTATATTAGCTATTAAGATATGTTAAGGTTAGCATATGATTGGTCTATATTGTTTGCATTTTCCCGCTTTCTATTTATTGGCTTCTCACTAACATTTTAATTTGAACTGACATATGATTGGGTGTCTTTTTTGGTGTCAACATAATTAGAATTAGAAGGGTATGTTATGATTTTTTTGCTCTTGCTCTCTCAAGTTAACATATACTGATCATCGTATATCTAATTTATTTTATTTTGTTTGCATTAAAAGAGAGAAGAAAAAAAAAATCTTGCAAATTTTGGAATCAATAGGCTTGGAGACCAACTCAATTGGCTCATTTAAAACTCGTTGAGCGTGATTCGTTTATTATATAAATAAATTCAAATTCAATTTTTAGATTCGTTTAATAATTAACCTAAGTTTAAACAGATTCAAGCTTTGTTCGATAAGGCACGTGAACATAGATAATGAATTAATATTTATTTTTAATAATATATCAAATTGATTTTCAATAATTAATTTTTTTTTATTTTCTACTTGTGGTTGATGTTTGTGTGAATTTACATATTTGATTAATAAAATTTATTAGGGACAATTACACACAAAAAAAAAAAATAGAGTTTAACTATTTTAACAAAATAAATCCTAAATTTTTAATTTTGCCCATTTAAATTATAATTTTTTGATTTATTTTCAATTTAAACCATTTTTCTACTTTTGTTAACTAAAACTGATGAAAAAAAAAATATTTTAGTTATTAAACTCAATTTAGATATACATAAAATATCTAAAGTACCCATTTTCATTGAGTTTAATGACTAGAATACAATTTTTTTTATCAATTTTACTTAACAAAAATAAGCAAATGGTTCAAATTGAAAGCAAATCAAAAGTTCAAATTTAAAATTGACAAAATTAAAAAATCAGAGTTTATTTTATTAGAAGGGTCAAACTCTAAGGTTTTTTTTGTAATTTTTCCAATTTATTATTAATATAAGCATTATTTTATATTTTGCTTTAAATTTCTTTCTTTTTTTTCATCTTAATAAACAAATTAATTTAAGTTTTTTTTTTTTAACCCGAGCTCGAACTCAACTCATTTATGTAATCAAGTTGACTCGAGCTGATCTCAAGTTTCTCAAATATTTAACAAACGAGCCGAGCTTGAGCTCAAACTTATCTAATTCTTAATAATCAAAATTGAGCACCTAAATTTGCAGTCTTAGGAACTAGGTGCCCCCTATGGAAGACTAATCCCTTGTCTAAGGCCTAATTTGATAACAGATTATTTTAGTAACATTTTAGATTTTTTTAGTTAAAATATGAAATAAAAAAAAATTAGTATGTTTAAAATAATTTTTAATTTTTTATGAAAAGATGTGAAAAATATAGAAAGAAAATGAAAATTTTAACTTTTTAATATAATTTATTGACTTTTTAATTATTTTAGTAATTTTTTAATTTTTAAACTAAAATATTGAGGTGTGAAAGGTGCCCTATGATGAAACTTTGTTCCTACCAAGTTATTTGTTCCTACAAGTTACTGTTCTTTCATATGATGAAACTTTTTGACTTCATCATACATAGATCGAGAGAAAAAGTCTTAAAATAAGAAAATCGAAGAGATTAGACAAATTATCCTCTCCCAACATAGTGGCCCACTTCTTTCATTTATATATATAGTGCATATCAATTGTCCAGATCCATGGATGTGTGTATAGATGTGGATGTATGATGAGGGTATTTTGGACCAAAAGAAAAACCAACGGTAGCATTTTGAAGTTCAAACTAGGTCAAAGTTGAAAGCAAGCATTAAAGAAAAACCTCCAACCATCCCAAACTATTATTAGATGATATATATACATAGAATAAAGAATCGTAGATTGTGTCCTTTAGCAGTTGAAGCTTTTGCTACTGCCAAACATATTGATGGTTCTTATGCATTATACAAGAAAGAGATTGAATAATTAATGCTGCTGTTGCCTAGGATCATTATATTACTCCACACACCCTTTTATGGTTTCTGTTTATTTTTTTATAGGCAGTGACTTTGGCCCAGTCCAAGATCGAACTAGATCGTGCTGTTGGGCCCGTGGAGGCCCACCACGGGTTCCGTTTTGATAATCTGAATAATATTAGGTACAATTACATTTACTTTTTAGACTTTTCAATTTATTATTGAACTAGTGCTGGAATTTGTCTTTGTATTGAACAAAAAAAAAAAAAAAAAAAAAAACCAATAAAGTATAAGCCTACTTCATCTTTTACCTGAACCTTTGAAATTTAACCATCATGTTTAACTTAAACTTGTAATATTACTCTATGAATACAATGAGGTTAAGTGATAAAATTAAGTATAAGCCTACTCTATGAATACATCATGTTTAACTTAAACTTATAAATTTAACCATCATGTTTAACTTAACTTAAACAATATTTGTTTTCTGGATTAGACTGATTGAGATTATGAATACAATGAGGTTAAGTGATAAAATTATTAGTATAGTAGTATTAAATTCAAGATATAAGGGATAAAAATTGTTTATGTTTTAGAGTGATGGTATCAATTGAGTGAAATTAAATTTATAAAATTACTAAGGTTTCGTTTGGGAGGAAGGGTTGAGTTTGGGGCTATTTTAGCCACAAAAAGACAAAATAAATTTTTTAGTCCAATAAGATAAAATATCACATCTAACTTATAATCATTACATTCTTTCTCTCACAAAAAGTCAAAAAAACCAAAAAGCCCTTCCCAAATAAGATTTTTTAGCTCCAAACTAAAATAACCAAAAAGCTAAAAAGCCAATCCACTCTACAAACGAACCCTTAAATGTTTTCATTACATAAAATGTGACTTGTTATTTCTGTAAACTGTAGACAAAATAGTTTTTCACCGCAAATCTCATGAAATTGGATTAACAATTGGGAAATTCTATTTGCACAACTTTTTTCTCATTACATACCATTACTTAGTTAACATCTGTAATATTTTTAAATTTTGATTTTTTACTCAAAATACACCACAATGTTCCTTTGTAACACCATATGCATACCACATTCACCATCACTCCACACCATTGAAGACACTGAAACTGTACATCACCAGCATTGAATGGCTGAACGGCACCGCCATATTGTCATCGTCGAACTTGTTTATTGAGGGGAACCATCGAATTGTTGTCACCATACCTATTGGGCAAAGATCTTTGATTCTCACCTTCGAATATATCTCACCTCCGAATCTCACTTAGGCGTTGTTTGGGAAACCGTGGTTGAGGCTATTATAGCCTGATTTGAGTTATTAGCCAAAAAGCCTCCAAATCAGATTTTTTCAAAAAAAAAAATAGGCTCAACGCCGGACAGTGTAGGCTGTGCCTACACTGTCACAGCCTCAAAAGTCATCATCAACGGCTAAATTACCATTTTACACCTTTACATCAATTTAAAAAATTATAAGTTAGGGACAACTTTGTCATTTTAAATTCAAATATCATTTTAACACACTTTTGAATACAACAACTCAACTAAAAATTCATCTCATCTTCCCAAACACAAAACTAAAATAGCCTACTAAAATAGCCAAAAAACCAAAAAACCTCTAAAATAGCCACTTCCCAAACGAGGCCTTAGTTTGGTTGTCTCCATTTGATTTCAATTTAGTTAGCAATTCTCACATTTTTATAGTAGTTTCAATTTCGAATTTGGTTTGGCATTGATTGTTTGAAGATAATATTATTGTACAACTAAATAAAATTGAACTAATTAAATACATCTAAACTATTTATGTTAAACAAAATTAATAAGTTCAAGCTTTTTATACTGAACAAATTCAACTTGTTCGGACTTATTATGTTCAATTTTTTATGTACAAACAATTTACAGTTATTCGGCATTAAATTTGAACAAAATAATTTTGTTAAGATGTAAATATTCGAACATTGTGAAAATGTTCGACTCTAATTATCCGAATACGTATCGAACAAAAACGTCTCCACAACTATATGAACAGAAAAAACAAATACAAAATACTATAAGCAATAAACTTAGTTTTTTGTTGTTGCATTGTTCCAAATCAACATTTTGAGTGCCATTCATGGTGTCAAATCTTCAAATATGATTGATTTGAATGTTCCTAAAATCCTAAATCTTCAAAGACAACAACACTTTTGAGTTAAGGGATGAAGAGAAAGACAAACTTGTTTACAAGAATCGAAGGTTATGCCTACCACTTTAGTTAGTATAGCTATACCTAAAAAAAAAAATTGCTGCCCCTTCCCCTTTTTGTCAATGTTGCCAACTCCCAAAATATTAATGTACCCTCGTGTATATAGTTGCCCAACTACTTTCTTCCTCTAACTTCTTTAGCCATTTCTACATCTGTCGTATTTGGGAGAGGTTGCTTAACAAAGAATAGAATTGAGAGGGGAATTTATGCCGTGATAACTGGGCCTGGCTATATTATGCTCTTGTTATCGGTCAGGCTAAGGTCCTGCTTGTTTTGGGTCGTGCAGTGAGTGTCTAGTCGGTCAAACGCACAGCGTGGTTTGACCGACCAGACCTGATCGAAGCTGGGTTTATTAACCGAGCTACTTTCCAGTGGCATTAAAAATCGGACTGAGTTACCTAAGAGGATCAGTCAAACGAAATTGGATTCAACACTTTGACCGAGCTAAATGAAGAGTCGCGCTAGATTTGCATAGCTTTGCATGTTGCATGGTTGAATCAAATGTTGACAAGATTAATGTAGTTTGGTTGCTCGGCTGGAAGCCATGCAAAGAGTTAAGCCATATCACTTGGCTTGCAATGAGGAGGGTGTTAAAGAATGGGCATTATCCTTTAAGAATATGATTCATATGAGGACTTTATGATGAGGAATTAGAGTCCTATTAGGATTGTGCCATGCAAAACTTATAAAAACTCAAATCTAACCTAATTCCAGGTTTTGCAATTACTATTCCTGAATTCATAGAGTTTTTTCTCCTTATTGGTCTTATTTGCTAACTTAAGTATTGGAGGGGTTTTCAGCACATACTCGCCGGCTAGCTCACATTTGTGATTTCAGATTAAATGGTGACGTTCAGAGAAGAGCAAGCTTGATCAACAAAATTATACAAGTGAGGATTATTTCGTACTCGTACAAGAATGATGTAACTTGTTGATAATGAAGGATATTATAAATATCGTGTGTTAGATTATAATGGAAGAAATGATGAGTGATGGAAGATGGTGATGATAAAGGATATATGTTTACAAATAATAATGTGTAAAGAGAGCTTTGTGTTTTGAGGTCATATTCTTTGAAGAGATTGTATTGTACACGTTTGTCCCGTTAACGAAGGATTTACAAATAGTCAATACAAAAGTGCCACATAAGCCTAAATACTCTATCATCGTGATCCTATCTTCTCTCCAGCCATACCACCGCTAAACGCCTCTTCTTTTTTTCCTGCAAGAACAATTATTCAGAGATCATATAATTGATGATAAGTCGAAGGAGATCTTGTACAGGAAACAAATAGGGCATTCCATATTATCACTTTTTTACAATATTGCAAACTCATCACAATTTATAATGTGCCTCTACAAGCAACAATCAATCAGTAATTAGAAATTCTAAGAAATATAGTTTGATTTGAATGATTATAACTGATAATTGTTGAAAGAAAATGCAGAAATGGCAGTGATTGGTGAGAGATGGATGGAAAAAGGAGGGTGCGGTCGATGGTGGCAGCGACGGCTCTGAGAGAGAGCGATAGTGAAGCAAAAGGGGAAAAGAGGACACAGTAGTTGGTGGTGGTTAAAGGAACAGAGGGAGGGAAACCGACGGTGTTCAGCAATTTGTTGCTGGAAGTGAGAAAATGAGTTGCAATAGAATAAGAGAGAGTGCATAATAAAATTTTGATGGGGTTTGCAAGTTTACTAACTTGGCCTCTTTTTGTTGGTTGTCCGTAAATTATGTATTTATGACACAGCTACATAAAATTTCTTTTTTAAATTGGTAGAAAACACACAATTATTGCCTTTAATAGTCATTTTATTTGAGAATATTATTATAATAATAATTTAATGTTATAATAGTGTATACTAAAAAAAAAAATGATGTGTAAGCTCCCGTTTGGGATCCTTGTTGGGGCTATTTTAGCTATATGCGGACAAATTAGTCTATTTCACCCATATGAGACAAAACCCATCACGTGCTGCCTAAAGCCTTTTAGGCAATGTTAAAATTACCAAACTACCCCTAGTTTGATTCCCTTTTCTGTCACACACTGCTACAAATCTAGCACACACTCATTCTCTCAATTAGAGCACCATTACACAAAAAAAGAGGTGATTTCAATGAATCCTTCACTGAAGAAGAAGAGCCACGGTTGTTGTACACATCTGAAGCCGATTAGAATACAGATCGACCATCGAAGAGCAACTATCGAAGGCCAATCGAAGTGCAGATCAACCGTTGTCCCCTGATTGAAGAGCAACCATCGCGTCCTCATCACAGCCTAGGACGGCAGCTGCGCACATGGCCAGAAATGAAAAAAAGAAAATTCAAAAAGAAATAAAGTGATGCTCAAGGGCATTTTCGTAATTTGACATATGAACACATCATCACCAAGTCAAAAAGTAAAAAAAAAATCAAAAAACCTATCCCAAACGAGGCTTTTTAGCCTCAGGCTGAAAAAGTCAAAAAGTTAACCAACATCCCAAACGAACCCTAAATAGAGTTTCCCTTAACTATTTTTACCTCTCCTTATGAATGGTAATCCCCATCCTTTAAAAGAGTTGTAGTCTTATAAGTAACGCTCCGAAATAAACACAATATATCCATCTCATAACAATCAATAAATAACAATATAAATTAATTGATAAGTTTTTATTAATCAGAGTTTGATATACAAAAGGCGACACATGCGACATATATTCATAAATAGTACATCCTGAATCTATAGTATGTGTTACAAGATAGTGAAAAGAAATTAAAGCTAAACAGATAATCATATGCCCTAAAGGCTTACATCTTTCCAAGACAATGCTTGGATACATCAAAAGTAAGTCTTAAGCTTAATACAGATAAAGCCCTAGGCTTGTGCAAAATTAAATACAAAAATAACAACACTGAGCCTTCAGCTCCACAATCCTCCCAAGTTAAGTCCTTGGTGGAGACATATCACCAGCACCTGAAAATGGTTTTTTCCACAGAGGGTGAGTTAAAACCCAGTAGAAACACTACACCACAATATATAAATCTTAACAAAGCCATAAAGTTTTATGCATATGCAATGCCAGTACCAAAACATTTATAACATTTTTCAAAAGCTGTGTTATGCCAAGTTTATATCACAATTCTCAAAACTATACCCTTTACGATAGAGAGTAGGGGGAAATCTCAAACCAATAAAACCTTTCACGGATATTTCGTCCACTAGAAATCGTCAATCGGCACCCATGTAAACGTAGCCTATACAAGTTCTACTATTGCCATGCTACGGATATTTCGTTCGCAGGAATCAGCACCCATGTATACACTCATTTTTCGGGACTTTCACTCTAGACACACTAGCCAACTTAATTTGGTAATACACACATCTTTCTAACGTTCACCTATTTTTCTCAAAATCATATACATTTTTAATGTATTAAATAAACAACAATGTTCAATGCACATGGATGAGAAATTAGTATTAGTTCACTTAATTCTCATGCAATTTCTACAACACTCATATATCCTCCACTAATAGCCCAAAACAAATATCTCTAAACAGATAAATAAATTTCATTAAAGATATGCTTTTTCAAAATTTCAAAATGGGAGTGATAATACATATTCAACTCCGCCATCATCATCAACATTCAACTCCGCCATCATCATCAACATTACTTCAATTTCATAATTCTCAACATTAATTCCATTTTCTCCTTACAATCTCAAACATTCACATTTTAGCACAAAACCCCTTTCTCTTTGAAAATCAATTTCAATATAGGAAATACCTTATATCAACATATATCAACTCCAATTTCATACCCACAAGCTTTTTCAAGAAACCATTTGAAAACCCCTCTTTTTCTTTTTGATTTCGAACCTTAGCTTTTACCAAACACCCCCCCAAACCACTATAATCTTTTGAAATAACAAATAACTAAGATAAAACTCATACAAGAGTGTGGAGAATCCCTATCTCAAGTTTAGAAGATGATTGAGAGAGTCAGGAAACTTCAACAATGTCGAAACCCAATAACTTGTTCGGATGAAAATAAAGCTCTATGTGAGCTTTAACTTCTTCTCAAAGAAAATAGGGTAAAGAAATCAATGGATCTAGTTGTTTTAGAAGAGAGAATGTGAGTTTTAGAAAGGGAGAGTGTAGATCTAGGGTTTTTAGAAAGTTTAGAGAGAGAAATGAGTGAAAAAGTGATGTAAAAAGTGACTATTACGGACTGATATACGCGCAGACCGCTTGAGCGCAAGAAGTGACGCTCGAGCGTAAAACACAAAAGATATGACCGCTCGAGTGCAAGAAGTTGTCGCTTGAGCGTGAAATACAAACTCCCAGTAGTTTTACAGACAGAAGACCAACACTCGAGCGCAATAAGGGTCGCTCGAGCCAAGACTGCTCGAGCGTAAGAATCTTCGCTCGAGCGAAGAATACCAATTCTCAGTAGTTTTGTAGACCTGCAAAAGTATTGAGAGTTTACAAAGACCGCTCGAGCGTAAGAAGTGACGCTCGAGCGTAGAAGCAAAATTCTGGGTAACAAGTTTTTGAAAAAATAAGGTACCAACCTGTTCCAAACGCAACCAACACAACCCAAATGCCAAACTCAAAGGGGTATAATGGAAATAAGACATGGATAACTATATAAAAAAATGAAATCCGGATCTAAAACATCAAATGAGTCAGGTCCAAATCAGAAACGCTATATTATGAAATTGTCAGTCTCCTATCATTTTATGACAACCAAACATGATTTCAATGAGATCCACGAGTTATTTTCAACCCACGTTCTTAGAGGCCAAACAACATTGAACTTTACCACTATCACCACCATTAGAAATCCAATCCACTAAGTGTTCGTTTGGCAATGACTTTTTTAGTTGGTTTTTTGATTTTTTTGACTTTTTTAACCTAAGACTTTTTTGGTTGTTTGGTATTCTTGTTTAGCTTTTTTAGCTCTTTAGCTTTGTTTTGGCAAAATTTTTTTGTCCTTTTATGATTTTTGGCTTTTTGACTTTTTCTGTCATTTTATGATTTTTTAGGCCTCGTTTGGAAACATATTTTTTTAGTAATTTTTTGACTTTTAGCTAAAATATGATATAAAAAAAATTTTAGTATGTTTGAAATGATTTTTTGACTTTTTACGAAAAGATGTGTAAAAAGCATAGAGAAAAAAGAAATCTTTGACTTTTTAGTATAGATTGTTGGCTTTTTAACTTTTTTAATAATTTTTTGACTTTTTAACTAAAAAAATCACTTGTCAAACGAGATCTTAGCCCAACTCAAAAACCAAACAACCCCTGAGTTAGTGGATTCGCCAATTTAATTTGATTAATTCGTATTTAATTAAAATGAATCCGCTTGAATTTGTTTATTAAACAAGCAAGTGGAGTTAAATTTTTTTAGGGTCTGTGTGGTAACGTTTACGTTTTTAGTTTATATTTACAAAAATTTTATAAACTGATTTTTGTTTATTTTTTATTTATTTTTAGAAAAACATAAACTACAAATGCGTTTGGTAATTGACAAAATGTTTAAAAAATTTTAAAAATATAAAAAAGAGTGAGAAATGGCAAGTTGTGGCAAGTGGCGGTGGAAGACGGTGGTGGAAAGTAGTGACGGTGGGTGGTGGGTAGCGGGTGGTGGTGGGTGGTAGGTGGTGGTGGTGGGTGGGTGGGTGACGGTGGCTGGTGGTGGGTGGTAGCGAGTGGGTGGTGGTGGTGGCGGTGGTGGTGGTGGTGGCGGGTAGTGGGTGGTGGTGGCAGATGGGTGGCGGATGGTGGTGGTGGCGGATAGGTGGTGGTGGGTGGGTGGGTGGGTGACGGTGGTAGGTGGTGGTGATAGCGAGTGGGTGGTGGTGGTGGTGGTGGTGGCGAGATGGCGGTAGTGGTGGCGGAATGGCGGGTGGTGATGGTGGGTGGGTGGGTGACGGTGGTGGGTGGTAGCAAGTGGGTGGTGGTGGTGGTGGTGGTGGCGGTGGCGGTGGCTGCGGCGGTGGGTGGTGGGTGGTGGTGGCAGGCGAGTGGCGGATGGCGGGTAGGTGGCGGGTGGTAGTAGTGGTGGGTAGGTGGGTGACAGTGGCGGGTGATGGGTGGTGGTGGTGGTGATGGCAGGTGGGTGGCGAGTGGGTGGTGGGTGATGGTGGTGGTGGTGGTGGTGGTGGTAGTGGGTGGTGGGTGGTGGTGGCGGGGTGGTGGTGGTGGGTGGCTAGTGGTGGCGGGTGGTGGATGGTGGTGGCAGGTGGGTGGTGAGTGGTGGTGGCAGGTGGTAGTGGCGGGTGGTAGGTGATAGCGGGTGGATGGCAGGTGGGTGGTGGGTGGTGGTGGTGGTGGCGGCGGCTAGTGGATGGCAGGTGGATGGTGAGTGGTGGTGGCAGATGGTGGTGGGGGGTGCGTGGTAGGTAGTGGTAGCGGAAGACGGTGGTGGAAAATGGTGGCGAGTGATAGCTAGTGTTGGGTGGTAAAAAAAAAAAAAAATTCAAAACTCAAAACGGAAACACATTTTTTGAGTTTACATTTTTTGGTCAAATTTATAAGCTGAGACCACTGATTTATAAATCAAAAATTTACCAAACAAGTTTTTATTTGAGTTTTTAAAATTTTTATAAATATAAACAGAAAATTGAAAACGTAAGTGTTACCAAACGGCACCTTAATGTTTTTTTCTAGTTTATACGTCCGTTTACTTCTGAGTACAAAACACTCTGGCTTGTTTGGTTTGTTTTTGGGAGAGTTGTTTTTGAAAAAAAAATTGGGGAAAGAGTTTAGAAATTTTTTTGGTTTGTTTGGTTGTATATTTTGGGAGAGTTATTTTTTTGGGAGTTTGGGATGATTTGATATTTTGAGAGAATTTGAGTAGATGTGTGTGAGAGAAAAAGTGATTGAGAAGGAGAGAGGAGAGAGAAAAAGTGATTGATTGATGTGTAAGAGAGAGAAAGTGATTTTGGAATTTTTTTGAGAAAAACTCAAACCAAACAATTTTTTAGAAATTTTTTTCTAAAACTCATCTCCCAAATGCAAATCAAACATACCCTATTTTGGAAGGTGTTTCTTTTCTTTTTCTTTTTTTTCTGCTTATTAACTTATTATGAAAAAAAAAAAAAAAAAACAGAGAGAATAAAGAGGTAATATGATACAAATAAACCAAAGCTACCTTTTTATTGCCTTCCCAAAAGAGGCCTTTTAATCATCCAAACTTTGTTTCAAAAATTCTATTTGCTCCTGTTTGGAAAACATTTTGTTTTTAGTTTATATTTATAAAAAATTTAAAAACTATCATAAAACTTATTTGATAATTTTTTTGGTATATAAATGATTATCTCAGTTTATAAATTTGAGAAAAAAATGTAAATTCAAAAAATAAGTTTACATTGGTTTTTAAACAGAAATTTAAAAATTTGACTAACAAATTTTTTTTTCAAATATTTTTTTTTCAAATAATTTTTTTTTCAATTAAATGTTTTTTTTCAATTAATTTTTTTTCAATCATAATGTGTATGATCCCATTGTTATAAATAATAAAAAAATAAATATAAATATTTTAGGCCTGAACAAATATATTTTTTAGTTTAAATTTTTAAAAAATTTCAAATATTTTGTTTAAACCAAACACGTTTATAGTTTATATTTTTCTAAAAGTAAACAAAAACTAGTTTAAAGAATTTTCATAAACATAAACAAAAAACGTAAAGATTATCAAATGTTAGTACACATCACAAATGATGTTTGGATATAAATTTCTAAGCAAAAGTCAGATGATATGATATGATATGATACAAATTTCTTTGTTAATTATATATATAACTTACAAACTTGGAAGCATTTCCAATGGTCTGTCATTAGAGTTTCCAAAGCCAAATTTTGTTAAGTGTGGAAAAAAAAAGAAAAGGAAAGAAGATGTTTTAGCGAGCTGCTATTGGAGTTACTAAATTCAACAATGTTAGGTAGTTTAAAATTTTGTGGCTCAAATCACTTAAAACGACATCGTTTTAAGTGTAAAACGACGTCGTTTTGACATATTTGAGCCATTTGAGTTATAAAATTTTTGATTACCAAATATTTTCCTTCTAAATTATAGCAATGTCGAAATTATAATTTATCATTTTGCTACTATTATTATAACTTTGGCAATATTATAATAGCAATTATCATGGGAGATTCTCAATAGAATGGACAACAAGGTGTACTACTTGTATTAATAGAAACTTTAGGGGCCTTCATGGTAATTAGCAGAAAATTGAATACAACGTTTCTGTGCATAAATGGATGGATCCCAGCTAGGAAAGTGTCTAGCTAGCTAGGTGCCGTTTGAGAAGAGGGCCCCATCTTAGCTTTCTGTTTTTCAAAAAATTTACTGTTGGGTTTGAAATTCATCGAGAGGGATGAAAAAGTGATGCGTCTGTGAATCCCCTTTGATTCTTTCTCTCTCTAGTTTTCATTTTCTATTGTTTTTCTTGAAAATACAAGGAGAGAGAGCGGCTATATATCTCTATCAGCTCTTTCTTCTTGTCTCTTCAGACATTTCCAGATACTTTCTCTCTCTAGTTTTGTGCTTCTTCTTCCTCTTCTTCTCCCTCTTCTTTTCAACTTTTTCTTGAAACCCTTTTCACTTTCACTCAAAAAATTTGTGAACTTTAAAATAATCAGTACTGTAGCTGAAGAGCTTACTGTTGAAGCTCAAGTTGGAGAGGGAGAGAGAGAGAAGATGAGTGCTTCAAAGTTCATCAAATGTGTGACAGTTGGAGATGGAGCTGTTGGGAAGACCTGCATGCTCATTTGTTACACTAGCAACAAGTTCCCCACTGTGAGCTTCCTCAAAAACCAATCTATCTCAAAGAGAGAGAGAGAGCCCTTTTTATTTGTACTATTATTCTTGCATTTGTTTTCAATTTTATCAATTTCACATGCCAATAATGCCTCTGGGTTTTTTTGTGATTTCTTTGTTGGGTTTTTCAACCCCAAAAATAGGGCATCTTTTGGGGCAGAAAGTCAGTGTCTTGACAAATAACAAGTCATTTGGTGGTAAAGGATCCTCTGTCACAATGCACTCGCAGATCATGTTTGTAGATTCTTGTACTTCAAGATTTTTACGATTCTAGGACTGAGTGCATTGGAACAGAGAGATTTAGTGACAACCTAATCCATTTGGGTTGGATTTACTCTTATATTTTCCAATTTCTAGGAACACACAAACTGGTCACATAATAAGAAACAAAATTTAGATGAATGAATAAGATTTTATAAAATTTGTTAGTGGGATCTGCATCTAATGTATGTGGATGGATAAGATTTTTTACATATAGATATAGATTTCACTAACAAATTTTATAAAATTTTGTTCTTTCATGTAAATTCGGTTTCCTATTTTATGAAAGGTTTCTGTGTTTTTAGCCAAACTATTATTCATTTGGTTTTGGTTAGGTCATCTCTAGCCCTTACTCAAATTATTTGAGTAAAAGCTTCATTTGATATTAACTACTCCAATTGACAAATTCAGATTTAAGCATAAATTTGAGTAAAAACTTCACTAATTGCAAATGGTAAATTTGAGTGTCACAAAGTAGCCTTGAAAGTTTTGAGCAAATATTTGAGTCTCTTGATTTGGGTAAAAATTTGAGTAGAGTTGAAGGTGTTTTGAGTAAATTTTACCCAAATTTAAATTTGATACAATTTGATTAAAGGATTGGAGATGCCCTTAGACTCACAACCCAATCTGTACCCGAGAACGAGCCCCGTGATTTTGTCCATTTAGGCTCCAAACCCTGAGGCACCTCCATAATGGATAAGTTCATCGTGAACAATATCTGTTGCATGGGATGCCAACACATTCATTTTCTAAATCCATGTGTGGTATTTTAGGGGCATTGATACAAAGATCTCTATGTCTCTCTCATTCTCTGTTTGGTATGGCAGGATTACATACCCACAGTATTTGATAATTTCAGTGCTAATGTGGCTGTAGATGGGAGCATTGTCAACTTGGGATTATGGGACACTGCAGGTATCTTTTTCATTGTTCATTGAATCTCTCTCAACTTCTATTTTTGGCTTAGTGTTAGTTTGGAGTTAGTTGTGTTTCTTTTCTATTTCTTCATTTCTGATTGATTGATTTATTGCTGTGGTTCAAAGGTCAGGAAGACTATAGCAGGTTGAGGCCACTAAGTTATAGAGGTGCAGATATATTTGTGTTAGCTTTCTCTTTAATCAGCAGAGCAAGCTATGAAAATGTTCTCAAGAAGGTACACTCATTTTCATTGCTGACTGGAGGGAAGCCATCCCCTTAATATGTTTTGTTTTCTCATTTTCACTTTGTTATTTACAAAAAGTGATGCTTTTTGACTTTTTTATCAGCCCACGTGAATTTAAAGCATATTTCCTAAACAAAAGTAGTTTTGAACTTGTGTCCAAGATCAGGTTGTTTTGTGAAGTCCTAGTTTTAAGACAGACTTCAAATACTTCTTCAAGCTTGAAATCATATTTTTTAAAATGATTCACTGACATCAATTGGAGAGCCTTCTGTTTTTTATTCTTGTTAGATATAATCTGCAAGCTAATGAGCCTTTCCTTTCCAAATTTTATTCAGTGGATGCCAGAACTTCGTCGATTTGCACCCAATGTTCCAATTGTTCTCGTTGGAACAAAGTTAGGTACGCAACAAAAAACATTTTCTCGATTTTATTTAGCATAGTGTTGCATCCAGGACCTTTGGGAAGTGGGTCCATGGAAGTATATAATAAATAACATCAAATTAATCGTGTTTTGTCTTTTCAGATCTCCGTGAAGACAGAGGGTATCTAGCTGATCATATGGGATCTAACATCATAACAACTGCTCAAGTGTGCATCAATAATTTCTAACTTTTATGTATTTAATTTTCTAAATGGGCATAGTTTAAAAAAATTGCTTAACTGGATTATATTATTTTAGGGGGAGGAGCTGAGGAAACAAATCGGTGCAGCGGCATATATAGAGTGCAGCTCTAAGACTCAACAGGTAGATTTATGGAAGAAATATGACTTTGAGAATGTTTTGATCATCATTAACCATATATGCCAAGTTCCATCCCCGGTTTTGTAGTCATTGTTAATATAAATGATTTTAAATAATCTCTCAACTGAATTCTAATGGCTCCTCGTTGATCGTTAGAACGTCAAAGCTGTTTTTGATACTGCAATCAAGGTTGTGCTTCAACCTCCAAGGAGGAAGGAAGTGGCAAGGAAGAAAAGGCAGAGAAGCACTGGCTGCTCAATTGTGTGAGTACTTGCCTTGCATATCAATTTTTTGTCAATAACTTGCATCCTAAGAAGCATGGCACGCAACAACACAAATTTTTTTAAAGAATGTAGGACACGACACATGGGCGACCATGCAAAATATATAATTTTATATATATTATATGGAATATATAAGCAAAATAATTATTATATATCATATAATGAATATTTAATTCAAAATAATAATTTTTAAACTTTATTGGATTTGAAGTTATTTTATGGGCTAAGTACACTAAGACCCCCTCAACTATGAAAATTGTACAAATATACTTTTTTAGAGGTGGTTTGGAGGGGGCCTGCAGGGAGTGAAAGTGATGTACATTTTATAGTTGAGGTCAAAATGTATGGGTTCATAGATGAGGGGAGTAAAGTGATATTCACTAAATCATATTTGAGTCTAGACTTCTTTTTAGAAATTGGACATGTTAGTATATTATTATATGTTAGTGTTTAGCTTTAATAATTAGTGTCCCCTTACTTTATGCTTTCGGTGCCTCAATTGGCATCCTATGTTGTCTTCTCCTCTCCAATTGAGGCACCGAAAGCATAAAGTAAGGGGACACTAATTATTAAAGCTAAACACTAACATATAATAATATACTAACAGGACATATTCCGACGGTGTCTGATGATTTTTGTAAGTGTTTGACAAGTGTCATGTCATGTGTCGGTGTCCAACACAGTATTGCACCAACACACCACCTTCTTAGAAATGTTGGTGTTTCTTAGCTTACATCATAGCAAGTTTGTTGTATTCTTCTACCTAAAAAGGTTTTGTTGAAGATGCCAAGAGGGTGATAGTTTCAAAATCTCATATCCATCCTATGATAATACTATTGATTAGGAGACAAAACCAAATAGCATGCACTCAGAGTTGAATTGTTTTGTTTTCACGCATTGACTTCCTTTAGGGAAGCCAAGTCGAGTTGTAACAATAGTTTTGGTAGAGAGAGGAGAGAGAGAGAGAAAAGGAATTCAGTGTATTGATATATTTTGTATATATATGTTCAATATTACACAAAGGGAAGCTCACTCTCTTTTATAGAGAGGAGAGTACATAGGATGCCAAAAGCACCGAAAGCAGAAATAATAATCATTTGCTTTACTTCTGCTTTCGGTAATTTGGCCTGGCATCCTATGTACTCTCTCTCTCTACCAAACTATTGTTACATGGAGTGTTGGGCTATGATTGTATGCGACTTATTTTTTTGAATCAAGTGTTGGGCTATGATTCTTTAATTGCAATGTAGTTACAGTTGCTGTGTTTTTTTGGTAATGGTTGATGAAAAGTCAAAAGCATTTTAGTGTTATATATACTGGGGTTGCAACATATGGGGCATCTTTCAATTTGAGGCCTTATGCATCTCCAAAAAACCAAGTGGATAATATTTTGAAGGGCCTAAATATAAGGCCATTGCCTAGGGCCCCTAATTGAAGGAAGTCTCCGTATTTTCTAATCCTTATTTGTATATATATTTAATAATTTTTTTTTTACTTTTTCATCAACCAATAAAGAAATAGATGCAATTGTAGCTCAATTAAAGAAACAAAGCCTCACTTGGTTCCCAAAACAAGTTGCATACAACTGATTTGTTTTGCTTTTTCTCTCTCTCTCATAAATAATTAAGGCTGCACTAATGATTAACTCTCTCAATTCATTCACAGGAAAGTATATTGAAAATTTTAAAGCATTGAAATTCTAAGCTCCACAAATAAAAGATATTTCATTGCAAGTAACAAAAGCTAGTGAAAAACCTAAAACAAGTAATTAAGCTAATTAGTTAGCAATCTATGAGATTGAAAAGTTCAAGTAATTAGATATTTATCTCGCATCAATATTCAGCCAGTAAAAGTCTACAATCGAAAGCTGTACTTTTTGATATTTCTCCTTAGAACTCCCCAAAGTCATACCAATGAGAATCTAATCTCAAGCTTGTTAATTAAAGTTTCTTATTTGTAAATGTTCATAGAAGAAGCACTTGACATAACATTTTTATAATTGTCAGTTTACTTACCAAACACTAACTTAATTCCTCATAAGATTTGATACATATATATCAAATAAATTATGCATGTTGATGATGAGTATTGTGGAATTGGAAGTATTAATGAGCTATAAATTTCTATAGTGCTATTTTCTCTCTGTGAGTATTAAGTCTAAATTTAATTCCACCACAACATGATGTCGTGAAATTTACATTATTGTCTACTAATTTTTTTTGAACAGCAGGGGTATGGTGTGTGGCGGTTGTGTTTTGGATGCCTGAAAAAGCCAATTCACCTATCCAAATCTGTGTACGTGTGTATCTTACGCCCTTCAACATTGTTTGATGGTTTTATGGAATTGGTTATTATGTAAGTCTAAGAACGCAAAGGAGAGAAGAAGGAATTGCTCATTCTCTCCATGCACTGTTTGAATCATGTTCATGTTTTGATTTGTGCTTGTTAAAGGAAGAACCTGCTTAGTACATGTTAATATCATAAAACCCTTGCTATTGGATTTCTTCTTGTTACGAAACCTATGTTGCTCTTATCAGCTCTTATCTGTATGTAATAGTTAGAACCGTTCAAGTTTTAGAACATGCTCAGTCTTGGCATTTGGGAGATGGTGAAAAGCAAAAAAATTGAGGAAAGTGGTGTTGCCTTCAAAATGAAAATGAGAAATGCTGTGTTGAGGGGTTTGGGAGTGTCTTGCATATGCTTTAGTTCCAAATTGGGATAAAAGAAGCACTCTTGGAACAAAAATGGTTTTGTTTATGTATATAGATACTGCAATTTATTTATTTTTTGGTTTGGTGGTTATGTTTGTTTGGAAGGACTAGAAAAGGGGTTTAGATTGAGATTGAGATTGGACTATCAAAATTAAATTTTCAATTGTTGTCCATTTTTTTTCCCCACTCCAACCAAATAAATTTCGTAGTATATATAATCTCATCGAACAATCCATACTCAAAAAAATGTGGGGCTTGTGGAATTACTTATCTCCTATCCTCTTTTAATCTTCCCCTAAATCTTGCTCTTGGAGACAAATGAAAATGTGATTTGGATCTCTATAATTTTTTCTTTTCTTTTTTTTTTTTCTTCTGTTTTTCGTTAAGTGGTAAAAGGTTATTTACAATATGAAAGGAATTATATCTAGATAATCACAGTATAACAACTGTAAGAATTTCCATAATGAAGCCTAATAACCAATCTGAAGTGTTTCACAATGGGGAAGAATAAACTAACTAAACTAGCACAATTGGTTCATGATTTCATCATTCGCATTGGATTGGATAGGAATGTCAAGTTGGAATCACATTCTGAAGTATGAATTTGATCTCAAAACTTGCCTAATTATTCTTAATAAAAGTAGATGCTTGTTTATCTTCTTTAATTTTTTTTTCAAAAAATGACTTGTTTTTATATATACTGAATTATATTGACAAACATAATTCCTATAAAATGAATTATTCAACTCATTAAAACAAAATTAATAATGAGTTTTACAAGTTCGTCAAATTCTATCGAACTCATATTTAAACTTGAGAAAAATATAACCCTATTTGATACCATGATGATCACACAATGCTGTAACATTGTATTTGATGTCCAGATGCAATGTTGAAACAAAATGGACTATTTCAGATTGAAAGTAATTTCAATTTGCCACTCTTTTGCCGACAAGTAGCTGCCTAACTCCAGTGAAGTGCGGAAACATTTTGGCATAGAAAACATACAAATCTTTGATTATTTTTGCAAACAGGTACAGAATATACAAATGCATCTTATAATTCACATAAATCAAGAGTAATATGGGGTTATAATCATGAGTCCAATCTTTTGGAGTATTTTTTTTAAAAAAAAAATCTTAAAGTAATTTTTTGTACGGTTGAATTTTTTTTTTTTTTAAAAGTAACTATCAATATTATTGTATTTTTAACTTTTGTAGAATTAAATCTCAGTCATTTAAAAAATCACTTTAAAATCATTTTAAAGGATCTGAATCGGACAAATTACAAGATTGCCTCTGTAATATTATTCAAGTTTCACGTTAGTCCTGTCATTTCAATTTAAATAAATTTGCCCTTAAATTTTTTTTTTGTGTCAAATAAGGACAAAAATTATAGTGGGTGTTTGGGAAATAGATTTTTATGTAGGTTTTTTTTAGTTGTAGGATATTATTAGAGAAAATTTTTTTGTTTGGAAAGATAATAAGTTTTTTTTGTGGTTGGATGTGATGTTTTGTGAGAGAAAAAGTGAAATGATTATGGAGTTAGATGTGATATTTGTTTGAATTGTTTTTTNAAAAAACAATTCAAACAAATATCACATCTAACTCCATAATCATTTCACTTTTTCTCTCACAAAACATCACATCCAACCACAAAAAAAACTTATTATCTTTCCAAACAAAAAAATTTTCTCTAATAATATCCTACAACTAAAAAAAACCTACATAAAAATCTATTTCCCAAACACCCACTATAATTTTTGTCCTTATTTGACACAAAAAAAAAATTTAAGGGCAAATTTATTTAAATTGAAATGACAGGACTAACGTGAAACTTGAATAATATTACAGAGGCAATCTTGTAATTTGTCCGATTCAGATCCTTTAAAATGATTTTAAAGTGATTTTTTAAATGACTGAGATTTAATTCTACAAAAGTTAAAAATACAATAATATTGATAGTTACTTTTAAAAAAAAAAAAAATTCAACCGTACAAAAAATTACTTTAAGATTTTTTTTTTAAAAAAAATACTCCAAAAGATTGGACTCATGATTATAACCCCATATTACTCTTGATTTATGTGAATTATAAGATGCATTTGTATATTCTGTACCTGTTTGCAAAAATAATCAAAGATTTGTATGTTTTCTATGCCAAAATGTTTCCGCACTTCACTGGAGTTAGGCAGCTACTTGTCGGCAAAAGAGTGGCAAATTGAAATTACTTTCAATCTGAAATAGTCCATTTTGTTTCAACATTGCATCTGGACATCAAATACAATGTTACAGCATTGTGTGATCATCATGGTATCAAATAGGGTTATATTTTTCTCAAGTTTAAATATGAGTTCGATAGAATTTGACGAACTTGTAAAACTCATTATTAATTTTGTTTTAATGAGTTGAATAATTCATTTTATAGGAATTATGTTTGTCAATATAATTCAGTATATATAAAAACAAGTCATTTTTTGAAAAAAAAATTAAAGAAGATAAACAAGCATCTACTTTTATTAAGAATAATTAGGCAAGTTTTGAGATCAAATTCATACTTCAGAATGTGATTCCAACTTGACATTCCTATCCAATCCAATGCGAATGATGAAATCATGAACCAATTGTGCTAGTTTAGTTAGTTTATTCTTCCCCATTGTGAAACACTTCAGATTGGTTATTAGGCTTCATTATGGAAATTCTTACAGTTGTTATACTGTGATTATCTAGATATAATTCCTTTCATATTGTAAATAACCTTTTACCACTTAACGAAAAACAGAAGAAAAAAAAAAAAGAAAAGAAAAAATTATAGAGATCCAAATCACATTTTCATTTGTCTCCAAGAGCAAGATTTAGGGGAAGATTAAAAGAGGATAGGAGATAAGTAATTCCACAAGCCCCACATTTTTTTGAGTATGGATTGTTCGATGAGATTATATATACTACGAAATTTATTTGGTTGGAGTGGGGAAAAAAAATGGACAACAATTGAAAATTTAATTTTGATAGTCCAATCTCAATCTCAATCTAAACCCCTTTTCTAGTCCTTCCAAACAAACATAACCACCAAACCAAAAAATAAATAAATTGCAGTATCTATATACATAAACAAAACCATTTTTGTTCCAAGAGTGCTTCTTTTATCCCAATTTGGAACTAAAGCATATGCAAGACACTCCCAAACCCCTCAACACAGCATTTCTCATTTTCATTTTGAAGGCAACACCACTTTCCTCAATTTTTTTGCTTTTCACCATCTCCCAAATGCCAAGACTGAGCATGTTCTAAAACTTGAACGGTTCTAACTATTACATACAGATAAGAGCTGATAAGAGCAACATAGGTTTCGTAACAAGAAGAAATCCAATAGCAAGGGTTTTATGATATTAACATGTACTAAGCAGGTTCTTCCTTTAACAAGCACAAATCAAAACATGAACATGATTCAAACAGTGCATGGAGAGAATGAGCAATTCCTTCTTCTCTCCTTTGCGTTCTTAGACTTACATAATAACCAATTCCATAAAACCATCAAACAATGTTGAAGGGCGTAAGATACACACGTACACAGATTTGGATAGGTGAATTGGCTTTTTCAGGCATCCAAAACACAACCGCCACACACCATACCCCTGCTGTTCAAAAAAAATTAGTAGACAATAATGTAAATTTCACGACATCATGTTGTGGTGGAATTAAATTTAGACTTAATACTCACAGAGAGAAAATAGCACTATAGAAATTTATAGCTCATTAATACTTCCAATTCCACAATACTCATCATCAACATGCATAATTTATTTGATATATATGTATCAAATCTTATGAGGAATTAAGTTAGTGTTTGGTAAGTAAACTGACAATTATAAAAATGTTATGTCAAGTGCTTCTTCTATGAACATTTACAAATAAGAAACTTTAATTAACAAGCTTGAGATTAGATTCTCATTGGTATGACTTTGGGGAGTTCTAAGGAGAAATATCAAAAAGTACAGCTTTCGATTGTAGACTTTTACTGGCTGAATATTGATGCGAGATAAATATCTAATTACTTGAACTTTTCAATCTCATAGATTGCTAACTAATTAGCTTAATTACTTGTTTTAGGTTTTTCACTAGCTTTTGTTACTTGCAATGAAATATCTTTTATTTGTGGAGCTTAGAATTTCAATGCTTTAAAATTTTCAATATACTTTCCTGTGAATGAATTGAGAGAGTTAATCATTAGTGCAGCCTTAATTATTTATGAGAGAGAGAGAAAAAGCAAAACAAATCAGTTGTATGCAACTTGTTTTGGGAACCAAGTGAGGCTTTGTTTCTTTAATTGAGCTACAATTGCATCTATTTCTTTATTGGTTGATGAAAAAGTAAAAAAAAAATTATTAAATATATATACAAATAAGGATTAGAAAATACGGAGACTTCCTTCAATTAGGGGCCCTAGGCAATGGCCTTATATTTAGGCCCTTCAAAATATTATCCACTTGGTTTTTTGGAGATGCATAAGGCCTCAAATTGAAAGATGCCCCATATGTTGCAACCCCAGTATATATAACACTAAAATGCTTTTGACTTTTCATCAACCATTACCAAAAAAACACAGCAACTGTAACTACATTGCAATTAAAGAATCATAGCCCAACACTTGATTCAAAAAAATAAGTCGCATACAATCATAGCCCAACACTCCATGTAACAATAGTTTGGTAGAGAGAGAGAGTACATAGGATGCCAGGCCAAATTACCGAAAGCAGAAGTAAAGCAAATGATTATTATTTCTGCTTTCGGTGCTTTTGGCATCCTATGTACTCTCCTCTCTATAAAAGAGAGTGAGCTTCCCTTTGTGTAATATTGAACATATATATACAAAATATATCAATACACTGAATTCCTTTTCTCTCTCTCTCTCCTCTCTCTACCAAAACTATTGTTACAACTCGACTTGGCTTCCCTAAAGGAAGTCAATGCGTGAAAACAAAACAATTCAACTCTGAGTGCATGCTATTTGGTTTTGTCTCCTAATCAATAGTATTATCATAGGATGGATATGAGATTTTGAAACTATCACCCTCTTGGCATCTTCAACAAAACCTTTTTAGGTAGAAGAATACAACAAACTTGCTATGATGTAAGCTAAGAAACACCAACATTTCTAAGAAGGTGGTGTGTTGGTGCAATACTGTGTTGGACACCGACACATGACATGACACTTGTCAAACACTTACAAAAATCATCAGACACCGTCGGAATATGTCCTGTTAGTATATTATTATATGTTAGTGTTTAGCTTTAATAATTAGTGTCCCCTTACTTTATGCTTTCGGTGCCTCAATTGGAGAGGAGAAGACAACATAGGATGCCAATTGAGGCACCGAAAGCATAAAGTAAGGGGACACTAATTATTAAAGCTAAACACTAACATATAATAATATACTAACATGTCCAATTTCTAAAAAGAAGTCTAGACTCAAATATGATTTAGTGAATATCACTTTACTCCCCTCATCTATGAACCCATACATTTTGACCTCAACTATAAAATGTACATCACTTTCACTCCCTGCAGGCCCCCTCCAAACCACCTCTAAAAAAGTATATTTGTACAATTTTCATAGTTGAGGGGGTCTTAGTGTACTTAGCCCATAAAATAACTTCAAATCCAATAAAGTTTAAAAATTATTATTTTGAATTAAATATTCATTATATGATATATAATAATTATTTTGCTTATATATTCCATATAATATATATAAAATTATATATTTTGCATGGTCGCCCATGTGTCGTGTCCTACATTCTTTAAAAAAATTTGTGTTGTTGCGTGCCATGCTTCTTAGGATGCAAGTTATTGACAAAAAATTGATATGCAAGGCAAGTACTCACACAATTGAGCAGCCAGTGCTTCTCTGCCTTTTCTTCCTTGCCACTTCCTTCCTCCTTGGAGGTTGAAGCACAACCTTGATTGCAGTATCAAAAACAGCTTTGACGTTCTAACGATCAACGAGGAGCCATTAGAATTCAGTTGAGAGATTATTTAAAATCATTTATATTAACAATGACTACAAAACCGGGGATGGAACTTGGCATATATGGTTAATGATGATCAAAACATTCTCAAAGTCATATTTCTTCCATAAATCTACCTGTTGAGTCTTAGAGCTGCACTCTATATATGCCGCTGCACCGATTTGTTTCCTCAGCTCCTCCCCCTAAAATAATATAATCCAGTTAAGCAATTTTTTTAAACTATGCCCATTTAGAAAATTAAATACATAAAAGTTAGAAATTATTGATGCACACTTGAGCAGTTGTTATGATGTTAGATCCCATATGATCAGCTAGATACCCTCTGTCTTCACGGAGATCTGAAAAGACAAAACACGATTAATTTGATGTTATTTATTATATACTTCCATGGACCCACTTCCCAAAGGTCCTGGATGCAACACTATGCTAAATAAAATCGAGAAAATGTTTTTTGTTGCGTACCTAACTTTGTTCCAACGAGAACAATTGGAACATTGGGTGCAAATCGACGAAGTTCTGGCATCCACTGAATAAAATTTGGAAAGGAAAGGCTCATTAGCTTGCAGATTATATCTAACAAGAATAAAAAACAGAAGGCTCTCCAATTGATGTCAGTGAATCATTTTAAAAAATATGATTTCAAGCTTGAAGAAGTATTTGAAGTCTGTCTTAAAACTAGGACTTCACAAAACAACCTGATCTTGGACACAAGTTCAAAACTACTTTTGTTTAGGAAATATGCTTTAAATTCACGTGGGCTGATAAAAAAGTCAAAAAGCATCACTTTTTGTAAATAATTGCACCAATTTCCAGACTACAAAAAACAGGAACACTTTTGCACAAATCACTGGTGGCCAATCGGCTACAAAAATTGGTTGTCGCCACAAACACTAGCCGGTCGACCACTCACACTAGTCAGTCGGCTACCTCAAGTGGCCGGTCGCCACCAGCTTCTCCAAAATGTTGTTTTTGCTGCAATAGAGAACAACAGAGGCAAAGCAATGCATTTTGCAGAAATGTATGTACTGCCACTCTCCTCGTCATTTCTCAAGCTCAAAGAGTGTGGCGCTTGACTCTCAAGCCACCAATCAAGCATCTCAATGCATGATGGCCAAAGGGTCAAACTTGTACAATGTTAATGAATGTACAAATAAGACCCGAAGAATCTCCACCCTATCACTGCATGATCAAGGGTGTTGGTGACCAAGAAACGTGACACGTTTCATCACTTTGAGTATGAAACGTCCCACATTTCCTTGTGTTTAGATTAACGTTCGATCCAAACACATGAAATGCAACATAAATGCTTATATTGTTCATGTTTTACTTGGTTCAATTCTTGTTTACACATTTTAGCTTACCAATTAGTCCTTTAGCCGGGTTAAGTCCAATGTGAAATCCTCTAATTGGAAAGATGGCCTAAGCCACAAGTGCCTTGAGTATGAAAGAGGTCTAATGCTTTTGGTTAGTAGAAACCCTCAAGGGAGGATTAAAACCATTAGCATGAATGCCTCAATTTCATGCTCAAGCTAACAAGGCTCAAGACCACTTTCAAAGCAAATTGAAAAGTGAAGAATGGAGAGAGGTGGTAGACTTTCAGATGCTAAAATGGCATGCTAAAGACACTAAATATGTAATCAACATATACACAACATGTTCCGAAGTTAAAACATGAAACTGGTGAAGGACGCTACACTAGAGGCATGCAATATCAAGCTCCAACAACCAAACCAGCTCATAATAGAGCTAAATCATGCTAAATCAGTGGCCTAAACATGCTAGAATTGAAGCATAAATGCCAAGAAAAAATGCTCATTTGTTAGCTCGCAAATGAGGCTCAAAGCACAACTCTCAAACGTAATAAAAGAGTGATATATGTGAGAGTGTGACAGAGGCATATGCTCTGAAATTACATGCTAAATGATGCTATGGCATGCAAAACAACCCAAGCAAAGCATGTTAGAAGCCTTAAATCACAAAGCTAGTGAAGCCATTTACACTATAGCTATACAAAGCATGAGTCATGTGATCAAAGCAACCCAAAACAGAGCTAAATCATGCTAAATCAGTAGCAAAAACAAGCTGAGATAGAGCCTCAAGGAGGTAGAAAAACATGCTCACATATTAGGCCATCTACACATACAAACAAAACACAAGGAGGGGAGGCCAACCCCTCTTATTTTGGACCTCAAAACATGGTTTTTGTCACTGAAAAATCTCTTGAGTTTCAGTGGTAAAATGGCCCAAAAAGTTTGATTTAAAGATGGTAAGAAATGGTGCAAAAGCTATACAAGCTAAGGAGCAAAAGGGAGAGACAACCCCCTAAAACAAAGTAGGCGCAAACCACCATTTTAGGACTGAAAAAACAGAGATTTTGTAGTTGGAAACCAGCTCAAAAACAGTATGCAAAGGTGGCCACACAAGTGTGCAAAAATAAGCTTAAGGAAGGTAAGTCTTATACCTTTAAACACAGCACTTAAACAGCCACTATCTAAGCCAAAACCAGCCTTTAACAACCCAAAATAGGTCCAAGGACCTTAGCCCAAAGATATGACTTTGATGAAGGATGTCTAGGCAAAGGAGAAGTTATCTCTACTTCTATGCACACTCTCTTCTTGTATGCACAAAAGGGCAAGAGAAAGAGAACTCTAGAGAGAGAGGAATGTAGAGAGAGAAAGAGATTTTTAGAGAGAGAGGCTCCCAAACTTTCTCCCCCTTCAAAATGATAAATATGGCCTCCATACATTACAAAAAGAGAGCCTCAAGTCGAATATCTTATTACAGGACAGCTGGAGGAGAAATATTTGCAAATTCTGGGCTTTCTGGACATTTATGGCCATAAGGGTCACTCTTGGCCGACCTATGGCTGGCACGCTCCATTTGTGGCCTGCACACTCCCCCAGAGGCCGACGTAAAAAACTAGTCCTGGTCCCGACTTGAAGCAAGCATAAACTCCTTAATCTGGACTCCTTTTCAGGTCATTCTTGAGCCTAAACTGAAGCCCCGGAAGTCTTCTTTCCAATGGTGATAGCCTCACATCAAAATTCCAAGTGTGATAAGAGATATCCCTCTTTTTGTACTGCTCAGTTTCAGTCCAACCGGATTGATGTCCAACTTCAACCAACTATATCTCCCTCATCCGGACACGGCTTTCAGAGATTCTTGAGTGCAAAATGAAGCCCCGGAAGTCCACTTTCCAACGGTGGTGGCCTCATAGCTGAAATCCAAGTGTACAAATGGATAGGTCTGCTTTAGCAAGGGCTGCTCAACTCTCTCTTAACAATTCATGCCCATCTTCTTCCCCAACTTTGGTTTCTTCCCTCTCCTCTTCTTTTCTTCAACCCCAAACCCCTAAATAAGGTGTTTTGAATATTTTTTCAGATATTTCACCTCTCTTTCATTCATTTTTACTTTGTCCTTGCTCGATTTACCGAAAGTGCAACATTTAACGAAATACGAGCCTCGGAACATCATAGGAACTCTTTTTCAAAAATATTTTGAAAGAGAGGATTTTAAGTCTAAAAAAAAAAATTGGTCAAAATAGTTTTAGTCCAAAAATGGGGTGTAAGGTTGGGATTTGGAGCTTCTCTTTGCCGAAAAAATCGAACCTTTGCACTGCACAACTTTCACCACCAAGTAAACAATCAGTAGCACCCAAGTCTTAAGGGCAGTCAAAAATGGGGTGTCTACACCTTGGTATGGGCTACCTGGAAGTTGAGGCACTACCGTTAGCTCACTCTGTAATCCTGGTTTCGAGATTAGATCCCATCAAATATCTTTTGAGAAACCAAGCTTACGAGTAAGCTAGCCTGTTGGTTGCTTCTTCTCTCCAAATTGATCTTACATATGTTACATGCAAGTCGGTTAAGAGAGAAACTATAGCGGAATTCCTGGCAGATCTCCTAATAAAGGGGGATGAAGTGGTGGAGCACTTTTTCCGAGATGAAGATATTTTGCAAATAGAGGAGAAAACTTGGACGATATACTTTGACGGAGCAGCCAATCAATACGGTTATGGGATCGATTGATTGCTAATAGCACCTAATGATTCCCGTATACCCTTAGCCTTCAAACTTCTGATTCAAAGTATCCAACAATGAAGCAGAGTATGAGGCGTGTATTACTTGTTTAGAAGCCGCCTTAGAACTAGGGCAAAAATATTGGACGTCATCAGGGATTCGAATTTGGTTGTGTCTCAAGCCAACGGAGATTGGAGGGTAAAATAAGAGAAAATGAAGGTTTACTATCAGGTCTTGGATATGCTAATTCCGAGGTTTGAAAATTAACGTTTACCCATCTACTAAGGGAGAACAACCGGTTCGCTGATGCACTAGCAACTCTATCTTCTATTGTAGACATTCCATGGGGAGTTAGGATGCGTCCGTCATTACTGAGCAAAAGTACACGCCGGCCTATGAAACCATTGCCGCGATAGATGAGGCTTCATACAAGAACCCTTGGTACTATGATATCTGGAAATTCCTGGAAAATAAGTTGTATCCGCCAGGAGCAAATGCCAAGACAAAAAGAAAATACGGCATCTGGCCGTCCAATTATCATCTGTAAAGGCAAGTTGTACAAAAGAGGCCATTTGGGATGCACAAGCTATGTGTTGAGGAAAAAAAATCAAAACGCCTCATGGAGGCCATCCATAGAAGAGAGTGTGGAGCCACATGAATGGTGTAATGTTCGCCCGAAAAATCCTTAGACAAGAATACTACTGGTCAACCATGGAAGAGGATTGTATTGGTTTTGTGCGGCGATGTCACAAGTGCCAGATTCATGCCAATCGCATGAACATTCCACCGTCAAAGCTCTACAACATGACTTCACCATGGCCTTTCTCTATTTAGGGGATAGATGTTATCGATGTAGTTACGCCAAAAGGGTCAAACGGCATGAATTCATTCTGGTAGCAATCGACTACTTCACAAATGGTGGAGGCTCAGTCCTACTCCGTGCTGAAAGCGTTGTATGTGGCTAAGTTCATCAAAAATAACATCATATGCTAGTATGGCGTTTCAAATGAGATTATCTCTGATAATGGGTCACACTTAAAGAAAGAGGTGATAGACTTGCTTGAGAAATATAACATGGTTTCCATAGTCATCGACCTACAAGCCACAAACCAATGGAGATGTTAAAGCTACGAACAAAAATATCAAAAGAATTCTGCAAAAAAATGGTAGAGACTTACAGGGATTGGCCAGATAAATTGCCATTTGCACTCTGGGCTACAGAACCTCAATCTGAACGTCTAGAGGGGCAACCCCCTATTCTCTTGTCTACAGGATTGAGGTTGTTTTGCAGATCGAAATTAAAGTACCCTCGCTACGAATTATGGCCGAGTGTCAAATAGCAGAGGCATATTGGCAACAAAGTAGGTTTGAGGAATTAATGTTATTTCATGAGAGAAGACTAAGGGCATTGTATTGTGTCCAGGGTTACCAACGCCGAATTACTAGGGCTTTTAACAAGAAAGTTAAGTCCAGAAATCTTCAAGAAGGGGACATGGTGCTGAAAGACAACTGAGCTCCCATTCATGACCCGAGGGGCAAGTTCAAACCCAACTGGACCAGTTCTTACATCATCAAGTCAATCTGGTCAGGAGGGGCGATTATTCTTATGGAGTTGGATGGCCTAGAGTTCTCGTAACCGATCAATATAGACAAGTTGAAGAAATACTACCCCTGAGAGGCTCGCTAGCCCAAAAACCCAAAAGGGCGACCTAGGCAAAGTTAGAGCATGAAAAATTAGAAATAAAGAAAAACTGAGGTCCCAAGGTGAAAACCCTAAAGGGCGACTTTGGCAAAAGTTAGAGTGTAAAAGGAGAGAGTTAATACGCGAGTGAACCTAAACTGAACTACGTAAGGCCTGATTCTCATCATTGGGATACGTAGGCAACTTCATCTTGAAGTTCAACCGTAACTATCTCTGATTCAACTGTCCTATCAATTTTCTTGATCAAGTCATCCTTATTCATCATTTACTAGTTCGGTTGCGCCATTTATTTCGGGAAGAAAAGTTGATTACAGTGTAGAGCAGCAGTGATATGCAATCAAGGACAGTTATGATTTCTTTTGATTCGGGACTATACATCTTAAGAATCGATTTTGTGCGTGTCAAGTGGTGGTCGTTTTCGAAAATTGTTTTGAAAAGTTTTACTAAAAGCTGATTTTGTTCAAAATTTTGCCCTTTTATAACTTGGACCATTTTTGGACCCAAAGGAAAATTTTCAATACTCGCAACTTAATTTTATTAATTTCAACACAAGTACATTCTCCAACTCTTTGATTTAGATCAAAGTTTCTTTTTACATCTTAAACTTGAAAAGAAAATATCAAAGCAGTAAAACTAGGGCACAGCTAAGTCAGGTGGCTCTATGCCAAAGATGGCCCAATCTCTGCCTCCTCTTCAAGCCAAGCCAAGCACTCCTCAGACAGGGTGTAATTGAAACTAATGGTAGTGACTAGAATTTCTCTTGTCCTCCAAGCCGCGAGATATCGGGGTAGTGCGAAGCATGAACCAAAAATGAAGCTGTGTATTCCACTCTCTCATCTGGACATATCTGATCATGCCCGAACTGGCGTCTGAATCGAAGAGAAAAATGAAATACGCAATGTGTGAGGCCAATCAACTCTACACTCTACACTCGACTGTCGGGACATATTGTAGCTCATCTCAACCAAATTAAGCCAGAGGCAACGCCAAGTTATGTCAGCTGCGGACCGGCTACACATCCAATTACACCATTAACCTTCTGAGGGGAAATCCACTAGCCGTTGACGAAAGAAGTAAGCTCGGGCCAAGTAAATTGGACAAGGGTTCACTACTTGCAGTTTATCCATAAGCCATACCTGGGGAGGGACAAAAAAATAAGAGAGATTAAAGAATAGAGAGGTGTACGATGAGAGAAAAATAAGGACAGGGATTTAAGAGAAAAAATAGAGAATGAGTGTGAGTGATGTAAGATTTATAAATCAAAAGGGTGAAAAGAATACCTAGAGAAGTAGAGGACTCCTGTCAACGGGTGTCTCTCCTCGACGAAAAGCATCTAAACCCATCAAGGTTTCGGCTAGTGCCAAAACCATGCAACTCTTACCCTCTTTCAGACGTTAAGCCACTTCGATCAACCGGATGCTAGCCCGCCGAAACTAGGGGCACAGAGGAATTGTGCAAGAAGGCATAAATAGAGAGCATATTGCTGGTGGCCTCACCAAAAAAGATCACTCCTATCTCCAACAGCGGAAAATCAATGAACTAAACTGGAGATGTCTAGCTCCCCATCATGTGCCAAAGACCAAGCCTCATGTAATGTTAACCCACACATCCGTCCCAAAGCTTGGGCATGGCCAAAACAGGGCTGCAGTACGATTTCTTAGTCACGCGGGACTTCATCAAGGCTCGAAATCCTCAAGTGTCAGACACACTTATTGGGATTCGAATTAAAACACATGTGTGATCGGATTCCAACATCGAATGACAGCATAGCGGAATGGAAAACAAAGAGAAGTTTAACTCAGAGGAAAAAGGGCATTTAGGCCAAAACTGCGAAATTCACCTTTTCTGAGTCGTCCAAAGTGGTTATCCAGTCTCAGAGCCTATTGTTGCATGTCTCTACCTTGAGAGCAAAATATTAAAGATTTGTTATTCTACCAAAACAACAGCATGGGAGCATCATTTATAGAGGATGAGAAGGAGCAGTGCATGATAGCTAGGTAACACTGACTGACCTCACACTAAGGCCCGGCCTGCCTATTTATGTCCAGCCGAGTCTAAATGATGGCTCAAATCAGTGCAGTTGCAGGAAAAGCTGACCTTCGCTTGACGTACCACAGTTGTATTTTGAGTCTTGTTTTGATTGTACCAAGTTTTTCGAGTTGTATTTATTTTGTTTTCTGTTATCGAGTTGTATTTCACATTTTGTCCAGTTGTGGGTTGTTATCCAATTCAAGAATGAATGCAAGAGCAGATATTCGTTGTTTCAAGTCTTATGTGAAGTTACCATGCAAGGGTTATGCCATTCATCATATGTCATTCATTACATTGTGCAAGGAGATCACTCAAAAAAAAAAACTTGTCTTTTATAACTAGCGGGTCCAACCCCAATCATTGTTTTACAAGGCAACAAAACAAAAGAAAATCCTTCAAAAAAATAAGCAAAAGGGTCTATCTGAAGCTAGTCTTTAACTACAAAACAAAGACAAAAACTAAAACTAAAACAAAATCGCCGCCCTCATCAGTAACCCATCCTCGCCCTTCTCCTCGGCTGCGGAGGAGGTGCATCGCTGTTATCGCTGAGGTTACTGGACTGCAAGTCAACCTCCTCTCCCTCGTCCTCGGGGTCATAGACCCGTCAAAAGACTCCTCAGAAGGTGAGCGCTACCTCGCTCGGTCTCTCCCTCGATCGGCTCCCCTCGGCCTCTCACTAGGGCCCATCTCCGTATACTGGCTGGAGAAGGTCTTGTGGGCACTGCTAGTGCCAGATCAAGCTGAAAAGAGTACAGGTATCAATATGGACTAACAGGAGTATAAACAAGATGGCAACAATAGTGAACTACAGATAGAATGTACCTCAATCCCATGGGTGACTAAGGCGGCCATTGTCGAAAAATCTTATTTTCCAACAATGTGTTTTACCGCTCGGGTGGTAAGTATGCTCTCAAGCGAAGTGACAGGTGAAAGTTGGTTAGCACCGCCTTTCTAGACACATCGCTCGAGCGGTCTTTGCGACTTTGGATTCTCAGATGCTCATTTCAAGGTTTAACGCTTCCAAATTTCTCTCAGAATATTGAAAAACAATAGTTCTATCTTATAGAGAGTTGTTATTGGATTTCCCTTGATGAATTGATGATGATTGTTGCACATCTTGGAATTAATTGAATACATCAAGAGGTTTTGATTGAATCTACCTTCCTTAGCGTTCAACCGGTGGAATCCAGCTGAGTTGGAGTTTGTGGATTCAAACTCAGCAATGAACAATCCTGAGTGGACAATAAAGATGTTCCAGAGTCTCCAAGTGCTTTTGTGGATTCATAGGTGGTAAGCTTGGTGAGGTCTTTTGTAATCTTCATACTTTCTTCTTAGTATATTTGTTCACATTGGGTCATGATTTTTTTATCACAACTGGAATTGTCCAATTGTGATATTTTTCCACATTTTTTTGTGTCACATTTGTTGTTTGCTCAGAGATAAATCTGAATCACTTTCATATTGACTTGATGATTTAGATTATTGTCTAATTTGAGAATTGTTATGAGCATTTGGATATATCACAGGTCCAGTTTCAGCACACAACCTCGATTGCAAATTGGATTTAGGCTGGCTTGAACAATTATCAGCTGAGTTTAGATAATCGCTTACGTTTTCGAATTTGCTTGAGTTGCACCTTTACCTATGATGAACCCACAAGAGTCTATGAACACAATCTAGTCTTCTCTTCCAGATGATCCTTCAACAAATCACTCATTTAAAACTACAAGGTCCCGATATTATTAGGAATGATTTTAAAGTATTTATGACATTCGTCTGTAATATTTAAGGCCAACTCATTTCTTACCTTTAATCACCATTTGTCAGCACTAACTTGCACAATTGAACACAACCAATTAATAATTAATAATTATACTAATGTTGTCGGATGGCCGGTCCATGTATGGTGTACTATAAAATTTTTAAAAAATGAATTATAAATATAATTTTTGTACAAAAAATCTTACACAATGATGTGTCAGTGATAATATTAAAATAATAAGTCACTCTTACGAATTTTTCCATTTGAAATGAACAAATATAAAGTTGATACATCATTTTGTATAGATATTATGTATAAATTTTATTTATATATCATTACTCTAAAATTTTACAACTATATCTAATGTGAATTATTGTATGAGTTAAAATTTTGTTGTCTTTGTAGTCATCGACCACATTAAATTGTTTAATTTACATGCAAAAAAATTTTGATAATCTAATTCAATTATGTTCATGGAGGACTGGGGTGGCTGCAGTGTCCCTTGCACAGCAGCCACTGCTGTGCAGTTAAATGAGTCCATTTCAAAATCTATTTTGATGATCTGAATCGTTCACATTTTAGAGTATATCGAATAGAATATACCTGCGAAAAATTAAGTTAATCAGATATCGTTAACCCTTTTATCTGCTCACATTTGGATTCATTTTTAAAACTTTAAATCAATTGTCATTTATTTTTGTATATACAAATAAGAGTAGATAAAAGGGTTAACGATATCCGATTAACTTGATTTTTTTCAAATATGTTCTACTCGATGTACTCTAAAATGTGAACAGTTCGGAGCCAAATGAACCCCAAAATGGGCCCATTTGACTGTAGAGCATAGCTGCAATCCAAATCCGTTGGTGGAGGGTTCGACACCAAATGAGCCAAACTGAGAGGTGCCAGTGCTTCAGATTCCAAAACACAAGAACTTGAAATTCCAAATGATCTATAAAATGTGTTTTTTGTACTTAGATTTTAATTTTTTATTTTGTTAATCTAATTCCTAAATTACAAAATGTGAGTTTAAATAGTCTTAGCGCTAACGTTATCTAAATTAATAGAAGATGGGGTATTTTTGGAATTTCACAAAAAAATAATTGTAACAAAATTATAAGATTGAGGACTAAAATTAAAAAATACGCATATTTTGGAGATCATAATGCAATAAAGTACATAATTTAGGGACCAAATTATAACAAAGTGTATACTTTAGAGATCATGTGTGTATTTTGTCCATTTGATTTTGTTGAAATTTTGAATAAAATTCTAAAAATACCTAAACTCTTGTTAATCGATTCTGACAGCAAGAACATTGTTGACCATTTAAAACCATATTTTGTAGTTCGGGACCAAATATAAAAATAAAAGATAGAGTACAATTACAACTTCATACTTGGGAATTATATAAATGTATGTTAACTTGTTGAGAAATTCTAATATACATCCTTTTAAAAATAGTATACCATGCACTTCTAGTTATGCTTTTTTTTTTTTTTAGTTATAACATTATTTTAATTATGACTTGTGAATTTTTTAATTATACCTTATGTTATGTTTAGTTATGATTTTTTTTTATTTATAACTCAAAAAATTAAAATTATACTTTTTTTTTTTAAATTATAAAATACATATGACGCACACATGTCCCTAACTTATTTGTTCTTTGCAAATCCCTTTGTCCAACTTATTAGTGTTTGAAGTAGTCTTTTTGCCTTTCTCTTTTTTTTCTTTTTTTTAGTTAATTCTTGCCAAATGACAGAGTATATATAAAACTAAAGTTAATCTATTTTATTCTTCCAATATTTAAATTATTATTTTCTTGTGACCAATAAAACTTTATTGCTCTAATATTGAAATTGAAGTTTTGAAGAAATGAACCTAACTTCAAACCAAGAATAGAGAGAGCATCCCTCAAGCATTATATTAGCTATTAAGATATGTTAAGGTTAGCATATGATTGGTCTATATTGTTTGCATTTTCCCGCTTTCTATTTATTGGCTTCTCACTAACATTTTAATTTGAACTGACATATGATTGGGTGTTTTTTGGTGTCAACATAATTAGAATTAGAAGGGTATGTTATGATTTTTTGCTCTTGCTCTCTCAAGTTAACATATACTGATCATCGTATATCTAATTTATTTTATTTTGTTTGCATTAAAAGAGAGAAGAAAAAAAAATCTTGCAAATTTTGGAATCAATAGGCTTGGAGACCAACTCAATTGGCTCATTTAAAACTCGTTGAGCGTGATTCGTTTATTATATAAATAAATTCAAATTCAATTTTTAGATTCGTTTAATAATTAACCTAAGTTTAAACAGATTCAAGCTTTGTTCGATAAGGCACGTGAACATAGATAATGAATTAATATTTATTTTTAATAATATATCAAATTGATTTTCAATAATTAATTTTTTTTATTTTCTACTTGTGGTTGATGTTTGTGTGAATTTACATATTTGATTAATAAAATTTATTAGGGACAATTACACACAAAAAAAAAAAAATAGTTTAACTATTTTAACAAAATAAATCCTAAATTTTTAATTTTGCCCATTTAAATTATAATTTTTTGATTTATTTTCAATTTAAACCATTTTTCTACTTTTGTTAACTAAAACTGATGAAAAAAAAAATATTTTAGTTATTAAACTCAATTTAGATATACATAAAATATCTAAAGTACCCATTTTCATTGAGTTTAATGACTAGAATACAATTTTTATCAATTTTACTTAAAAAAATAAGCAAATGGTTCAAATTGAAAGCAAATCAAAAGTTCAAATTTAAAATTGACAAAATTAAAAAATCAGAGTTTATTTTATTAGAAGGGTCAAACTCTAAGGTTTTTTTTGTAATTTTTCCAATTTATTATTAATATAAGCATTATTTTATATTTTGCTTTAAATTTCTTTCTTTTTTTTCATCTTAATAAACAAATTAATTTAAGTTTTTTTTTTTTAACCCGAGCTCGAACTCAACTCATTTATGTAATCAAGTTGACTCGAGCTGATCTCAAGTTTCTCAAATATTTAACAAACGAGCCGAGCTTGAGCTCAAACTTATCTAATTCTTAATAATCAAAATTGAGCACCTAAATTTTGCAGTCTTAGGAACTAGGTGCCCCTATGGAAGACTAATCCCTTGTCTAAGGCCTAATTTGATAACAGATTATTTTAGTAACATTTTAGATTTTTTTAGTTAAAATATGAAATAAAAAAAAATTAGTATGTTTAAAATAATTTTTAATTTTTTATGAAAAGATGTGAAAAATATAGAAAAAAATGAAAATTTTAACTTTTTAATATAATTTATTGACTTTTTAATTATTTTAGTAATTTTTAATTTTTAAACTAAAATATTGAGGTGTGAAAGGTGCCCTATGATGAAACTTTGTTCCTACCAAGTTATTTGTTCCTACAAGTTACTGTTCTTTCATATGATGAAACTTTTTGACTTCATCATACATAGATCGAGAGAAAAAGTCTTAAAATAAGAAAATCGAAGAGATTAGACAAATTATCCTCTCCCAACATAGTGGCCCACTTCTTTCATTTATATATATAGTGCATATCAATTGTCCAGATCCATGGATGTGTGTATAGATGTGGATGTATGATGAGGGTATTTTGGACCAAAAGAAAAACCAACGGTAGCATTTTGAAGTTCAAACTAGGTCAAATTGAAAGCAAGCATTAAAGAAAAACCTCCAACCATCCCAAACTATTATTAGATGATATATATACATAGAATAAAGAATCGTAGATTGTGTCCTTTAGCAGTTGAAGCTTTTGCTACTGCCAAACATATTGATGGTTCTTATGCATTATACAAGAAAGAGATTGAATAATTAATGCTGCTGTTGCCTAGGATCATTATATTACTCCACACACCCTTTTATGGTTTCTGTTTATTTTTTTATAGGCAGTGACTTTGGCCCAGTCCAAGATCGAACTAGATCGTGCTGTTGGCCCGTGAGGGCCCACCACGGTTCCGTTTTGATAATCTGAATAATATTAGGTACAATTACATTTACTTTTTAGACTTTTCAATTTATTATTGAACTAGTGCTGGAATTTGTCTTTGTATTGAACAAAAAAAAAAAAAAAAAAAAAAACCAATAAAGTATAAGCCTACTTCATCTTTTACCTGAACCTTTGAAATTTAACCATCATGTTTAACTTAAACTTGTAATATTACTCTATGAATACAATGAGGTTAAGTGATAAAATTAAGTATAAGCCTACTCTATGAATACATCATGTTTAACTTAAACTTATAAATTTAACCATCATGTTTAACTTAACTTAAACAATATTTGTTTTCTGGATTAGACTGATTGAGATTATGAATACAATGAGGTTAAGTGATAAAATTATTAGTATAGTAGTATTAAATTCAAGATATAAGGGATAAAAATATTTTCCCTACATTAATGTGGTGGTTATAAAAAGAAATTAAATGTGTACTTAAAAGCTCCAGCGATCGTTTGGCATGTGGGTTTGAGAGTTTTTTTTGGTATTTTAGCCACAAAAAGACAAAACAAGTTAAAAAGCCAATAAGTCAAAATGTCACATTCAACTATAATCATTTTAATTTTTCTCTCACAAAAGTCAAAAAAATCCAAAAACTATCCCAAACGAGACTTTTTAGCCCAAACTAAAATAACTCAAAAAGCTAAAAAAGCCAATCCACTCTCAAACGAACCCTTAAATGTTTTCATTACATAAAATGTGACTTGTTATTTCTGTAAACTGTAGACAAAATAGTTTTCACCGCAAATCTCATGAAATTGGATTAACAATTGGGAAATTCTATTTGCACAACTTTTTTCTCATTACATACCATTACTTAGTTAACATCTGTAATATTTTTAAATTTTGATTTTTTACTCAAAATACACCACAATGTTCCTTTGTAACACCATATGCATACCACATTCACCATCACTCCACACCATTGAAGACACTGAAAACTGTACATCACCAGCATTGAATGGCTGAACGGCACCGCCATATTGTCATCGTCGAACTTGTTTATTGAGGGGAACCATCGAATTGTTGTCACCATACCTATTGGGCAAAGATCTTTGATTCTCACCTTCGAATATATCTCACCTCCGAATCTCACTTAGGCGTTGTTTGGAAACCGTGGTTGAGGTATTATAGCCTGATTTGAGTTTTAGCCAAAAAGCCTCCAAATCAGATTTTTTCAAAAAAAAAAATAGGCTCAACGCCGGACAGTGTAGGCTGTGCCTACACTGTCACAGCCTCAAAAGTCATCATCAACGGCTAAATTACCATTTTACACCTTTACATCAATTTAAAAAATTATAAGTTAGGGACAACTTTGTCATTTTAAATTCAAATATCATTTTAACACACTTTTGAATACAACAACTCAACTAAAAATTCATCTCATCTTCCCAAACACAAAACTAAAATAGCCTACTAAATAGCCAAAAAACCAAAAAACCTCTAAAATAGCCACTTCCCAAACGAGGTTAGTTTGGTTGTCTCCATTTGATTTCAATTTAGTTAGCAATTCTCACATTTTTATAGTAGTTTCAATTTCGAATTTGGTTTGGCATTGATTGTTTGAAGATAATATTATTGTACAACTAAATAAAATTGAACTAATTAAATACATCTAAACTATTTATGTTAAACAAAATTAATAAGTTCAAGCTTTTTATACTGAACAAATTCAACTTGTTCGGACTTATTATGTTCAATTTTTTATGTACAAACAATTTACAGTTATTCGGCATTAAATTTGAACAAAATAATTTTGTTAAGATGTAAATATTCGAACATTGTGAAAATGTTCGACTCTAATTATCCGAATACGTATCGAACAAAAACGTCTCCACAACTATATGAACAGAAAAAACAAATACAAAATACTATAAGCAATAAACTTAGTTTTTTGTTGTTGCATTGTTCCAAATCAACATTTTGAGTGCCATTCATGGTGTCAAATCTTCAAATATGATTGATTTGAATGTTCCTAAAATCCTAAATCTTCAAAGACAACAACACTTTTGAGTTAAGGATGAAGAGAAGACAAACTTGTTTACAAGAATCGAAGGTTATGCCTACCACTTTAGTTAGTATAGCTATACCTAAAAAAAAAATTGCTGCCCCTTCCCCTTTTTGTCAATGTTGCCAACTCCCAAAATATTAATGTACCCTCGTGTATATAGTTGCCCAACTACTTTCTTCCTCTAACTTCTTTAGCCATTTCTACATCTGTCGTATTTGGGAGAGGTTGCTTAACAAGAATAGAATTGAGAGGGGAATTTATGCCGTGATAACTGGGCCTGGCTATATTATGCTCTTGTTATCGATCAGGCTAAGGTCCTGCTTGTTTTGGGTTATGCAGTGAGTGTCTAGTCGGTCAAACGCGCAGCGTGGTTTGACCGCTAGACCTGATCCAAGCTAGGTTTATTAACCGAGCTATTTTCCAGTGGCATTAAAAATCGGACTGAGTTACCTAAGAGGATTAGTCAAACGAAATTGGATTCAACACTTTGACCGAGCTAAATGAAGAGTCGCGCTAGATTTGCATAGCTTTGCATGTTGCATGGTTGAATCAAATGTTGACAAGATTAATGTAGTTTGGTTGCTCGGCTGGAAGCCATGCAAAGAGTTAAGCCATATCACTTGGCTTGCAATGAGGAGGGTGTTAAAGAATGGGCATTATCCTTTAAGAATATGATTCATATGAGGACTTTATGATGAGGAATTAGAGTCCTATTAGGATTGTCATGCAAAACTTATAAAAACTCAAATCTAACCTAATTCCAGGTTTTGCAATTACTATTCCTGAATTCATAGAGTTTTTTCTCCTTATTGGTCTTATTTGCTAACTTAAGTATTGGAGGGTTTTCAGCACATACTCGCCGGCTAGCTCACATTTGTGATTTCAGATTAAATGGTGACGTTCAGAGAAGAGCAAGCTTGATCAACAAAATTATACAAGTGAGGATTATTTCGTACTCGTACAAGAATGATGTAACTTGTTGATAATGAAGGATATTATAAATATCGTGTGTTAGATTATAATGGAAGAAATGATGAGTGATGGAAGATGGTGATGATAAAGGATATATGTTTACAAATAATAATGTGTAAAGAGAGCTTTTGTGTTTTGAGGTCATATTCTTTGAAGAGATTGTATTGTACACGTTTGTCCCGTTAACGAAGGATTTACAAATAGTCAATACAAAAGTGCCACATAAGCCTAAATACTCTATCATCGTGATCCTATCTTCTCTCCAGCCATACCACCGCTAAACGCCTCTTCTTTTTTTCCTGCAAGAACAATTATTCAGAGATCATATAATTGATGATAAGTCGAAGGAGATCTTGTACAGGAAACAAATAGGGCATTCCATATTATCACTTTTTTACAATATTGCAAACTCATCACAATTTATAATGTGCCTCTACAAGCAACAATCAATCAGTAATTAGAAATTCTAAGAAATATAGTTTGATTTGAATGATTATAACTGATAATTGTTGAAAGAAAATGCAGAAATGGCAGTGATTGGTGAGGATGGATGGAAAAGGAGGGTGCGGTCGATGGTGGCAGCGACGGCTCTGAGAGAGAGCGATAGTGAAGCAAAAGGGGAAAAGAGGACACAGTAGTTGGTGGTGGTTAAAGGAACAGAGGGAGGGAAACCGACGGTGTTCAGCAATTTGTTGCTGGAAGTGAGAAAATGAGTTGCAATAGAATAAGAGAGAGTGCATAATAAAATTTTGATGGGGTTTGCAAGTTTACTAACTTGGCCTCTTTTTGTTGGTTGTCCGTAAATTATGTATTTATGACACAGCTACATAAAATTTCTTTTTTAATTGGTAGAAAACACACAATTATTGCCTTTAATAGTCATTTATTTGAGAATATTATTATAATAATAATTTAATGTTATAATAGTGTATACTAAAAAAAAAAATGATGTGTAAGCTCCCGTTTGGGATCCTTGTTGGGGCTATTTTAGCTATATGCGGACAAATTAGTCTATTTCACCCATATGAGACAAAACCCATCACGTGCTGCCTAAAGCCTTTTAGGCAATGTTAAAATTACCAAACTACCCCTAGTTTGATTCCCTTTTCTGTCACACACTGCTACAAATCTAGCACACACTCATTCTCTCAATTAGAGCACCATTACACAAAAAAAGAGGTGATTTCAATGAATCCTTCACTGAAGAAGAAGAGCCACGGTTGTTGTACACATCTGAAGCCGATTAGAATACAGATCGACCATCGAAGAGCAACTATCGAAGGCCAATCGAAGTGCAGATCAACCGTTGTCCCCTGATTGAAGAGCAACCATCGCGTCCTCATCACAGCCTAGGACGGCAGCTGCGCACATGGCCAGAAATGAAAAAAAGAAAATTCAAAAGAAATAAAGTGATGCTCAAGGGCATTTTCGTAATTTGACATATGAACACATCATCACCAAGTCAAAAAGTAAAAAAAAATCAAAAAACCTATCCCAAACGAGGCTTTTTAGCCTCAGGCTGAAAAGTCAAAAAGTTAACCAACATCCCAAACGAACCCTAAATAGAGTTTCCCTTAACTATTTTTACCTCTCCTTATGAATGGTAATCCCCATCCTTTAAAAGAGTTGTAGTCTTATAAGTAACGCTCCGAAATAAACACAATATATCCATCTCATAACAATCAATAAATAACAATATAAATTAATTGATAAGTTTTTATTAATCAGAGTTTGATATACAAAAGGCGACACATGCGACATATATTCATAAATAGTACATCCTGAATCTATAGTATGTGTTACAAGATAGTGAAAAGAAATTAAAGCTAAACAGATAATCATATGCCCTAAAGGCTTACATCTTTCCAAGACAATGCTTGGATACATCAAAAGTAAGTCTTAAGCTTAATACAGATAAAGCCCTAGGCTTGTGCAAAATTAAATACAAAAATAACAACACTGAGCCTTCAGCTCCACAATCCTCCCAAGTTAAGTCCTTGGTGGAGACATATCACCAGCACCTGAAAATGGTTTTTTCCACAGAGGGTGAGTTAAAACCCAGTAGAAACACTACACCACAATATATAAATCTTAACAAAGCCATAAAGTTTTATGCATATGCAATGCCAGTACCAAAACATTTATAACATTTTTCAAAAGCTGTGTTATGCCAAGTTTATATCACAATTCTCAAAACTATACCCTTTACGATAGAGAGTAGGGGGAAATCTCAAACCAATAAAACCTTTCACGGATATTTCGTCCACTAGAAATCGTCAATCGGCACCCATGTAAACGTAGCCTATACAAGTTCTACTATTGCCATGCTACGGATATTTCGTTCGCAGGAATCAGCACCCATGTATACACTCATTTTTCGGACTTTCACTCTAGACACACTAGCCAACTTAATTTGGTAATACACACATCTTTCTAACGTTCACCTATTTTTCTCAAAATCATATACATTTTTAATGTATTAAATAAACAACAATGTTCAATGCACATGGATGAGAAATTAGTATTAGTTCACTAATTCTCATGCAATTTCTACAACACTCATATATCCTCCACTAATAGCCCAAAACAAATATCTCTAAACAGATAAATAAATTTCATTAAAGATATGCTTTTTCAAAATTTCAAAATGGGAGTGATAATACATATCAACTCCGCCATCATCATCAACATTCAACTCCGCCATCATCATCAACATTACTTCAATTTCATAATTCTCAACATTAATTCCATTTTCTCCTTACAATCTCAAACATTCACATTTTAGCACAAAACCCCTTTCTCTTTGAAAATCAATTTCAATATAGGAAATACCTTATATCAACATATATCAACTCCAATTTCATACCCACAAGCTTTTTCAAGAAAACCATTTGAAAACCCCTCTTTTTCTTTTTGATTTCGAACCTTAGCTTTTACCAAACACCCCCCCAAACCACTATAATCTTTTGAAATAACAAATAACTAAGATAAAACTCATACAAAGTGTGGAGAATCCCTATCTCAAGTTTAGAAGATGATTGAGAGAGTCAGGAAACTTCAACAATGTCGAAACCCAATAACTTGTTCGGATGAAAATAAAGCTCTATGTGAGCTTTAACTTCTTCTCAAAGAAAATAGGGTAAAGAAATCAATGGATCTAGTTGTTTTAGAAGAGAGAATGTGAGTTTTAGAAAGGGAGAGTGTAGATCTAGGGTTTTTAGAAAGTTTAGAGAGAGAAATGAGTGAAAAAGTGATGTAAAAAGTGACTATTACGGACTGATATACGCGCAGACCGCTTGAGCGCAAGAAGTGACGCTCGAGCGTAAAACACAAAAGATATGACCGCTCGAGTGCAAAAAGTTGTCGCTTGAGCGTGAAATACAAACTCCCAGTAGTTTTACAGACAGAAGACCAACACTCGAGCACAATAAGGGCCGCTTGAGCCAAGACTGCTCGAGCGTAAGAATCTTCGCTTGAGCGAAGAATACCAATTCTCAGTAGTTTTGTAGACCTGCAAAAGTATTGAGAGTTTACAAAGACCGCTCGAGCACAAGAAGTGACGTTCAAGCGTAGAAGCAAAATTCTGGGTAACAAGTTTTTGAAAAATAAGGTACCAACCTGTTCCAAACGCAACCAACACAACCCAAATGCCAAACTCAAAGGGGTATAATGGAAATAAACATGGATAACTATATAAAAAAATGAAATCCGGATCTAAAACATCAAATGAGTCAGGTCCAAATCAGAAACGCTATATTATGAAATTGTCAGTCTCCTATCATTTTATGACAACCAAACATGATTTCAATGAGATCCACGAGTTATTTTCAACCCACGTTCTTAGAGGCCAAACAACATTGAACTTTACCACTATCACCACCATTAGAAATCCAATCCACTAAGTGTTCGTTTGGCAATGACTTTTTTAGTTGGTTTTTTGATTTTTTTGACTTTTTTAACCTAAGACTTTTTTGGTTGTTTGGTATTCTTGTTTAGCTTTTTTAGCTCTTTAGCTTTGTTTTGGCAAATTTTTTTTTGTCCTTTTATGATTTTTGGCTTTTTGACTTTTTTTGCCATTTTATGATATTTTTTAGGTCTCGTTTGGAACATATTTTTTTAGTAATTTTTTGACTTTTTAGCTAAAATATGATATAAAAAAAATTAGTATGTTTGGAATGACTTTTTGACTTTTTACGAAAAGATGTGTAAAAAGTATAGAGAAAAAGGAAATCTTTTACTTTTTAGTATAGATTGTTGACTTTTTAGTTTTTTAATAATTTTTTGACTTTTTGACTAAAAAAATCACTTGTCAAACGAGACCTTAGCCCAACTCAAAAACCAAAACCCCTGAGTTAGTGGATTCGCCAATTTAATTTGATTAATTCGTATTTAATTAAAATGAATCCGCTTGAATTTGTTTATTAAACAAGCAAGTGGAGTTAAATTTTTTTAGGGTCTGTGTGGTAACGTTTACGTTTTTAGTTTATATTTACAAAAATTTATAAACTGATTTTTGTTTATTTTTTATTTATTTTTAGAAAAACATAAACTACAAATGCGTTTGGTAATTGACAAAATGTTTAAAAAATTTTAAAAATATAAAAAAGAGTGAGAAATGGCAAGTTGTGGCAAGTGGCGGTGGAAGACGGTGGTGAAAGTAGTGACGGTGGGTGGTGGGGTAGGGGGTGGTGGGTGTAGGTGTGGTGGTGGGTGGTGGGGTGACGGTGGTTTGTGGTGGGTGGTAGCGAGGTGGGTGGTGTGGTCGGTGTGGTGGTGGCGGGGTATGTGTGTGGCAGATGGGTGGCGGATGGTGGTGGTGGCGGATAGGTGGTGTGGGTGGGTGGGTGGGTGACGGTTGTAGTGGTGGTATAGCGAGTGGGTGGTGGTGGTGTGGTGTGCGAGATGGCGGTAGTGGTGGCGGAATGGCGGGTGGTGATGGTGGGTGGGTGGGTGACTGGTGGGGTGGTAGCAATGGTGGTGTGGTGGTGTGGGGCGGTGGCGGTGGCTGCGGCGGTGTGGTGGGTGTGGTGCAGGCGAGTGGCGGATGGCGGGTAGGTGGCGGTGGTAGTAGTGGTGGGTAGGTGGGTGACAGTGGCGGTGATGGGTTGGTGTGGTTGGTGATGGCAGGTGGGTGGCGAGTGGTGGTGGGTGTGGTGGTGGTGGTGTGGTTGTGGTAGTGGGTGGTGGGTGGTGGGCGGGGTGTGTGTGGTGGTAGTGGTGGCGGGTGTGGATGGTGTGGCAGGTGGGTGGTGAGTGTGGTGGCAGGTGGTAGTGGCGGGTGGTAGGTGATAGCGGGTGGATGGCAGGTGGGGTGGTGGTGGTGTGGTGGCGGCGGCTAGTGGATGGCAGGTGATGGTGAGTGGTGGTGGCAGATGGTGGTGGGGGGTGCGTGGTAGGTAGTGGTAGCGGAAGACGGTGGTGGAAAATGGTGGCGAGTGATAGCTAGTGTTGGGTGGTAAAAAAAAAAAAAAATTCAAAACTCAAACGAAACACATTTTTTGAGTTTACATTTTTTGGTCAATTTATAAGCTGAGACCACTGATTTATAAATCAAAAATTTACCAAACAAGTTTTTATTTGAGTTTTTAAATTTTTATAAATATAAACAGAAAATTGAAAACGTAAGTGTTACCAAACGGCACCTTAATGTTTTTTTCTAGTTTATACGTCCGTTTACTTCTGAGTACAAAACACTCTGGCTTGTTTGGTTTGTTTTGGGAGAGTTGTTTTTGAAAAAAAAATTGGGGAAAGAGTTTAGAAATTTTTTTGGTTTGTTTGGTTGTATATTTTGGGAGAGTTATTTTTTGGAGTTTGGGATGATTTGATATTTTGAGAGAATTTGAGTAGATGTGTGTGAGAGAAAAAGTGATTGAGAAGGAGAGAGGAGAGAGAAAAGTGATTGATTGATGTGTAAGAGAGAGAAAGTGATTTTGGAATTTTTTTGAAAAAACTCAAACCAAACAATTTTTTAGAAATTTTTTTCTAAAACTCATCTCCCAAATGCAAATCAACATACCCTATTTTGGAAGGTGTTTCTTTTCTTTTTCTTTTTTTTTCTGCTTATTAACTTATTATGAAAAAAAAAAAAAAAAAACAGAGAGAATAAAGAGGTAATATGATACAAATAAACCAAAGCTACTTTTTATTGCCTTCCCAAAAGAGCCTTTTAATCATCCAAACTTTGTTTCAAAAATTCTATTTGCTCCTGTTTGGAAAACATTTTGTTTTTAGTTTATATTTATAAAAAATTTAAAAACTATCATAAAACTTATTTGATAATTTTTTTGTATATAAATGATTATCTCAGTTTATAAATTTGAGAAAAAAATGTAAATTCAAAAAATAAGTTTACATTGGTTTTTAAACAGAAATTTAAAAATTTGACTAACAAATTTTTTTTCAAATATTTTTTTTTCAAATAATTTTTTTTTCAATTAAATGTTTTTTTTCAATTAATTTTTTTCAATCATAATGTGTATGATCCCATTGTTATAAATAATAAAAAAATAAATATAAATATTTTAGGCCTGAACAAATATATTTTTTAGTTTAAATTTTTAAAAAATTTCAAATATTTTGTTTTAAACCAAACACGTTTATAGTTTATATTTTTCTAAAGTAAAAACAAAAACTAGTTTAAAGAATTTTCATAAACATAAACAAAAAACGTAAAGATTATCAAATGTTAGTACACATCACAAATGATGTTTGGATATAAATTTCTAAGCAAAAGTCAGATGATATGATATGATATGATACAAATTTCTTTGTTAATTATATATATACTTACAAACTTGGAAGCATTTCCAATGGTCTGTCATTAGAGTTTCCAAAGCCAAATTTTGTTAAGTGTGGAAAAAAAAAGAAAAGGAAAGAAGATGTTTTTAGCGAGCTGCTATTGGAGTTACTAAATTCAACAATGTTAGGTAGTTTAAAATTTTGTGGCTCAAATCACTTAAAACGACATCGTTTTAAGTGTAAAACGACGTCGTTTTGACATATTTGAGCCATTTGAGTTATAAAATTTTTGATTACCAAATATTTTCCTTCTAAATTATAGCAATGTCGAAATTATAATTTATCATTTTGCTACTATTATTATAACTTTGGCAATATTATAATAGCAATTATCATGGGAGATTCTCAATAGAATGGACAACAAGGTGTACTACTTGTATTAATAGAAACTTTAGGGGCCTTCATGGTAATTAGCAGAAAATTGAATACAACGTTTCTGTGCATAAATGGATGGATCCCAGCTAGGAAAGTGTCTAGCTAGCTAGGTGCCGTTTGAGAAGAGGGCCCCATCTTAGCTTTCTGTTTTTCAAAAAATTTACTGTTGGGTTTGAAATTCATCGAGAGGGATGAAAAAGTGATGCGTCTGTGAATCCCCTTTGATTCTTTCTCTCTCTAGTTTTCATTTTCTATTGTTTTTCTGAAAATACAAGGAGAGAGAGCGGCTATATATCTCTATCAGCTCTTTCTTCTTGTCTCTTCAGACATTTCCAGATACTTTCTCTCTCTAGTTTTGTGCTTCTTCTTCCTCTTCTTCTCCCTCTTCTTTTCAACTTTTTCTTGAAACCCTTTTCACTTTCACTCAAAAAATTTGTGAACTTTAAAATAATCAGTACTGTAGCTGAAGAGCTTACTGTTGAAGCTCAAGTTGGAGAGGGAGAGAGAGAGAAGATGAGTGCTTCAAAGTTCATCAAATGTGTGACAGTTGGAGATGGAGCTGTTGGGAAGACCTGCATGCTCATTTGTTACACTAGCAACAAGTTCCCACTGTGAGCTTCCTCAAAAACCAATCTATCTCAAAGAGAGAGAGAGAGCCCTTTTTATTTGTACTATTATTCTTGCATTTGTTTTCAATTTTATCAATTTCACATGCCAATAATGCCTCTGGGTTTTTTTGTGATTTCTTTGTTGGGTTTTTCAACCCCAAAAATAGGGCATCTTTTGGGGCAGAAAGTCAGTGTCTTGACAAATAACAAGTCATTTGGTGGTAAAGGATCCTCTGTCACAATGCACTCGCAGATCATGTTTGTAGATTCTTGTACTTCAAGATTTTTACGATTCTAGGACTGAGTGCATTGGAACAGAGAGATTTAGTGACAACCTAATCCATTTGGGTTGGATTTACTCTTATATTTTCCAATTTCTAGGAACACACAAACTGGTCACATAATAAGAAACAAAATTTAGATGAATGAATAAGATTTTATAAAATTTGTTAGTGGGATCTGCATCTAATGTATGTGGATGGATAAGATTTTTTACATATAGATATAGATTTCACTAACAAATTTTATAAAATTTTGTTCTTTCATGTAAATTCGGTTTCCTTTTTATGAAAGGTTTCTGTGTTTTTAGCCAAACTATTATTCATTTGGTTTTGGTTAGGTCATCTCTAGCCCTTACTCAAATTATTTGAGTAAAAGCTTCATTTGATATTAACTACTCCAATTGACAAATTCAGATTTAAGCATAAATTTGAGTAAAAACTTCACTAATTGCAAATGGTAAATTTGAGTGTCACAAAGTAGCCTTGAAAGTTTTGAGCAAATATTTGAGTCTCTTGATTTGGGTAAAAATTTGAGTAGAGTTGAAGGTGTTTTGAGTAAATTTTACCCAAATTTAAATTTGATACAATTTGATTAAAGGATTGGAGATGCCCTTAGACTCACAACCCAATCTGTACCCGAGAACGAGCCCCGTGATTTTGTCCATTTAGGCTCCAAACCCTGCACCTCCATAATGGATAAGTTCATCGTGAACAATATCTGTTGCATGGGATGCCAACACATTCATTTTCTAAATCCATGTGTGGTATTTTAGGCATTGATACAAAGATCTCTATGTCTCTCTCATTCTCTGTTTGGTATGGCAGGATTACATACCCACAGTATTTGATAATTTCAGTGCTAATGTGGCTGTAGATGGGAGCATTGTCAACTTGGGATTATGGGACACTGCAGGTATCTTTTTCATTTTCATTGAATCTCTCTCAACTTCTATTTTTGGCTTAGTGTTAGTTTGGAGTTAGTTGTTTTCTTTTCTATTTCTTCATTTCTGATTGATTGATTTATTGCTGTGGTTCAAAGGTCAGGAAGACTATAGCAGGTTGAGGCCACTAAGTTATAGAGGTGCAGATATATTTGTGTTAGCTTTCTCTTTAATCAGCAGAGCAAGCTATGAAAATGTTCTCAAGAAGGTACACTCATTTTCATTGCTGACTGGAGGGAAGCCATCCCTTAATATGTTTTGTTTCTCATTTTCACTTTGCAATTAAAATAATGAATTATTAACAAAATAAATTAATCATGCATGATCCCAAAACTTGCATCATGAAATAAAAAGATTCTCAACTCATAAATAAAATTCAATGCGTTTTGAATTTTAAACTCCAAAATGACAAAACATACCTTCATTTAATCAGTTTGATTTGTACATAAATAAACTAATTAAATATGCATTCAAATGTTCTTGTGAATATATATATATATATATTTTTTTTTTCCGACTCATGTGCAGAAACTATTCACGACTACGGATCCATACACAGAAAAGAAAGAATGATTCAGAAAATCAATAAGAAAATAATCTTGCTACAAAGGTTTTTCCATAATAAAACTGAAATTTAGTTTGTAAAACTAATATATAACTCCAGAATTAAATACTTCCATGTATACTCATAATGAACTATGAAAAAGTCAAAAAGAATTAACACCTTTTCACAAAGAATTCAAAAATTAAGTGATCTCCCAAATGAAACCATAAGTCACGTACATAATTTACAGATTGTAACCGAAACACAAAGTTTACATGATTGATTAACAAAATTAATTTTCTAGTTACTAAAACTACAAAATAAATTATAATACAAAATAATTTTATTTTTTTGTTACTAAAACTAGAAAATAATATAATTTTATTTTCCTTGTTACTAAAACTAGAAAAATAAAATACCGAAATAATATCTGATTACAAAAATCAGAAAAACACAAAATAATTTTCTAGTTACCAAAACCAGAAAATAAATTCTAGTTACTAAAACCAGAAAATAAATGATAATAACAAAATAATTTTATTTTCCTTGTTACTAAAACTAGAAAAATAAAATACCAAAATAATTTTCTGTAACACCAAATAATATTTTGCAATTGTTAATGACACCAGTAAATTACTACTAGTTGTCAAAGAAAAGAAACAGTATATTACTACTATCTGTCAAATAGCATAAACCATTATTTGTTTTTCCAACCAGAATATTACTTGGAAACACAGAAAATTAAATACAATGAAGATACAAAAAATAATCTGTCTTAAGATTGTTGAACAATTTTCACTGTATTTAAATAAATTAAATTTTGTTGTGTACTAAACAACAATCAGAATATAAAGAAATAAAAGAAAGGAGAGAATTTTGTTTGATTACAAAAATCAACTCGAAATAAAGAATAAATAAATAAAACAGATTTTATTTTGTTACAAAAACAAAATTAAAATCTGATTAAAATAAACAAATAACAAAATAATAAATTAAACAACTTGCTTGATTAATTTCTTTGAATAATTATCTGATCAAGTCTAGTGTTTGACACTGTGTCCTTAAGACAGATTCGTCCTCTCCATGGTGCTTTCAGAATTTGGACGTCTATCTCCCAGGATAAAATGATCTACTACAAAAACAATAGCAGCACTACAAATTGTTTGCCTAACAAACACACTAAGTGTTTATACTCTCTCTGACAAGAAAATAATGCAGCAACATGAAGAGATTGTTTTTAGAATTATGAAGGACGAAAATTAGAGTTACAAAATCCAAATGAGAGCTGTCCTATTTATAGATGTAAAGGTGGCTCTTGGTTTTGAATTGAATAGATATGAAACCTGTTGGTTTTGAATTTAAACAGATTTGAATCTGTTGAGTTATAATTCAAACAGATAACAAAAACATGAAGGGCCCTGTTTGGGTGTGCAATAATACCAGACTAGTTTATTTCGGGAAGGGCCCTGTTTGGATGTACAGAAAAACCAAACCAGTTTATTTCCGGTTTTATTCGAATTCTGGATTTTATTTTATAAAAAATAAAATTAAATTCAAATTTTTGGCCCAAAAAGATTAGTATTGGGCCGAACAAGCCCAACCCAACCGCGCCCAAGCCCAGCCTGCCCGACCGAACGGACGGCGGCGGAGGTGCGCGCGTGGTGATTTTTGGGTCCAATGGGTCTAGCCCATAACTTCTCCCTCTAAAACACTTGGGTACCCTTGGGGCACACCCCAAGTACCAAACCCATGCCTTATAAACCCATTCAAAAACTTCCCACCAAATCAATGTGGGACAAGCCTTATTCAATACCTTTAAGGATTTTCCACCAAAACTCCATTTTCATGGAGCACACTTTGGCTTCAATTTCCCATTCACTCGATAATGGTTTTGAGTAACCAATATACCACGTGAATCACAACGCGGCATAGAACGCGTTACCACTTTGACCCGTGTAAATCGATGCACGGGGCCCACCTAAAAAAATAGACCAAACTTAGAATAAAATTCTGGTTTTACCCAGAATTTATAACCATTTCCAACAGAAATAAACAAATAAAAAATAAAAACAGAAAAAGCCACACAAAAAAAAAAAAAAATCATGTTTTGTGAAGTATTCCTGGTCATCCAAAATGTATATACATGTTACTTTTATTTTATTTACATATATACATAAATATTAGGTGATGTACTACATGAAAAAACATTTTTGCAATGAAAAAATTGTGACAAAAAAATTGTTGACAAAAAATATTGGCGATGGGATTTCATTCATTGCAGAAAATAAACTTTGGGAAACAATTTATTTTTTCCATATTGCGAAAATTATATATTTCTTTTGTAATAACGCAAAATATTTTCCTCTAAAAATATTTCCCTACATTAATGTGGTGGTTATAAAAAGAAATTAAATGTGTACTTAAAAGCTCCAGCGATCGTTTGGCATGTGGGTTTGAGAGTTTTTTTTTGTTATTTTAGCCACAAAAAGACAAAATAAGTTAAAAAGCCAATAAGTCAAAATGTCACATTCAACTATAATCATTTTATTTTTTTTCTCTCACAAAAGTCAAAAAAATCAAAAAATCTATCACAAACGAGACTTTTTAGCCCAAGGCTAAAATAACTAAAAAGCTGAAAAACCAAAAAGCCAACCCACATCCCAAACGAAACCCATGAAATTTTTTCCCACCAACATTCAATGATAAATGAAACCCATTGGCCATTACATTGATATGCTAATTATTTTGGCATTTTCTTTCTTTTATTGATAATTCAATGGACTGTTATTCATATGACTCATAAAGAAAATATGATCAGATATACACTTTGTTCTTTTTTCTTTTTTCGTTTTTTCCTTTTTGATTGTAGAATTCTGCAATATGAACAACTTAAAGGAGCTAGATTTGAGTGAAAATTCAATAGAAGATATAAAAGGCATACAATCGTGATTTTTAAAAAAAAAAGTATTTAGAGGTTGTACTCACATTTTCCCAGCTAAAAATGATTTACAAGCAATATTGTTCACTTATAATATTATTTTACACAACAGGTTATGTACAAAAATAATGTTTGTATACCATTATTATCCCAAATCCAAATGAAGCTCTCCAAGTTTGTTAGGTCCCTTAGTCTTGTCAATCCCGTGAACAAACATGTTTTATCGAGTTGTAATTTTCCTAAGTTTGTTGTCTTGCTCGCTCGAGCGAAGGAGTTCTCGCTCGAGCGAAAGCTACTTCTGTCTGTCAAAAACCTGAGAAGGACGATTGTACGCTCGAGCGAAGCCACTTAAGGAAAACACGCATATTTGGTTCCTCGTTCGAGCGAGAGAGTCTTCGCTCAAGCGAGCTTCGCTGCCCCTGTTTTCTATAAGTACTTGTGTAAGTCCAATTCTAGGGTTACGTTTTTGAGATCCTCTTTAAGGTGTTTAGGGTTTTCTTTTGGGGTTTTTACTAGTTTTCCTTGATAATTTGATTGAGTATTAAACTCATGTTTTGATAAACACACATCAAGGAGGTTGATTGTTCATATTCAAGAGTGTTCTTCTTCGGTGGAATCTGGAGATTCAAGCCTGGAGTATCAAAGGAGTTTGATACTGTGAGTGGTCGTTGATTCGACAATAGAAGTTGTGGATTTAACTTCAATCTAATCAATTCCGAGATGAAGGTTGCGGTGAAAGATATACAGAAGATTTGAAAACAAATTGGAAGCGTTTCGGTAATTTGTTATTTTTGTAATCTTTCTTTCTTCAGTAGCGGATTGATTAGTGGCATTTCGCCCGTGGTTTTTTGATCACAATTAAAGGTGCTTCAATTGTGGTTTTTTCCACGTAAAAATCGTTTGTGTCGATTTATTATTTTTCAAAAACAACAATCTAAATCACTTTCTTAAGTACTTGATGATTTAGATTGTGAGTTTTAATTGGTTGGAAATTGGAATAATTAAATCTTGATCTAATCACGAATCATTTAGGTTTTTCAAAGTTTCTAGTAAACAAACTAACTATTCTTTATATATATATATATATATATATATTATAAATAAAATGGATTTCATAACAATTTTGCATTTCCTTTTAATTTGTACGGATGGTGGTGACTTGAAAAAGAAATTGATTTTTGCAGGTTTTGAATAACTATCTGTGTTAGGTAAGCTGGAGCTATGTAGATTGGATTAGAATTCATTCAATAATAGCATCTTACCATCTCTTGGTGTGCTCTCGTCACTCAAGACTCTATCCCTATTTGAAAACCGTTTGAATGGATCAATGGATATAGGAGGTAAGTCCAATATAAAACTCTTTCACATATTCACAACCAAAGGCAATCTTTCAAGCTTCAAAATTGAATCAGTAACCATATGAACAAGTGCACAATATCCATGTGTTTTACATCTACTGGGACTAGTAGACAATTCCTTAGAAGATTCCCTATGCTGTTTGTATATGTTCTTTATTGTTGTTTGTTAGGATCAATGTTAGGAAAAATTCTTAAATCTATTGTTTTATGTGGTATTTTCAACAAATAAAAACTCACAATACACGCAAAATAATCATTCTTTGTCTTTCAACTACCTAAGAAAAGTTAGTCAACATATTCCACTTGTAAAATTTCCTACTACGTAATTGGTTTGAAACATCATTTAAGCAATGCTACATGTCTTACACCAAATTTGTGGGGGAATTAAAGAGTAAATTGGTGATAAATCCAAATTAAGGAAGATATAAGACATTAGATTCAGTAGATATTTTTTTTGTTGGTGAGAGATCTACCTTTTGTGAAATAGTTTGATAAAAAGTCATTTCATTTGTCTTGAAAGACATTTTACTTTTAATTTTATCCTTTAATTTATCTATTGACTTTTTTTTATCCATTGACTTTCGTTGACTATTTGTTCAAAACTTTTTCGTATCTGTTCAAATTTTTTTACCCTATCTATTCAATTTTTTTACCCTATCTATTTAATATTGTCCAAATAAAATTACATCTGTCCAAATTTATTATATGTTCAAATTCTACCTGTTTAGTTTTTTTTATCTTTATTTGTTCATCAACAACAACAATCATAAAAAAAAAAAATTCAATCTATTTAACAAAAAAAAATTCAGTCTGTTTAACAGAAAAAAAAGATCTGTTGAATTCAACAGATCTGGATCAGAGACCCACGGAAGAGGGGGATGAGCAAGATCCGAGCCTTTCTGAATAGATTTGTTCAATCTTCATCTCTAGTCGTCAGAAACCTAGAATCCCCTATCTCTGTCGTTCAACAGATGAACAAATCTGTCTGTGATGCCTCTTCACAGCCACTATCCCTCGTCCAGTCATAAATTTTTCCAAACAAACACAATCTGTAAACACCAAAAGGAGGAGAGAGAGAGAGAGAGAGAGGGAGAGAGAGAGAAAGAGAGAGAGAGAGATGGCAAAAAATCTAAAAATTTCCCTAACTTCTTCTAAAAAGAACTACCAGAGTATTTCTTACTTCATTCCACTTCAAGCAAAAATTCCAATAAATCAACTGACTTACGCTTTTAGTTGTAATCGTGCCAAAAAAATCTACTGACAGATAAATTCCAACCATTTTCATCAACAAAAATCTTTATACCGCACTAAGCTTCCAAATTTTTATCTCATTCAACTTGTAATCATATTTTTGCCTAATATTAAGTGTAATCAAAAGCTTATTCAAACTTTAAACTTAAAAAACAATTTCATTAGCTATTAATTGGCAACTGAATGAGTACTTCAAATACATATCAAACACAATTTCCAACCTCTAACTCGCAAATCTTAAAATTGAAGAGAGAAAAGTATATGTACCTTGAATGAGATTGATGTTCACTTCACGAACAGGAATCACGATAACAGTACGAGAGGGATCAGCCCCGAGAGTAAGGATTGAAGAGCCGGTGTAGTGGTTGAGGGAGACGAGGTGAGATCCGAAGGGAACACTGGCCAGATTGTACCAGATGAGGCAGTAGATGTTAGAGTGCGATACCAGGAAGCCATGCGAAATGACCACTGTTTTTCAATCTGAGGCTTTTGAACAGATCTAAGCCTACTTGGCCCTGAGATCTTTATCTCCCAATTTCTTAACAAATATAAGTCAACATTGTCTCATATGAGCTTGTAAAAGTTCAAACTGCTTCTTGGTTGAAGATTTCAGCTAACATTTCTGACTACTCAATCAATGATTTCATCTTTTCTTTGGAAGGAATTAACGCCACTAAGATCAGGCCCTGTGCTAGATGACTTGTTAGATGGTTTTTATTTTCCTTTATTTTATCATGATTGTATCCCCCCCTGGTTGGGTCCTTCTAACCCTTTTCTTTGGTCTGGGTCTAGACATGATTGGGTTTAATTGGAGATAGCAGCATAGTTGGGAATACTATAATGCCCCGAAAAAAATATTTCAACATGAACTCCCCAAATCAATAAACATCCACTACACAAAGACAATAATCCTTACATCTTCACATATATAATAAATGGGTTTAATATGAAAGTTCCACATACGGTATACATTCACAACATAAAATGATACATAAATCTAACATGTGAAGCATCAAATCTCAAAACAATAAAACGCCCTTAAGGGCTTACATCTTCCAAGGCAATAGTCCAGTTACACAAAATGGTCTCTCGGACCCATACACATTTAGCCCTTGGCTTTATAAAATTCACAACAAAAATAAGAGAGCTATTTACTCTTCACAAAAGATATCCACGCCCTCAGTTCAGCGGGATCACCACATCTTTACCTACACCAAAGTCCCATAGGAGTGAGCATAAAGCCTAGTAGAGAATTCTCATAAAGTATATACCGTTATGCAATTCTCAATGAAATATAAATGTCCATGCTATGCCATGCTTTCTTAAAGAAAATTATCATTTCATTATATCATATTGTGAAATCCACACTCATTTACTTATTTAAACACAAGAAAAGAAAATTTTCATAGTTTTCTCATGTTTTCAAAAGAAAAAAACCCCAATTTCTAGGGTCTTCATCAAAAACCCAACAATCCTCCCATTTCATGGTGAAAAGCAATCAAAACCATATTTTTCTTAAATTTAGCACAAAGAACATTCTCATGGGTAAAAAGGAAGTTGAGATTTAAAACCCCTCTTTCAAAACTACTTTTCTCTCTCTTCATTTAGTGCAAGATTAAAATTAACACAACAACCTCATGGAAACTTTAAAATCAACATTTATGAAGCAAAACTTGTATATATGACTCAAGAATTCCCTACCTCAATGTTTGATGAAGGAATGAAGATGAAACCCTAACTCCAAAGGGGAAGAGAGCTTGATTTCCACCACACCAAGTGAAGTTCTTGCCCTAGATCTTCAAGATTGTGAGAGATGATGATGATCTAACCCAAGGGTTTCAAGGAATCAAGAATTCTTTAGTGTTTTATGAGGGTTTTCTAGAGAGAAGGAAGAGCAAAATGACTTTTGGAGTGAAAGAGAGACGTTAGAAAATGAGATTATTTCAGCCAAAAAGTGAACAAAAAATAGAGTTTTTGGATTTGCCAGCGTTCCGCACGTGCAGAGCCTCTCTCACGCACGTGCGGCTCCCATCCCCGCACGTACGGCCTTCCCCGCACACACCAAGACCCGCACCTGCATATATTGCAGTGTGCTGCCCAGTTTTCCCCTAAAATCCGCACATGCAGCCCCTCTTCCGTACGTGCGGCCCTAGTTTCCTCAGCCCAAATTTTTTTCCAACCTTACTCTAGGCACTTCAGGTTGACCTCTCACCCTCCATAACAAAATGAAATCCAACACCAAAACAACAAGGATTGAAATCTAAGGTGAGTTTTTCGAATCACCACAAACCCAAAAAGGTTAACAAGACTCTGGATGAAATTTGGCACACTAATGAAGCAAAATCGAAGTTAAACAAAAGAATTAGAACGGGTAATACTCGGGACCTAACTTGGTATCAGAGCTACCAGGTTTGAATACTTGGGGCTCGCGGGAAGTGGTTGTTATACCACAATGGGTTCATTTCGCATGATTAGGAATGTTTTGCTTAATTGTGATTATGAGATAGCATGCTTACGTGACTATGTGAGTATGGGATTAGACTTTTGGGATGTTATTTGTGCCTATTAAATTCCTTGAGGTCTTATTAGAAGGGTACTTGATAAATACTCATTCTACTAAGAATTCTTGGTTTCTCATGGGACGAATCTCATCACTAAAGGATAATTCATATGTGTTTACGTGGCTATGTGCTTATGTGGAGTGAATTGAATTGTTGTGTGTTAGAATATATATATGATTGTTGTAGTTTAACGTGTGAGGTTAGTTGCGAGCACATTTGGAGTTATGTGCAAATTACTTATCTTGTTCCTTCATTAGGATGTCCGAAAGGGTTCAAAGTCGAGATGGTAGAGGCGGAAGACGCGGTAGGGGCCGCCGGGGTGTGCATGGAGTACTGGTCCATGAGGTACCGGTGCAAGAAGAAGGTTTAGGTCAAGCTAACATGGCCGAACAAGTGGGGTAAGCGGAGGTGCCAGGGCAAGCCGGCCAAGCCGCAATAGGGGCTCTAGCCCAGGAGATGGCGGAGGCATTGAGGAAGTCCATGAACATACTTAGGGCAGAAACCCAAGCTAAAGAGAATGTTACGGAAATAAGGGCGAGCTTCCTTACGAGGGAGTTTTTGCGAAACAAGCCGGATGAATTCCATGGCAACCCCGAGCCAAAGAAAGCGGATGAATGGCTTGAACAGACTGTGAAGACTTTCGAGATGCTTCACATCGAGGACAGCGAGTTGAGGGTGACCCTAGCAAGTTACTATCTTAAAGGTGACACAGGCCAATGGTGGAAATATGCCAAAAGCCAAATAGAGCAGACTTGGGAGGCGTTTGTGGTGGCTTTCCAAGACAAGAACCTACCTCCCATGGCTAGGGAGAGGTTGAGGCAAGAATTCAAGGACTTTAAGCAACTTAACATGTCAGTGGCTGAATTTGAAGCGGCCTTTTCTAGTTTGTCCCGATTTACACTGAAATTAGTAGCGATAGAGGAACGCTGTTGCATTGAGTTCGAGCAGAGGTTGAGGACAAATATTTTGTTCAAGGTTTCCGGGAACATGATTTGAAATTATGATCGCCTTATGGAGGCGGCCGCCCATGTGGAAATTATTGTGGAAGCTGAGGAGGAGAGACTTCGGAATTCGAGGTCTAGGGGCTAAGGGTCACAAGGGGACTTTAGGCCCAACAAGAAGAGTAAGAGTACATTTTCATCCTAGTCCCAACTGCAGTAGTCTAGATCCACTTTCCCCTTACCTAGTGCGGGTTCGGGAAAGAGTGCCTCGAATGGGTTTTCTTGCTTCAAGTGTGGCCAACCGGGTCACAAGGCCTTTGCTTGTCCACAGAAGGGAGGAGGACAGCAGATGTTGCCACCACCACCACCTAACCAATCTTAGAGTAGGGGTCAAAGGCCTACTTGCTATCAGTGCGGTCAGTCAGGGCATATGAAGAGAGCTTGCCCGCAATTGGGAGGCACATCTGGCGTATCGGGGTCGAGGCAGACTCAGAGCCATCAACAAGCTCACTCAGCTCAGACTTCACGAGTTCATCAGGGAGCTGCTTCAGCTCAGTCAGTACAGCAGGCCTATACTCCGAGGGATCAGCAGGTTGAGCAGAGGCCACAAGGGCACGTGTATGCAGTTACCGCGCTAGAGCAGTTACCAGGATCCTCAGTTGTGAGAGGTATTTTTATTGTGTGTAATTCTTTGGCCAGCGTGTTGATAGATACGGGTGCGTCTCATTCATTCATATCTACTACATTCACATCTGCATTGGGGCTAGAGGTGACACAGTTAGCATCTCTGCTCAGAGTAGAGTCTCCAGTTGGGGGTATAGTTGACCTAGATCGGGGTTGCCATGGTTGTGAGATAGAGGTTGCCGGGCGTAGACTCCCGTTTGGTCTTGTGTTGCTAGACATGTCCAGTTTCGATGTTATTCTAGGCATGGATTGGTTGGTTTCGTATCGAGCTGTGATTGATTGTTTTCGTCGGAGGGTCACAGTGTGCACCTCGAGTGGGGACTATTTTTACTTTCTGGAGGACAGGGCTGATCAGCCTTATCACCAATAATTGACCCTCGTAATAGGAATGAGCTTAGTGGTCTTCTTGCTACTCTTCTGGATAATGAGAGTGGCGGAACTCGAGTTGAATTGCCAAGGGTAGTGTGTGAATACCAGGACGTGTTTCCCGAGAACCTTACTAGTTTGCCACCCCACCAGGAGATTGAGTTCATCATCGACCTAATGCTTGGAACGGCACCAATTTCTATGGCGCCATATAGATTTGCACCTGCAAAGTTGCATAAGTTGAAGATTCAACTCCAAGAGTTTTTAGACGAAGGCTTCATTCGCCCTAATACGTCACCTTGGGGAGCGTCAGCTCTCTTTGTGAAGAAGAAGGATGGGTCATTAAGGTTGTGTATCGATTACAGCAAGCTGAACCAAGTCACCATTAAGAACAAATACCCTTTACCCAGAATAGATGATTTGTTTGATCAACTTAGAGGGTCTTGTTGTTTCTCCAAGATAGATTTGAGGTCGAGGTACCATCAATTGAGGGTTCGGGAGGAGGACATCCAGAAAACGGCCTTTCGTACGCGTTATGGCCACTATGAGTTCCTTGTAATGCCATTTGGGTTGACTAATGCACCGGTTTCTTTCATGGACTTGATGAACCAAATCTTTAGGGAATATTTAGACCATTTTGTGGTCGTTTTTGTAGACGACATCCTAATCTATTCGACTTTCAAGGAAGAACACGAGGCTTATTTGAGGATAGTGCTTGACTTGCTTAGAAAACATCAGTTATATGCCAAATTTGAGAAGTGTGAGTTTTGGCTCGCCGACGTGAAGTTTTTGGGCCATGTAGTATCAAGTGAAGGGGTAACTATAGATTCTTCGAAGATAGATTATGTACAAGATTTGGAGCAATCTAAGAATGTCTTTAAGATCCGGAGTTTCTTGGGATTGGCAGGGCACTATCGGCGTTTCGTGAGGGACTTCTCTAGACTAACCGCACCTTTGACTAGGTTGACTAGAAAGGGGGTTAAATTTGTGTGGAGTGAGGCTTGTGAAAAGTCTTTCCAAGAACTCAAAACTAGATTGACCACGGCACCGGTGTTGATCATTCCGGAGAGAGGCTTGGGTTACACCGTTTATTGTGATACGTCTCGGGATGGGCTTGGTTGTGTTTTGATACAAGAGAGAAAGGTCGTAGCCTATGGTTCACAACAATTGAAAACCCATGAGAAGAACTACCCTACCCACGACTTAGAGTTAGCCGCAGTGGTGTTTGCCTTGAAAATTTGGCGACATTACTTGTATGGTGAGAAGTTTGAGGTTTTCTCGACCATAAGAGCTTGAAATATTTGTTTTCCTAAAAAGACTTGAACTTACGTCAATGGAGGTGGATGGAGTTTTTAGAGAACTACGATTTTGACTTACACTATCACCCGGGGAAGGCCAATGTAGTGACCGACGCCTTAAGTTGAAAGACTGTGAGTAGTTTGGCGAGTGTAGCCATTCGAGAGTGGGCTATGTTGGGTGAATTCGGCAAGTTCGAATGGCAATTGGATGAGTTCGAAGAGGGGGCGACATTATTTACTTTGAGCGCTCAACCTATCTTGATTAGCAAAATTGTAGAGGCACAGCAGGGGGACCATGAAGTGGAGTTAATTCGTGATAGAATCTCAAATGGGAAGGAAGAGAAGGGTTTGAACATTCACACGGATTAGAGTGTACATTACTTAGATCGTCTGTTCGTGCCTGAATCCTGTAGGGAGGAAGTGCTTCGGGAATTCCATCACTCACGCCTTACGGTACATCCAGGAGGCACCAAAATGTATCGAGACCTTAGCCGTTAGTTTTGGTGGAGGGGTATGAAGCGGGATGTCGCATCCTTCTTGTCGAAGTGCCTTACTTGTCAGCAAGTCAAGGCCGAGCACCAGAGACCAGCGGGTTTGTTACAACCCTTACCTATAGCCGAGTGGAAATGGGAACATGTGGCCATGGATTTCATAGTTGGGCTTCCTAGAACGCAGCGGGGCAATGATGCCATTTGGGTAATTGTTGATAGGTTGACTAAGTCCACACATTTCTTTCCAATGCATACTGGCGACTCAGTTGAGCACTTGGTAGAATTGTATGTTAGAGAGATAGTTCGACTTCATGGGGTTCCGGTAACCATCGTGTCGAATAGGGATCTTCGTTTCACCACCCGGTTGTGGCAAAGCCTTCAAGAGGCACTGGGAACCAAATTGACTTTTAGCACCACCTATCACCCTCAAACCGATGGGCAGTCAGAACGCACTATCCAGATTTTGGAGGACATGCTTAGAGCTTGTGCCCTAGATTTCAAGGGGTCTTGGGAGCGGCATTTACCGTTGATTGAATTCGCCTACAACAATAGTTACCAAGATAGTATCGAGATGGCACCATTCGAGGCCTTGTATGACCGACCTTGTACGTCACCAGATTGTTGGGCCGAAGTAGGGGATGCATCGTTGTTGGGTCCAGAGATTGTTAGGGCGACAACCGAGAAAATTGCTCTCATTCGGAAGAGGTTAGCTATGGCCCAACGTCGATAGAAAAATTACGCCGATAAGAGAAGACAACCCCTATCTTTCGAAGTGGGTGATCATGTGTTCCTTAAGATCTCACCTAGGTGAGGTTTAATGAGGTTTGGCAAGAGTGGAAAGTTATCTTCGAGGTTCATTAGGCCTTTCGAGATATTGAAGAGGATTGGGGAGGTGGCATATCGGTTAGCTTTACCGCCACAACTTTCAGGAGTTCATAACGTGTTCCATGTGTCCATGCTTAGGAAGTACGAACCCGACCCTTCCCACGTGTTAGATTGGGTTGATTTGGAGGTAGATGAAGATGCCTCTTACGAGAAATGACCAGTTCAAATCTTAGATACCCGAGAACAAGTGCTGCAAGGTAAAACCATACTGTTAGTGAAGGTGTTGTGGAGACACCACGGGATTGAAGAAGCGACTTGGGAACGAGAAGCGGAGGTCCGCTCCAAGTATCCGGATTTATTTGAGCATGTTTAGTTGTTTTGTTTTAATTGTAACGTTCCCTTGTGTTGAAGGGAAAGAGTGTTGCATTGTGGGTCACATGTTGTTGTATGTATCGTTGGTTTGAGTATTAGGTTATGAAAGAATGATGTTTTGCTCTAAATGCTCCATTTCGTATATCTAGTTAGAGAAATTGTGTTTTGATGGAATGATGATGGAAAGAAGAGCAAATATTGGTTGGATGTTAGTATTGTAACTTGATAATGTTGTCAAAATGGTTATTATTGTGAGAGCCCTCTCGTTTAATGAGTTTGTTCAAATTTCGGGGAAAAAATTTCCTAAGGTGGGGAGGTTGTGAGGTCTCGAGTATTACCCATTCTAATTCTTTTGTTTAACTTCAATTTTGCTTCGTTAGTGTGCCAAATTTCATCCGGAGTCTTGTTAACCTTTTTGGGTTTGTGGTGATTCGAAAAACTTACCTTAGATTTCAATCCTTGTTGTTCCGGTGTTGGATGCCATTTTGTTCCAGAGGGTGAGAGGTCAACCTGAAGTGCCTAGAGTAAGGTTGGAAAAAAATTCTGGGCTGAGGAAACCAGGGCCGCACGTGCGGGGCCTTGGGCCGTACGTGCCGAAAAGGGCCCGCGCGTGCAGATTTCAAGGGAAAGTTGGGCAGCACACTGCAATATATATAGGTGTGGGTCTTGGTGCGTGGAGGGAAGGTCGCACGTGCGGGGATGGGAGCCACACGTGCGGGAGAGAGGCTCCGCACATGCGGGGCACGTGCCGCACGTGCAGGATGCTGGCAAATCCGAAAACTCTGTTTTTTGTTCACTTTTTGGCAGAAATAATCTCATTTTCTAACCTCTCTCTCTCACTCCAAAAGTCATTTTGCTCTTCCTTCTCTCTAGAAAACCCTCATAAAACACTAAAGAACTCTTGATTCCTTGAAACCCTTGGGTTAGATCATCATCATCTCTCACAATCTTGAAGATCTAGGGCAAGAACTTCACTTGGTGTGGTGGAAATCAAGCTCTCTTCCTCTTTGAAGTTAGGGTTTCATCTTCATTCCTTCACCAAACATTGAGGTAGGGAATTCTTGAGTCATATATACAAGTTTTGATTCATAAATGCTGATTTTAAAGCTTCCATGAGGTTGTTGTGTTAATTTTAATGTTGCACTAAATGAAGAGAGAGAAAGGGAGTTTTGAAAGAGGGGTTTTAAATCTCAACTTCCTTTTTATCCATGAGAATGTTCTTTGTGCTAAATTTAAGAAAAATATGGTTTTGATTGGGTTTCATCATGAAATGGGAGGATTGTTGGGTTTTTGATGAAGAGCCTAGAAATTGGGGGGTTTTTTTTTTGAAAACATAAGAAAAACTATAAATTCTTCTTTTATTGTGTTTAAATAAGTAAATGAGTGTGGATTTCACAATATGATATGATGAAATGATAATTTTCTTGATATAAAAGAGTGGAGGACTTATTTTTAAACTATTATTGAATGTAAGGAAATATTTAAGTGGAAGATGAAAATTTTTGTGCATTATGGATTGTGAGAATTAATGTTTGAAAAACATTACATGTAGCATTGATCAGACTATATTACCATGAATTGTGAAAGGTGAAATGTGGCTAAGTGTAGATAACATGTAGTTATTTGGGAAGAGCATTGAAAAGAGGTAATGGAAGATGTGATTGTTGAAATTATTGTAGAGACTTTGAAAATGGGGAAACGTTATAAGATATGAAAAATCTTTGTGTTGCATATTCATTCAATTATTATCTTGCATTGTAAATTTCGATTGAAGATATTTATGTCATGAAAGAAAATAACGTTGTTATAAGAACTATGGAAATGGGTATGGGGTAAATATGGTAGTAAGTCCGGTTAGGGAGTGCAGATGAATTTGATAAGTTGGCCTGAGTATCCATGGTGAAAGACCAGAAAACCGCGCGGATAGGTGTCGAGCCTTCCGGTTAATACCGGTAAAAATGATACTTTGGTAGTACTCGTAGAGTCTACTTGCAGACACCAGCCTAAAGATTACCGGTGTCGTATTTACCGCCCCTATTGATTAAAATTGGAAGTTTGTTTGAACTGTGTTGAGATTGCTAACTTTTATTAAAATGGAAATTTTAAAAAAAGCATGAAATGAAATTTTCTTTAAGAGAGCATGGCATAGCATGAACATTTATATTTCATTGAGAATTGCATAACGGTATATACTTTATGAGAATTCTCTACTGGGCTTTATGCTCACCCCTATGGGACTTTGGTGCAGGTAAAGATGTGGTCATCCCGCCGAACTGAGGGCGTGGATATCTTTTGTGAAGAGTAAATAGCTCTCTTATTTTTGTTGTGAATTTTGTAAAGCTAAGGGCTAAATGTGTATAGGTCCGAAAGACCATTTTGTTTAACCGGGCTATTGCCTTGGAAGATGTAAGCCCTTAAGAGCGTTTTATTGTTTTGAGATTTGATGGTTCACATGCTATAGATTCATGTATCCTTTTATGTTGTGAATGTATACTACATGTGGAACTTTTGTATTAAACCCATTTATTATATATGTGAAGATGGAAGGATTATTGTCTTTGTGTAGTGGATGTCTATTAATTTGGGGAGTTCATGTTGAAATATTTTTTTCGGGGTGTTACAAGTACTTTGCAGGCTATGATGCAATTCACCATGCCATCATTTTGTACAACATTTTAATCATCAATAAATTTTCTTTGTTGATCAAAAAAAAAAAAAAACCCGTTATCTCATTTGTGAAATTTTTTGTTACATTATTAGTTCGAAACGCCACATACTATTCATTAATCTAGTTGGATAACCAATCATTCACTGATCCGATGATTTTTATTTATTTTTTATCAACAAAAGAAACTTTGTTGATGATAATCAGATTACAAGGCAAGTGACATATATCAATAAAGGGGATTGATTAGTTTGCTTTGATGCTTTTTAATCCCATATATTGTTAATCTCTTCACTATTAATTCTTCTTATCAAACAAAGCATGTATGTTCAGCGTGTTAGGAGTGGTAGATAATCCCATAAATTATCACATAAACAATGTCACAATAATATTTTGAAACTGTTAATTAATTATTAATTATCTAGTTTTATGATAGTCGGACTCGACAACAACCAGGTTGAGATGGTTACTATTACATAATATAGTTTGCCAAATTTATAAATAATGGTTAGTTACTTTTTAGTCTCTGAGGACGTGTTTGATTAATAGGATTAATAGTAAGAGAATTAATAATTTTTTAGATTAGTATTAGTTATCTAGTTGGATTAGTGAGATATAGAATTCTCTCTTATCTATGTTTATTTTGTACTTAATATGCAAATATATATAATCTCAATTATATGTATGTTTCGCGTTATTGGTTATAGGATTAAAAAAATTCGTCAATTTTGTTATATATAATGACCATTGAAATATAATCCAAATAATGAAATGTGAGTCTGACGGACTAATAATCTCAATCTTATGCTATAATCTGCCCAATCAAGTAGGGGTGAGCATGGCCCCGTTTAGATCGGTTTGGGATAAAACCAAGACCAATCCATTGTCTATATTTCCATAAAAATTGGAAACAAACCAAACCATACCATTACAATCATAGAACCAAACTATTTAAACATGATTTGGTTCGGTTTGGAACCACGGTTTCACATAATCTGTTTACAAGAAAAATCATATAGCATTTTCAAAAAAATACAACTTGTCATAAATTTTAAAAATAATAATAACATACCCATCAAACAAACTACTCTCATAAAATTCACCAATAAACATTAATCTGTCATTATTTTTCAAAACATAAACAAACATAATATCTAGCAAATAAATATATATGGTTTAAGTTATGCAATCCGATTCGGTTCAAATCTAGAATCATGAGCCTAAATCCGGAATCAATCCGCGAAGACCAATTCCCTAATTTTCCAAACTAGGACTGAAGCACAAATTAAAAAAACTAAACCAAATCTACCGGATTAGTCTGAACCGATTCAGTTTGTGAGTTTTTTGATTTCCTTGCTCAGGCCTACAACCAAGAAAACCCTAAAGTTTTTTTGGTTATCTATTTAAATTGTATGTATTTAGTGTCCAATGTATAAAAAAAATTTTGGTTTGGTCCCCCAAGTTAATTTCATTTGTAGACTAGATACCATTAAAATCAAAGGTAAATATAGAAATTTAATTAAAATTGGCTCTTTTAGTCCCTAAAGTAAGAAATTTGTGTCATTTTGTGCCCTAATATTTAAATTATATCTATTTAATTTCCAATGGATAAAAAGTGTTTTAATTTAGGTAGCTAACCTAATTCTGTCTTTCTTTGTTTGACCGAAGGGCAAAACATGAAAATCGTGAATACACATCAACAAAAAGCCAAGAAAAAAAGACCAAAAAAATCATTTTGGGGGGAAATATTCTAGTTGTCTAATATTTATATATGTTATCAAATCATATAAATTTAAAACTTAAACAAAATCTAAATGGTTTTCAACCCAATCAGACATCACCACATGAATCTGAACATAATTCTGAGTCTGATTCTGATCACACTAATCCAGAAAAACTTATATTTGATAATCGATCTCAAGCTACTAACCTTGAAGATAAACGATTAAATTTACTCAATAAAATTTATATGCAAAAATGGTATTCAAAAATTAAAATTATTGTTGAAGATTTTGAATTAGAATTAGTTGCATTAATCGATACTGGTGCTGATTTAAATTGCATTCAAGAAGGATTACTTCCTACTAAATATTATGAAAAATGTCAAGAGAAATTAACTTCTGCTAATGGTAGTAAAATGCATATTAAATACAAGTTACCCAAAGTTCATGTTTGCCAAGATAATGTTTGTTTTAAAACTACATTTGTTTTAGTTAAAAATATGACTGATAGAATCATTTTAGGCACACCATTCATTTCTTTGTTATATCCTTTTACTACTTCTAGTGAAGGAATAATTACTCATGTTTTAGGACAACCTGTTACATTTAAATTCTTATTTCCACCTGAAATGTTAGAATTAAATCAATTACAAGATTGTTCTATTACTCATACTATTAATAGATTAACTCGACATATTAATTTTCTTAAAGAAGAAATTAATTACAAACGCATTGATCAACAATTAACTGATCCAATTTTAATCTCTCAAATTAATGATTTTAGATTAAAACTTGAATCAACTGTTTGTTCATCTTTACCTACTGCATTTTGGCATAGGAAAAAGTATGTAGTTACTTTGCCATATATTAAAGGTTTTAATGAAAGACAAATACCTACTAAATCTAGACATATTCAAATGAATCATGAATTACTTGAAATGTGTAAAAAAGAAATTAATGAATTGTTAAAAAATAGAATTATTAGTCCTAGTAAATCACCATGGTCTTGTCCTGCTTTTTATGTTAATAAAAATGCTGAATTAGAACGAGGTGTTCCTCGCTTAGTTATTAATTACAAACCATTAAATGCTGTTTTGGAATGGATCAGATATCCTATTCCCAATAAAAAAGATTTAATTAAGCGACTTGATCAAGCTGTTATTTTTAGTAAATTTGATTTAAAAAGTGGTTTTTGGCAAATTCAAATTCATCCTAAAGATAGATACAAAACTGCTTTTAATACACCTTTTGGTCAATATGAATGGAATGTCATGCCATTTGGATTAAAAAATGCTCCTAGTGAATTTCAAAATATCATGAATGATATATTTAACCCATTTAGTCATTTTTCAATAGTTTACATTGATGATATATTAATTTTTTCAAAATCAATTAGTGAACATTGGAAACATTTAACTGCATTCTTTTATACAATTAAAAGTCATGGTTTAGTCATTTCTGCTCCTAAAATTAAGTTATTTCAAACTAAAGTTAGGTTTTTGGGTTATGATATTCACCACAATACTATCTTCCTATTAGTCGCTCTATTGAGTTTGCGTCTAAATTTCCTGATGACATTCTTGATAAGACCCAGTTACAAAGGTTTTTAGGTTCTCTTAATTACATTGCTGAATTCTATAAAGACCTTCGAAAGATCTGTCAGCCTTTGTTTGATAGGTTAAAGGATAATCCTCCTCCTTGGTCTTCTATTCATACTGCTGTTGTTCAACAAGTCAAACAATATGTTAAATCTCTTCCTTGTCTTGGTATTCCTACTGAGAATTCATTCAAAATTATTCAAACCGATGCTTCTGATATTGGTTATGGTGGCATTCTACTTCAGAAAGTCACTCCTCAATCATCTGAACAAATTGTTCGTTATCATTCTGGTGTCTGGAATAAAGCACAATTAAATTATAGTACTATTAAAAAAAAAATTTTATCCACTGTTTTATGTATTCAAAATTTCAAGATGATATTTTAAATCAAAAATTTTTACTTCGTGTTGATTGCAAATCTGCTAAATATGTTTTGGAAAAGATGTTCAAAATCTTGCTAGTAAACAAATTTTTGCCCGTTGGCAATCTATTTTAAGTATTTTTGATTTTGATATTACTTATATCCCTGGTTGTCAAAATTCCCTGCCTGATTTTCTTACTCGGGAATTTTTACAGGGGGGTAAGGGATGAGTGCTACTCCACATATTTCCCATGTTAAAACCCAAATTACCCATTACCAAACCTTGCTCAAACAAGTTAACCGTCGTATTCGACATCTTAAATCAACCAGACCAACTACTAAAAGAGCCCAATATATCACTCACCAACAGTTACAAGCTCGACGTGTTTTACGTCATGATTATTACAATCATTTGTTTTATTACCAGAATTATTTAGATCTTCTTTCTGGTTGCTAATCTTTGTTTCATATTTCACAGATGTCTCGCCCAAGGCCTTCTTCTAAGGCTTTGGTCCCATCTTCCAGTAAACCTAATCAACTCCTAGTTCCTCCTCCTTTGGAGTCAATTAAACCATCCTCTTCCATTGACATCATTAATAGGTACCATACTCTTGGTACTATTCACCGCCCTGATTACTCATCTGCATTGGCTAATGATCCCTTTGCCTCTAGCCAATCAGTTTCAGTTACTCTACTTCCTATTAATCAAGTTCGACCCTCTCGAACTGAATACACCAAATCACATGTTACTAATCTGTTCTACAAAGAACCTAGTCACTCCAGAAATCACACCATTAATGAAATTGCTCAATTTCATTTTGGCTCTGGATGTCATTTCATTTCTTCACCTCCAGAGAAAAATCTCTCCTATTACAAAGATATTCTTCTCAATCACCATTCCATCTTGATCAAACCAATTCAGGATCGAACTTATGCTTACAAGATCCTATACCATTCACTCTATATTCACAACATTGTATCCCTTGCAGAATGGGGAAATCCTAATCTGCTCCGCGATTTACCTGGTCATTCTATCCAATATAATTATCATGATTATATTGACGCCTGGTTCAAATTGTTCTTGTACCAGAATGAGTCATTCAGTCACTCTTGGTTCATTTCTTTTGATCAAAAATTCAAATCCGAATTACCCACTTGGTTTCTGAGATGGTGGACACATTATGGCGCCATTTCAGATATCCTCCCCAGTCCTCTCAATCAAACAATTGCTTATTTTGCCTCTGTTTACCCATTCACTGCTCATCAGCAACAATTTCCTATATTGCTCACTTTTATATCTAAATACAAAATTCCCTGGATATTTAAGTGGCATTATGGGATTGATGATAACATAATTATTCGCCAACACTCAGTCAAATGGTGGCCTAAATACAATGTGCCCAGAATTACTGAAATTGTTTACGAGGAATTTCCTCCTGATCAATGTGCTCCTACTCCTGCAATAGTCAAAGCACAGCAGAACCCAACTGCTACAATCAGCCAAGGAAGTCAGCCCAGTCTTCCTCCAGTCAATCTTGGAAGCCCCTCATCTAGTGGTTCCAAGCCTAAATCATCCAAGTCAAAGTCCAAGGCAAAAGCTCCAGTCATACCAACTCAGCCCAAGATGCAGTCAAAGTCCAAATCAAAGGCCCAGTCAAAGCCCATTTCACCCCCTGCTCCGCCCAAAGCAAAGTCCAAAGTCCAGTCCAAGCCAACTCGTGATGAGATGTTCCAGATGGCTCGGCAACTTGTGGATCGAGCTCAAGCCCAATCAACCAGTTCAGAAGAAGGTTCAGAAGGTTCAGAACACTCTTCTGAAGGATCAACTACTCAATCTGTTCCATATGGACGACCAGAGTTCCAAGATGCTCAGGATCCATATGCCTAGTCAACATAGGATTCTTTATAAATACAAAATTGGCTTCAATCAATACTCTTTTGAGAAAAGCTGCCAATTTGTATTTATTCTGATTCCTCATTCACATGTTCCACCGAAAGTGATGAATAGTAAAAGCTACTGTTCACTTTTACTATTCAGACAATCAACTTTTGTTAAAGCTGCTTAACTGTTCAATCAATCAGCCGAAAGCAACCGACAGCTCTGATCAATCACGAATATTTTGTTTAATTTGATTAATTTCAGATTGTAAATCTTGAAGTGTAACTTCTTTAGTCTTAGTTTTAAATTTTTCTAAAGTTTTAGATAAACTAATAATAGGTTTATTAAACTTAGGTTTAGTTTCTGATTGGAGCATTAGGCCTTTTAATTTATCAATATATTGTTGTTTCAATCGAGGATCATCTAATTTACTAATTAGATCAATTAAAGCAGATTCTTCTTGAGTATGTTTAGTAAGAACAGAAATTTGTTTAACTGGTTTACAACAAACATCATTACATCCTAAGGTAATTTGATTATCAGAATCAGAATTATCACTATTAGAAGGAGAATTAGATGTAGATGGAGGGACAGTAGAGGAATCATGATCAGATTGATTTAATTGAAAGATTTCAAATAATTGAATTTTAGATTCATCATTAATTTGGAGTTGATTAACTCTATCTTTGAGTTTTTGTTTTTCTTTACATTTATTAGCGTAATGACCTTTTTGACCACAGTTATAACAAATAATATCTTTATTAGATTTTGGATGTGATTTAGATTTATGATATTTCTTTTTGGGTTTAGTATAAAATTTATCATTGGATTTTGAAGGTGAATAAGGTTTCTTGTATTTACTGTAATATTTGGATTTATGTTTAGGATATTTGGAATATTTATGTGATTTCCTACGAGAGGGTGCAACAGGAGGTAATCCATATTGTTCACAGAAATTTCCTAATTCATATTTAGCTTTGTATTTATCTTTAGTAGCTTTTTGACTAAGTTTAAGATCAATACACATCTTTAATCCTTCCTTTTGAATAGTGCTAATTATATCACCATAGGTTAAATTATCATATTCAATGACACCAGTAGGTGTACTAAGAACATCTCTAATTTTGTGAGCAAATAAACTAGGTAAGCCATTAATAAATTTTTCTTTCCAAAATGATTTAGTACAATCTTCTCTTAACATAACTCTAGAGGTAAATACATCTTTATACCATCTAAAATCACTTAAGGTTGGGCAAGTAAGATTACTAAGTTGATCATGTATGCGAGAATAAATATTAGTTGGGGTGCCGATGAAATGTCGGACGATAGTATAGATTAATTGGTTTATACCATCAGGGTGACAACATCCTAGAGTTTCATCAAAAATAGGTAAACCATTTTCATCAGTTTGATTTGCATAAATTATGGATTCTCGTTCAGTTTCAGTTAAATATTTCTCCCACCATGATTTGAGCATACCAGTAAAACCAGTGGTAATTAAAGTAACAATCTCAGGTTGAGTATATTGGGGAAAATTAGAAAGATAACTGTTGGAGACCATAGATAAATGATTTAATTTTTGGAGGATTTGATCTTCACTGAGACCATCAATATTCCATTCGTATAATTTTTTAGCAGAAACAGAAAATTGATTATTAACATTATTTTCTTCAAATTGTAGATCAACAGGAGTAGGTTTGGTATACCAATTTTTAGTATTTTGAGGATTAACTTTTGGGTAATGAATTTTTGCTAGATGAGGAGATTGGAATTGTTGAGCTAATTCATTAATATCATTATCAGTGTCAGATTGGGTAGAGATTTGATTAATATTAAATTGTTGATTTAGAACAGTAAGACCTTTATCCTTAGAAGGTGTAGCCTTATCAATATTATCAGTTGTAGATAGTTTAGTAAATAATTTTTCAATGGCTTTAACAGTAGATTGATCATTAGTGATTAAACTAGTTCTCTTAGAGCGATTACTCGGAAGATTAAGCAAAGGTGAATCTAATGGTTTGTTAGAAGTTTGAGCAGATTCTAAATTGGTTTCAATCTTGTCTAATTGTTTACCAATTGTACTTAAACATTGGTTAGTATAATTATTTTGTTCAATAACCTTTTTAATCTCATTATCATTTCCAGGTAATTTAAAAGGTGAAGCAGGGATTTCAGAACCTTGTTGATTAAGGATAATTTTTTCTAAAGGAGGATGACTCGAGCTAACAGTAGTATTTGTAGATGTTTTCCATTTATGTTTTGTAATTGTATTTAACTGTTTGTAATATTTTTCAACATATTCTAACAGAGGTAATTCAAAACCATATTGAATCATAAAATCATACCATTCCTGGGAAATTTGAGACATTTGAACAGAATTATATTTAGCATAATAAGCATGTCGTTGAGTACGATTAGCTTTTGATTTAAATTCAATAAGTAATTTATCAAGATTAGGAGTAAAATCTTTTTTGATTGTCATTAATTGTGGATTGACAGGTGGTGTATATTCTGCAAAATCAGTTTGAGTTGGAGAATGATTAGATTCAATTTCTTCTTCAGGGAAATTTGTATGTGTTGAATAAACAGGTTTACTAATCTGGGAAGTTGTAGAATTATCAATTCCTTTTAATTTGTTGTGAGTTGAAGGACCAACAGTTGGGCCTAAATGTATTTGACTATTTTTCCGAAATAGTGGAGTAGTAAATATTTCATCTTCAGATTCAATTTCAGTAGGGACACTAGATGTACTATGTCTAGAGGATTGGCTTCGATTAAATTTAATATGAACAGAACCATCATTAAATTGTCGAATATCTTGGATATCTTGTGCAGTTGATTGTTGTTGATTATGTTTGTAATTTTCATTAACAGTAATCCATTCATCAGGTAAATCTATATTATTCCATTCAATCATTTGAGGAACATTATATGTGTATCAGTACTGCTACTATGGATAAGCAGGGTTTTATCTTTAGGAGACTTATGTAAAGCATGAACATTTAAATTGGTTTGCATACATTTGTAATGAACACGATAAATTAAAGCAATATTATGAGTTTTAGTCATCATATTTGTAAATGAACCATGTAATTGAATATTTAATGTTAATGCATGTAAAATATTTGGATCACGTAAACTAAGCGTAAAATCAGGAAAGCAATTAAAATGTACTGGACCTTTATGAAGACCAGTTTCCATCATACCCATTAAACTGTCATTATAATTAAGAAAACGAGCATCTCTTAAACATAATAAAACAGAAGTATTTTTACCAGTAGGAGTTAATGGATTAAGACCAACTTGAATTAAACCAATATGCATAAAATTGTAACCATTATCTAAATGTCTTTTAATTAATTTCTTATCAAATAAATGGCAAGTTTCATGAGGTTTTTCCAAAGCATAAACTTGTTCAATAGTTTTAACATGCAATGCAACTTTAAAAACATCAGTGAAAACATTCTGTATAAATGTTGTTTTATAAATTTCTTTAATTTGTAATTTTGGTATATTCCATCCTGTATTAATTTGATCATTTTGTATCTCAACATCTTCTTCATTTATTACTAATCCTTGATTAGGTATTGAAGGCAAAGTTGTTGACCTAGAACTGACTGATGAGTTACTTCTAAATAATCGACTCATTGTTCTCAATTAATTAATCAGTTTTACAGATATCTTAATACATACCCTATTCTTGTCAGATTATCACAGACCAAGGTGGTTGAGTACATACCCTATCCTAAATGTCCAACACTGCCTAACCCTAAGGACTTACTCTGGACAGGAAACGGAAGTGGGTGACTTAAACCTGGTGGATAAGCAAACCGATCTTTTGGGTGATTAAGATGAACTGAAAACACGATTAATCAAGTGAACAATAAGGAAGATTAATTGGAAGAAACTGAGCAGTTAGAAACAGGATACAACAGAACTATGGCTCTGATACCATTAACGCGGAAGCAGCAAGCATATGAAGAAAATGGATTACGAAATCAAAGATGAACCAAATAAACAGAATTGGCAAGCACTTAAACCAAAATAATTCAAATTAAAACATTTAAAATATTTAATTTACAATATTTAATTATTACAGAAAATAACTTGCACTTACAATTGTTGTAATCTGCAAGGATCTTGAATAGTTACAGAACGGGAGAAGGTATATATATATTAGCAGTCTGCACATGTAACTTGAAAAAAAAAAAAAACATTAAGTGTGTTTTGTTTCAGTTTTCTGAAAACTAAGTTTTTTGAACTAGAACCAAACAAATTGAATATTATTTTTTTTTATCAGCAAAAGAAACTTTTATTGATGAAATAATCGTAGAAGATACTAATTATACGAGCTTTCATTATTAAATTCAAGATCATGGGTTTGTGGCCCATCCTTCTCTTAGCATTCTTTTTACAAAAACTCCAAATATAAGGGGTCTTTGAGAAAGAAAATTGTGAGAGAAAAATTGTCAAACACCACCACTAGCCTTCACTTTATATATTAAAATAGATATATATATATATATATTACAATGAAAAATTATTGCCAAGAAAATTATTAATGAAAAAATTATTGACAAAGATCTCATTTATCATTGAAAATAAGCTTTGGTTGACAAATTATTTTTTTGTCATTACAAAAATTACATTTTATTATAATAATGTGAATATTCTTTCCTAGAGATGTTGGCTTTTACATTTTTTTAAAATTTTTTGATGATGTGTATTTATGGTTTTCAAGCTTTACCCCTAGATGAGACAGAAAGATAGACAGAATTAAGTTGGGAGATCAATTCAAAACACTTTTCAATATCGTAAGGGTAAATTATATTTAGTGCCCCTACACTTTTACCAAAATTTCAATTTGGTACCTTCAGTTTCAATTATAACAGTCAACCCCCTATACTTTCGATTAAATTGCAATCTCACCTTGTTATATACAACCTGCAATTCAAAAGGGCTAGCTTACTCTATCAATGATATTATATACAACTTGCAACAGTTAACTTCTTGTAGAAGTGGTGTTGGGTGATTGAGCAAGTAGAATTGGAGCCTTATACCATGCTCTAGTTTTTGGCTTCTTTTGCTCTTCTATGTTTTCTTTTCTGGTTTTGTTCTTGTCTTTGTGGGTTGGTTTCTCTTCGACTAGTGGAGTTATGCCTTAGCAAGTGATAGGGCTCGTTTTTTCAGTGTCAACCTAGTTGGGATGGAATTACTAGCTTTGATGATTAGTGCTCTCTCCTCCCTTTGATCTTTGTACAGTGTACTCTAAATTTCATCAATAACGTTCTTTTTAGTTGTTCAAAAAAAAAAAAATCTTACCGCTTTATCCATTTATCGTTAATAAGCTAGCATAAATTAAAAGTTGAAGGATTAAAGTGAGATTTTGGTGAAAGTAAAGACTAAAGTGAGACATTAGTAAAAGTGTAAGAGTGTTAACGAGACAAAAAAATGTCACATGGGTTTCAAATGACAAATTCTATAAACTTCGTTAATGACAAATAGATAGAAAGGTAATATTGCAACTTGATAAAAAATGTAAGGTTTAACTATTTCTAGGGATGACGCTAGCTTAGGGTTGATGCGGTTCCATCCCCCATCAACCTATCAAAAACTCTTAATAGAACAACTACTTACATTATTAATATTTTATTTAATATGATTTAATCTTATTAAAATTAAGACCTCATTGTATAGTTTGACATCAATGAATGAATAATTTTTTAATTACATACATATAAGAAAATGTGTTTGACATTATTAACAATGAAGTTATTATGCAACAATTCTAAAAATTAAAACATCATCAAATGCAAGTGTAAAAGTTTATATTATATGTTGTTCAGACAAATAGTACAATATTTTTGCAGTTTATTCTACTTAAAATTTGAGAAATTTAGTTATAAAAAGTTTGAAAAGTTTAGAGCATCGTTTGGGGTTTGGTTTTTTTTAATAATTTTTAAATTTTTTGATTGTTTTGTAAGATGAAAAGAGTCAAATGGATTTAATAATGCCTTTTTTTAGTTGAATGAAAAAACATGTTGACTGGTTTTTATGACTTGCTTTTGTAGCAGCTTTTGACTTTTTGTTTTTTTACCTTTTTTTTTAAAAAAAAATTGGGCTTTTTTAACCCTAAAAGTCAAGTTTTCAAACAAGGGCTAAATGTTGTTTAGTTTAAAAGTTTTTTCCAGTTTCTAGAATTTGTGGAACTTGAACGTGCAAAGTGACCCATCTCTACAAATTTTTGGAGACGCCACTTACTATTACAATTGAAAGTAAATGAATTAAAGTGAGAATGCAAGGATGCTAAATGTAATTTAACCATATTGTATGGAAAAAACTTCATTTTGCCTTTTAAATTATCATTCGAAAATTAATTTAACCCATGTTCTTTTAAAATATCAATTTTATACCTAATCTATTTGATTTTGGATTAATTTCATTCTGCTGTCAGTTGTTGTAGACATCCCATTTTTTATCATCCTCAAGACTTGGACGTCATCGCTTGTGCACTCGATGATTGTGACTTTTTGTGCTCGTTTTAGTGCCTGAAGTCCTCAGCAGAATGCCCTATCTTTGAGCCTTCAAACCCCATCCATTTTGTGCCCTGTTTTGGACCAAAACCTTTAAGCTTGCAACCCCTGGTTGCTGCCGACCACCAAATGAGACTGTCGACCACCAATTGAGGCTGCCGGCCATCATTGGTGGCCTGCCGACCACCAGTGACCTTTTTGCAAATATTTTGTTGACAAATGTTCCAACTGTTGGCACAATGGGCTTCATCTCCATACACGCGTATGGATGGATTTCTCTGAGCCAAATGCATGTTTTTCTATATATATGGGGTCTCCTCTCCCATTTTTGAGGGTTAGAAAATTTGAAATAAAAATCTCTCTCTCTCTCTCTACATTTCTCTCTCTCTCTCTCTTGCAAATTTGTGTATTTTAGCCTACACAACCTACACTTTTGCCTACACCTCCTTAACCAAAGTTGATCATCTTTCAGCTGATGTTCCTTGAAGCCTTCTTGGAGCTCTTGAAGTTGGTTTTGGGTTGAATTAGTGCCTAAAGTTGATCTTTGCTTCAAGAGGTATACTATTTCCCTTTTAAGCTTTCTTTATATACTTGTTTTTCTATCTATTCCTGTTGTTTTTGGGAAATAAAAAACTCTGTTTTGTGGGCTGAAATTGGTGTTTTAGGCCATTTAAGGTTACCCTTCTTTATTCCTTGCTTGTAAGGCTTTTCCACCTTTGTTTCCCACCTTCAAATTATCTTTTCTTGGGCTTTTGAGCATTGAATTTCAGAGTATTTTCAGTGATAAAAATCATGTTTTGAAGTCTAAAATTGGAGAGGTTAGCCTCCCCTCCTTGTGTCTTGTTTGCTAGCCTAGTTAGCTCTATGTGTTAGCTTATTTTTCTAGCTACTTGTAGCTTAATTCCAGCATATTTTAGGCTCTATTTTATACTACTTTGTCTCTGTTTTTTTGCTGGTTGTTGCATTTGAGTCTTCTTTTGCATGCCTCTAGTGTAATAGTCCTCACAAACTTGGTGTTTTAGGCCCTTAGGCACTACTTGTTTGAGTTAATTGCATGTTTTAGTGCTTTTCTCACTTAATTTCAGCACTCATTAATCTCTACAACCTCCCCCATTTTTTCAGTCTTGGTTTGCTTTGAGGGTTGTTTCAACCTTGGGATTGTTTAAGCTTGAGAATGAGGGCCATGCTTAATAGTTTAATCCTCTTTTGAGGGTTCATTATCAATGGCATGACACCTCTCTCTTACCTTAAACTACCACTTGTTTGACACTTCCTTCTCTTTGGAAGACTTCTCACCAATGGACTTAATTGGTTAAAGAATGGAATGGTAGATTAAAATGGGTAACTAAAAATGGAAACTAAAATTGTGCAAAGATAAGAATTGGTTGTGTTTTGATGTGTTCAATCAAACGTTAATTGAACACAAGGAAAATTGGGGCATTTCATACTCAAAGTGATGAAATGTGCCAAGTTTCCTGAGTCTCCATTGCCCTTGATCATACATGATAGGGTGATGGTCTTTTTTTAGGTCTTGTTTGTGCATTTATTAACTTTTACATCTTGGTTCCTTAGCCATCATGCAATGAAATTGCTTGGTTGATAGTTTGAGGACCAAGTGTATCACTCCTTTGAGATGTTTTGATGATAAGGAGGGATACACAGTACAAACAACCTGTGAGAATACCCTCTCTTTGCTCTGTTTGCTCTCTGTTGCAGCAAAAAAGGTGTGTCATCAGTGGCCAGCCGGCCATCACTGTTGGACGACAATCCCTCAATGGTAGCCGGCCGGCCACCAATGAATTTTCAGTAGTGTGCTTGTGAAAAATGATAGAGTTGATCTGGAGAAGGAAAAAGTGTAAGAGTGGTGCAATAGAGGCATACAGCAGTAGATAGTGGATGTTCTTCGGGTGGAAACCGAGCATGCATGAGCCTCTCTCGCTCCCCAGGACTAGTTAATTAGTTTAATTAGTTGTAGCTAATTAGTTTACTTATTTAATTAGTTTTGATTAAATTAAATTAGCTTGTATTGTAATATTTAATTAGCTTAGCCTAGTTAAATTCTTAGCTTAAAGTTAGTTAATTAATTCAAGTGTTGTAATAATTAGTTAAGTAATTTAGCTATTTATTCGGTTTGTAATAATTAGCTTAATTAGCTTAGCTTTAATTAGTTGGTAGTTAGCTTCTATTCATTCGGACTCTCCTTCGTGAGAGCATGATGTAATAATGTGTATGTCTTCTAACCCCACGTCTTTCTCCCTTTTATTTACCCGCTTTTGATGGTTAGATTAGGGACATGTTTCAATTAGCATACCTTACGCTTGCATCCACTCATCCTGTATTGCATGCACAGAGGCTCGACGCATTATTCAAACTACATTGTCATTTCAATATTTCTTTGAATACGTGCTTAGACTGCATGTCTTGAATTAATTCGTATGTCACATTAGTAGCCGAGCCTAGTAATTGCATATCACATGTGATGCATTAAAAATTTTGTATAGTTAGGAATCATGCATATTTTTCTAACTCTTTTGTTTATCTTAGCTCGGAGTACGAGGTGAGTTTTTAACGCTTTAGCATACTTGCATGAGTGTGAGTGATTGCCATGTTTAGCATGCTTGCCATGAGGCTAAATGCTTACTTGTTAAACTGCTTGAGTGCCTGTTGATGAAGGCTTGTTGTTTGAATTGGAACGATTCAATAAATGTACATTTAAGCCCACTTTGTTGAGTAGCAAATTCAAACCCCTTTCGCAAAACAAACATGAAATTGAGTTGTTCCAATTCTGGCAAACTAGTCTATACTTGCTTGTGCGCATCACGTAGTAATTCTAGCCCAATAAACCAAAACAAGAGCATATAATGTAAATAAAAATCACATCCTGATTAGTAGAGGCCGATCTTTGATCGGGCGAGCGAGGGTGCTCAATTCATGACCTTCCTCCTCTCATACCTAAGTTCCCGAGCCGAGGCAACTTTGGTGATGACGGACACGTGGCCTTTGGCATGAGTCATGGGTTTCCTAAATTTTTACAAAATAAAATATTCAGGTGGCAACTCTCTATCTGGCAAAGCAGTCCAATTTTGGCATTTTTGATTTAAAAATCGATTTTCCAAAAGACTTGCCAGATTTTGAACTCTTTGGTGTTTATCAATTTCACATTGCACTTATGAGATTACATTCAGAACCGCGGGAGTCCGAACTGTAGGGCTTTTTTTCAAACTTTCGAAAGGGGGCGCGAAAAAGGCGAGCTACAGTTTCTGGCGACTCTGCTAGGGAATTTAGAGAGCTTGACTTGAAATTCATGATGTGAAATTTTATCTACACTTATGTGTTTCTTTGTATTTGCGTTTGCATTGGTGCCTCTAAGTCACTGTGTTTGCCATCTACTATTCCTTGACAGTTTGCCGAAGGCTTGCTTGAAAAAGCTTGCCAAAAAGGCTGGCCGGTCGCGGGCCCTGCCACAATGGGAACACAACCCTTGGATCTGGACTACTACTATACCATTTGATCCTCCTTTCACTTCTCGGTGTTAGGTGTGAGAGGTATATTAGGTAGTCTTACTGAGGTACCCTTTTTGACCAATTGACCTAGTTGCATATCGAAAGCCACAGAGACTGTTCCAAACTAGGACAGGATGCTCACCCGAATACAGGATTGTGTGAAACCACTTTGCTTGAATAGTTAGCTCCTAACGAAACTAGGACAGGGTAACCCTCCCCCTTATAGGGGTGTTTTGGCTCTCACTTAACTGGTATGTGCTTTTAGAGTAAAACTCTACAGGAATATGCGTATCAGTTGCGAGTTTGGATATCAAATTTGGGCGCAAAAATCAGTGTCGAGTACAGTTCTACAGCTTTTGATTACAATTATGTGTTGTTAACGTCTAAGCTGAGGTGTTATGCGGTTTTTTATTTTTGTTTTCCTTTTGCTTTATTTCTTTTTGCAAGGTAGTTTATCACAATTGCTTCAGACAGTTTGGTTAACCCCCAAGCACTCTGGACCCGTGTAAGGAGACTTTACAGATTCGAGGATCTTGTTAGGGGACAGCCTGTGTTTGCTTCACTCCCACCGGTTACAAGACGGAGGAGAGTTAGGCACAATTCACCAGTTCAGCAATCACCTGCACGCAATCAGGTTCAGTCTTCTACATCCACTCCAGTAAGAAATTATTCACCAGTTCCGATAGCACAACATCCCCTGGTTAGCATTGAAGACTTGCTCCGTCATCTTCAACAAACCATTGAAACCATGCAGCAAGATGCTACTCGCCAAGCTAAAGTTACAACACATCAAGCTGAAGTGATAAATAGGTTACAGCAACAGCAACAACAGCAAGCAGCGGCTTCTGCTTCCCATGCACCTCCTGTGGGTATTCCAGCACCCGGAATCACTGTCAATGTTTAAGAGAATTTGGGCAATCCAGTAGACCCCATTCCGCCGCAAGCTTCCAAGGCACCAGTTTACCAAACCGAGCCTCCGTTTGAATTCGAAGTGGACCCGATTATATTGAAGGTCAACAAGCTAGAAAAGCTTTTTAAGAGGGCACAGGGCGTGAACTCAATCCCCGACATCGAAGATGGATACACTGACTCCGCAGTAACTTTGCCAGACCGATTTAAAATGCCACACATAGATCGGTTTGATGGCTCTGGGGATCCCATGGTTCATTTCCGGTTGTTCTCCGATATCCTGCGGCCAATGGGCCTTACTAGACTTCAAAAGTTGTCACTTTTCGGCCAAACCTTGTCAAGAATAGCGGCTATCTGGTATACAAAGCTGGAGGACTCTATGAAGTGGAAATGGAAGGAAATGGCTGAGGCTTTCATCGCACAGTACTACTATAACACACAGATCGAGGTCACCACCCGTGATCTTGAGGCAACTCGATAGGAGCCAATGAAGGGCTTCTCGGACTTTGTAACGAGGTGGAGGGCCAAGGCTTCGACGATGACTACCAGGCCGTCCGATAAGGATCAGATCAGGATGGTGGTCCGCAATCTGCAAGGGAAATTATTGCGGAAGATGCTTGTCCTACCGTTGTTCACATTCACTAAGCTCCATGAGATAGGAGTTCAGATTGAAGATGCAATGAAACAGGGGTTGATAACTGATGAGAAGAAGCAACCCAAGAGGCCTTTTACGCACAGTTCCAATGCAACCACTAGTGGTAGCACATCTGCACAGCCATTTGATGTGAGTGTCGTCACTACTACAGCCAAGATTGCCAACCCTTTTGCCAGTACAACTTCACAAACCTCAAAGAACCAGGCCTGATCTTAAAGGGTCTTTACTCCGCTCTATATGCCTTTATCCCAAGCCTTGAGGGTGCTGATCAAAAAGGAGCATCTTAAGCCATTAGAGCGACACCCACTATCCGATCCTCTCCTACTTAAACACAACCCAGCCAAATACTGTGTTTTTCACCAGCAGCACGGTCACGACACCGACCAATGCTACAGGCCACGTCATGAGATTCAAGATCTCATCGATAACAAGGTGATAGCACTATCCCAAAAGCCAAATGTGACCACCAACCCTCTTCTGGCCAACAACCAAGTTCCCCTACCCTGGAACCTAAACCTAATACACACACTGACCATCCCATATGACCCCAACGTATATATCACCTCTTCCCACCTGCCCAAACCGGCTGTGTTCATCCCTAAAAGCACAAACTTGTACATGATGGACACGTCTACACTCCAACCTGAACCCGTGGTGGTGACAATGGTAGAAAATGGGAGGTTGGCCTCGGAGGAGAGTACAAATCTGCTGCCTGAGTGCTCTGAGGATTTGACTAAGGCGGTGTACAATCTGTGCTTCTATATTGTGCCAATTGACCAAGCCAAGCCCGAAGTGGTATTGCCAACAACAGTGGAGGTCAATGTGGTTCGGAAGGATGGCTCGAGCCAGGGTCTAAATGATTTGGCAGAGCTGGAGGAGAACCTAGACAATCTGCTCTGCAATTCTACGACAAACAAGATCAATGGGATGTGCAAATTGATTGATTTGATCTGAATGGGTCGATAGACAACTCCGGGTGGCTTAGTGATGAGCCTGACGAAGAAGAAGAAACTAAAACAAAATCGAAAGAGAAGAAAGCGAGAATAACTGCAGTGGCCGGAATGGCCGAGGAAAAGGGGAAATTGCCAGAGAGCACCGGTATCAAGAATTTAGCTTAAGAATTAGGCGTTATGAGTACTGCTGATACAGAGCAGGAAGCCGCATTGAAGCGGTTTGTGCAAGAAAGGGATCAAGACAAACAGGAAGCTGGAAAAGCCCAACACCTTGCGAGGGATATTTCTGACGTGAGAGTGATTAGAACGGAATCGGACAATTGCTTGTCGGTTGCTGGAGGTGTATGGTGGGAAGATGATGATCTGCATCTTGCCTACACTGATGAGGATTGGGGTGAAGACCTACCAGATAATACTTGGTACTCTGAAGAGATTGACCACATGACGAGAAGTGGGCGGTATTTCAAGCCGCCGCACTTGGACCAAGCCGAAGCCTCCGGGAAAGATAAAGAGGTAGAGAAGCAGAAAGAAAAATAGTTGAAAGAAGAAGTGGTGCTTAAACAGTTAAAAAAAATTCAAGCGTATATTTCCATTTGGGGTCTGCTCATGGCTTCTCGGGTGCATCGACAAGCTGTATTATCAGCAATGGACAAAGCCAAATTGTCCATTGACACTACTCCTGAACAACTTGTAGGACTAGTTTTCCCAGGTGGTGCCAGTCCAACCCTAACCTTTTTAGAGAAAGAACTGTCGCCAGAAGGCTCAGCACATAACAAACCTTTATATATATCAGTAGAGTGTAGAGAAAAATGGGTACCAGTGGTGTTGGTCGATATTGGGTCAGCTATCAATGTCTGTCCATCTCGTACAACATATGCCATCGACCTGAAACCAACAGATTTTGTGCCTATAGCACAAGTGATTCGGGCATATGACAATACTAACAGAGAGGTTATGGGCACAGTACAAATCCGAGTCTACGTGGGTCCAACTCAACAGGATATTGAGTTCTATGTCCTGGATGTGCCGGCCACTCTCAATCTACTACTAGGAAGGCACTGGCTGTACCAAGTGAAAGTTGTCTCTTCTACCCTACACCAAATGCTGAAATATCCTCATGAGAATGGGGTGGCTATTATATTCGGGAATTCATCCATACATCCTCCGCCAGAGGTAACTACGCCTGTGCTGGAAATTGTTCATGGCGAGGAGGATGTTTTCCTTTCAGAGTTCACTCTAGCTGAGGTCCGAATAGTGCAGTACATCTTGGCAATTAATGAGGGCTTGTATGTCAGCGCCCAATCAATCTATTTCATGAACAAGAGAAGAGCATAGAAAATGACTCGGATAGCAACGAGCTTGAAGTAGGGGCAACATTGGCATGTCTCCTTTTAGATCCTACGATCAACTCAGAGAGCTTGGGAGATAACCTGACTATTTCCATGCGTGGCTCGCCTTTTTCGCGCCCCCTTTCAGAAGGTTTGAAAGAAAGGCCTCACAGTTCGGACTCCCACAGTTCTGAATCTAATCTCACAAATGCAATGTGAAACTAATAAACACCAAAGAGTCCAAATCTAACAAATCGTTTGGAAAATCGATTTAGGATCAAAATACCAAAATTGGACTGCTTTGCCAAATACAGAGTCGCCATCTAAATATTTTTTGTTTTGGAAAAATTTAGGAAACCCTGACTCGTGTCAAAAGCCACATGTCTGTCATCACCAAAATTGCCTCGGCTCAAGAACTTGGGTAGGAGGGGGGAAGGTCATGAATTGAGCACCCCCGCTCGCCCGATCAAAGATCGGCCTCTACTAATCATGATATGATTTTTTATAAACATTATGTGTCCTTATTTTGATTATTAAGCTAGCTTTACTATGTGATGCGCACATGCAAGTATAGACTAATTTGCTCAATTTGGAACAATTCAACTCATGTTTGTTTGCGAAAATGGTTTGAAGTTGCCACCTCAAGTGGGCTTAAAGTTACGGATTTGCCACCAAACATAGTGGGCTTAAAACATGATTTGCCACTCAACAAAGTGGGCTTAAAACTTACATTTGTTGAATTATTCCAATTCAAACAACAAGCCTTCATCCACAGGCATTCAAGCAATTTAGCAAGTAAGCACATAGTTTCATGGCAAGCATGTTAATCATGGCAACATTCACACTTATGCAAGTATGCTAAAGCATAAAAACTCACCTAGTACTCCAAGCTAAGAATACATGAGTTAGAAAATAATGCATGATTCCTAACTATACAAGATGCCTAATGCAACACATGCAATATGCAATTAATAGGCTCAGCTACTAATATGGCATATGAATCGATTTGATAACATGCGATTAAACACATATTCAAAGAAGATATTGAAATTGCAATGCAGTTTGAATGATATGCCGAGCCTCGGTGCATGCAAGACAAATGAATAGATGCAAGCATACGATATGCTAATTTGAAATATGTCCCTAATCTAACCATCAAAAGCAATTTAAATAAAAGGGAGAAAGACGTGGGGTTGGAAGACATACACACACGCACGCACACTTATTACAACATTATGCACTCACGAAAGAGGGTTCGAATGAATAAAAGCTAATTAACTATGCTAATTAAGTTAACTAATTATTACAAAACTCGAAACTAATTAACTATTCTAGTTAACTAATTATTACAAAATGAAATCAAATAACTAGTTAAACTAACTAATTATTTACAACTCTTAATTAGCTACAACTACTCCAGTTGATGGTGCCGAAATTAGCACTCCGGGGGACAAGTTAGTATTCTCTCTAGTTTACTTCTATTTCAAGTTACTTCCTCTATTCTCATATACCTTTCTTCTAGCTAATGTTCCTACTTTTATAATACTCTTCTAGGACCCACCTTCTTATTTATGGAAACTCTGCCCACAATCAGGCCCTCATTTACGCCGTATGATCCGCAACATACTCAGCTATAAAAGTAAGCTTACTCGGCCACGGTGGGCCACAGTTAGTCAGCTGGTAAGAGCTGACTTGCATTTGGCTCCCAATTGTAGCTTTTATATTCAGCTACCACAAAAATGTATCGGGACTTGAAGCAAAGCTATTGGTGGCCCAAAATAAAGAAGGAAATCGCAGAATATGTGTCCAAGTGCCTTCAATGTCAGCAAGTTAAAGCTGAGCATCAGAAACCAAGAGGTCTACTTCAACCTCTCCCTATTCCAAAATGGAAGTGGGAGCATGTGACCATGGACTTCGTTGTTGGTCTACCTCGAACTCCTAGAGGTATGGATTCTATTTGGGTTGTAGTTGATAGATTGACTAAATTTGTGCATTTTTTGCCTGTTCGAACTATATTTGATGCTTATCGATTAGCCAATATATATGTTGATGAGATTGTTCATTTGCACGGCGTTCTGGTATCTATTGTATCAAATAGAGATTCGAAATTTGTATCTAGATTGTGGAAAAGCCTGCAAAGAACAATGGGAACAGAACTGAGATTCAATACCGCGTTCATCCACAAACAGACGGGCAATCGGAATGGATAATACAGACCTTGGAAAATATGCTCAGAATGTGTGCTTTAGATTTTTAAGGGAGTTGGGAGGACTATTTGCCACTGGCGAAATTTGCATACAATAACAGCTTCCATTCCAACATCGGTATGGCACCATACAAAGCCTTATATGGCAGAAAGTGTAGATCGCTAATTTGTTGGACAGAAGTCGGAGATAGAGCCTTACTCGAGCCCAAAATTGTGCAAGACACTTCAGAGAAGATTAAAATAATCTAGCAGAGGCTCAAGATAGCACAGAGCCGGTAAAAGAACTATGCGGATGTTCGAAGAAGACCTCTTGAGTATGAGGTTGGCAACCATATATTTATTCGTGTGATTCCAATGAAAGGCCAGTTGAGGTTCAGTAAGAAGGGCAAATTGTCACCTTGTTATATTGGGCCATTTCAAATTCTGGAAAGGCTTGGTACAGTTGCTTATAGGATTGCTTTGCCACCAGGATTCGAACAAATGCACAACGTATTTCATGTATCGATGTTGAGGGGTTATCTCTGAGATCCATTCCATGTAATTGATTATCATCGGATAACACTTGATGAGAATATGGAATATGAAGAATGGCCAGAACAAATCATTGACCGACAAGTGAAACAATTGAGAAATATGTCCATCCCAATGGTGAAAGTAGAATGAAAAGAACACTATTGGAAGGACGCTACATGGGAAAAAAATGATGAGATGTGATTACGCTATTCACATTTGTTTCCAGACGGAGGTAAAGTAAGTTTGAAGGACCAAACTTCTTAAAGGGGGAAGATTTTGATAACCCTGTCCTGTGTTATGTTAATTAATCTTATTTTTTATTGTGATTATGTGCTTGATATGATTTGAGTGCCATTTATATGATTATATGTGTTTGTAGATCTCTATCTGTTCACCGTAGGAAAATCTGTTTGATTTTCTGCTATAAAATTTAATTAAAGGCCGTTGAGGCAACAGAAACTGAAATTAACTATATTTGTGCGATTAGCGTAATTTTTAGAACCTACGGTGAAATTTAATTAAAAATTGATTTGGACCAAATTAATTAGATCAAATTGATTAAAATAGGCATAATAACTAGCCTTAATCAAGGTTGATTAGGCAAGTATATATATGGGCCTAATTACATTTAAGCTCACCATTCTTGGAGCTCAAAATATGAGATATACACTCTAGAGAGAGAGTGAGCTGAATTTATAGAGAGAGAGAGAGAGAGAGAGAGAGAGAGAGAGAGAGAGGACTCATTCTTGAAGATTTTGCAAAGGAATTCAAGAACTAAGAGGATTAGCTCAAGAATTGGCTATAATTAGAAGAGTTGAAACTCCTAGGTGAGTAATTGAATTCAAAACCATGGGTGTGAATCTATAGTTGAGTGAATTCAAAGATATTATGAAGAATTTGAGGTCCATATGTTCATGCATGTATAGAATTGCCATGAATTTCCATGAGATTGCATGATCTAGCATAAGACATATTAAACATGAAAGATTTGTGCACCTAAGTCTACATGCATACATAATTTTGATGAGCTTCATGATTTTGAACATTATTTGTGGCACATGAAGTAAATTGGAGTCAATAATTGACATGCATGCATGATTCATGAAGGTATGAAGCTTGAATGCATGAGTCTTGAAATTGGCAAAGAATTTGGAATGATTTTGGAAATGGACCATGATTTTGGGACAATTGGTTTTAAATTTTCTAAGTTTTTATGTTACACAATGTTTTTCTACGTTTTGGCATTGATTTGAAAACTTTGGAGCCCTTAGGGTTGTGTTTTGAAGCTCAAACAGCTTGCTGGAAAACCCAGAATTCGACCAGTCCGCTCGAGCGAGGAAAGTCTCGCTCGAGCGTGAAAATTTAGCTCCCAAAAGTTTTGCAGAAATTGCACAGTGGCTCGAGCGGCAAACTTTACGGTCGAGCGAACCCTGTTTTGCAAAGACTCCTCGCTCGAGCGTCGAGAATCTTGCTCAAGCGTAAATCACATGCAACCAATACGTTTGCAGACCAAAAGGGTCCGCTCAAGCGACCAGAGCTGCGCTCGAGCGGAGAGCCCTGTTTCAGAAATTTTGAAAAGTTACTTTATGTTTTGTTTTCCGTTCTCTTTCATTTCTAAGCACTCTTAGGCATACATTGAGCATTGTGAATGAACTAAAATGATAAGAAAGAGGCCTAAGAGAAATAAATAAATTAAGAACGAATTGAATTGCTTGTGACCCAATGTGTTATGAAATATGTAGGGTCAAGCGCAAGGGCAAATCCATCGGCACAACACTATGAGCAGTATCTTAGTAAAGATATTTTGAAGTATGCTACTTTTAAATGCTTACTTCTGTATTAGTTTTATGGATTTATTAATTTGAATTGTGGATGAATATTCGTTATGCCATATGATCGACTAAGGCTATTGGATTGCGATTATGATTAGGATATGCTTATGATCTCAAGCATGAAATGCGCATAAACATCAATGAATGAATTAGGCCAGAGGCCATTTAACATGAACGATTGGGCCAGAAGCCGTTTGACAAGAACGATTGGGCCAGAGGCCATTTGACATGAACAATTGGGCCAAAGGCCGTTTGATATAAAGATTGGGCCAAAGGCCGTTTGACATGAATGAATTGGGCCTGAGGCCGTTTGACATGAATGAATTGGGCCCGAGGCTGTTTGATAAGGATGAATTGGGCCCGAGGCCATTTGATATGTTTGGGCCTGAGGTCGTTTGATGTATTAGATAGAAACATGAACTGGCCTAAGACCGTTTGATATGTCTGTTACGAATTTCATTTATGTAACTTCTTTATTTTGATATTATTCATTGGGCTTTCGCTCACTCTCATTTATATGCATATAGGTGAGCAAAGAGATGTCCAAACCTAGCCTCAGTGAAGAATGTGAGAGGAAACCAGTTTTGTGGAGTCGGCCCGAATGTCTCACACACGAGACTTTGTTTTTGTTCTTTTGTTTACTTCGTTTTTGCTATCTTGGTGAATATGTTGGATCACCTATGTATATAAACTTTTGTTTGGCTGACTACATGTTTGAAGTTCTTGGATGTACAAAATGTTAATAAATCTATATGTATGAGTTATTATGAAATGCTTTTGGAATAATTCTGCTATGCCATATAAACACAACTCATTGGACGAAATTTTTAAGTCTGTTTCCACTTTAGCCCCTTATTTCTCTTGAAACATGCTTAATTAGGATTGAGGCCGTAGGTAATCTCTTGATTACTGGCCGGTTATGACCTTAATACATAGGGGCGGGTTCGGGTCATGACAAAAAAGCCATTTACTACTTGAGCAAGAAAATGCTGGATTACGAGACCCATTACTCCCCTCGAGAAATCTTGTCTAGCTGTAGACGTCCCCGAACGTCCCGGGAGGGAAATCCCGTTTTGTTCATTTGGGCTCACTACAGTTCAGGACTCAATGTCACGGTCCTGTATCTAATCTCGCAGAGTGCAATGCAAGACCGATGAATCATCAAAGAGTCCAAATCCGGCAAATCATTTTTAAAAACAGATTTTTTTGAAAGAAGTGCCAAACATGGACTGCTTTGCCAGATACAGAGTCGCTACCTAAATATTTTATTTCAGGGAATTTAGGAAACCCTGACTCGTTGCCTAAGGCCACGTGTCCGTCATCACCAAAGTTGCCTCGGCTCGGGAACTTGGGTACGATTGGGGAAGGTCATTTCGTGAGCACCCCCACTCGCCCGATCAAAGATCGGCTTCTACTAACCATGACATCTAGTTTTGAAAACATTATGCGTTCTTATTCCGGTTATTAGCCTAGATTTACTATGTGATGCGCACAGCATATAAGTATAGACTGGATCGCCTGAATTGGAACAAAACATCTCATGTTTGTTTTTGAAAGACGGTTTGCTACTCGCAAGTAGGCTAAAATGCGAATTTGCCACCCTCAGGTGGGCTTTAGAAAACGAGATGATTTGCCACTATCTAGTGGGCTTAAAACTTGCAATCAATGAATTGTTCCAATCTAAATAACCCAACATTCACTCACAGGCATTCAGGCAGGTATATCACGTAAGCACATAGCCTCATGGCAAGCATGCTATCGTGGCAGTCACTCACACACATGCAAGGATGCTAAAACATAAAACTTACCTAGTACTCCAAGCCAAAACAGAAACTATGTTAGAAATCAATGCATGATCCTAACTATACAGAAATGCCTAATGCAACACATGCAAAAATGCAACTATAATAGGCTTGGCTATTCTAAACATGGCATATGAAATACAACAGATAACATGTATTCAATTCGGAATTGAAATACAATGCAGTTAGTATGATGCGCCGAGCCCGGTGCATGTATTACAGATGAATGATGCAAATATGCAAGCATAAGTATGCTAATTGAAACATGCCCTAATCTAACCATCATAAGCTGGTAAATAAAAAGGAGAAAGACGTGGGGTTGGAAGACATACATCACACACACACGCACACTTATTATAATTGTGCCCTCGCTCGGAGGGTCCAAATAAATAATACAGTCCGAATAAATAATTAAATATTACAAAACCCTAATTAAATCAACAAATTAACTAGGAAAGCAAGTAAATTAGCATGCAAGCTAAATGGACCGCCTCAGCTCTATTCCGAATGATGAAAGATGCATGCATGCTCGCGTTGCCTCGTCGGGAAATTCCTCGCGATGCCCCGATTTGCCTCTGTTTGCAATTAATCCCGGAATGTTGTGCAAAGCTTTAGAAAGTTGCTGATTTTTGGTTTGCTGCAACAGAGAGCAAGAAAGGGGCATGGCAAAGTATTTTCACATATGTATGCACACCTCGATCCTCGTGCCACCAATCATGCATCTCGATACATGATGGCCGAGGAGTCGAATTGCACGACTCGATGTGAAATGAATGCACATGACAACACAACAAGGCCTAGACTCCATAATGGGTAATCCGGAGTGTCGGCGACCGAGAATTGAGACACGTTTCGTCACTTTGAGTACGAAACGTCCCTCGTTTCCCGTTCTTGGGCTAACTCCTATCCCAAACACAATGCAATGAGATGGTATACACAATGCGACTAACATGCAACCTAGCATACGCAATGCTATGGATTAAAATGGCATACACAATGCAGGATGGACTTACACCAATATGAGTGGACCTCATCCACACTCACATCAATGGCCATATGATGGAAATGAGACAACTGAAATGCGTGCACACATGCACGCAAACCGAGCACCGAATCTAAGGCACAACATGCAACTGTAACAAGGCATGGCAAAGGATGAAAGATGGCATACGAACATGTAAATTCCAGCACTGAAACATGATGCTAAATGGTCTCGAAACATGGAAATATGGCACCTGATGCATGAAATAAACCCCGAAACTCAAAACTAGGCACATGTATTGACTTATAGCTATGCAAAGAAAGCATTATTTGAATATGAAGCACAAAGATAGAGCCAAGGAAGTCCCAAAACATGCACTTTTCTAGTTAAAGCATGGCCAAAAAGTGCTAACATGATGGACTAAAATAGCATGCAACATTGACTAGTAAGCATGGTTTACATGGCATGTATATGAAGCACAAGAGAACTTATCGAACCAGCCAAAATCAGTGAATAAAACATGTCAAAATATATCCAAATAACCTCTGAAATGCAGCCAACACATGCAAAAATGATGGGTTCCTTTGAAAGGCCACAAGAGGGGTCACTCCACACATGCATCAAGGACACTTAGCATAGTCAAACCAACTCTGAAAATGAGTTATGAGGGTCCTAAAACCCACTGAAAAAGGCCTGGAACAAGGCTTAGAAGCATGCAACTATGAGGTGCTTTGGAAGGCCAAAAGGGCCATCAAACAAAACAAGGAGAGAGGGGGGTCACCCCCTCTGATTTTGGCTCTCAAAATAGTGTTCTAGCCACTGAAAATCCACTAGGTTTCAGTGGCTGGAAGGCCAAACAAAGCATGCAACAAAGGCTTAGGTATAAGACTCAAAACAAGAGGCAATCAAGCATACAAGGAAGTATATGACCTCAAAAAAAAAATGCCCTTAATCAAACATCAAGAGGGCCTCAAAAAAATACTTTTTCCAGTTTATAAAAAATCTCGAAAATGTTCACAAGCAAGGCTAAAATAGGATGCAAAATTAGCCCTAAAAGAGAGATTGAACAAACAAGGAAGTAGATGACTTCAAACAGTAAAGTATCCTTAAACAAAGTTGAAGAGGGGCTCAAAATAAGACACTTTACAGTTCGGGTTGAAGTCCAAAAATGCTTGCAAGTATGGCTAAGCTATGAAGCAAGATAAGGGCCAAAAGGAGAGATGAAGCATACAAGGGGGTAGATGACCCCCAACAGAAAAATGATCTTAAACAAACATGAAGAGGAGCTCAAAATAAGACTATTTCCAGTTAACACCAAACCTCGAACATGCTTTCAAGTATAGCTAATAGACAAAGCAAGATAATGACCAAAAAGAGGGAAATAGAATGTTACCCTTGTAGAGAAGACCTCCAGCGGTTTTTGGTCCCAAAAATCAGCCCCTTAGGACCTCTCAAGACCTTCCAAGAAGCTTAGGTTGGTATTGGAGGTGTTAGGCTAAGAGATGTAGTATAAATATGCAAGAAATATGGACTTTTAGCACAAAAGAGAGAGATATATGGAGATGTATGTATATCTCTTGATCAAAAATGGTGAACCATTGCAATGGAAGATCAGCCCTTATTTTATAGAGAAGAGAGGCTAAAGCTTCTCTTAGAAGCTTCAAATCAAGGGCCAAGATCCTCCATACACGTGTATGGAGGATGCAGCAAATAACAAATAGCTGGCACAGCTGGAATACACTCACGAAGACAAATCTGGCCGACCAGTTCAAAAGGTTCAGGTGGTCGGCCGACCACTTTACCTGGTCGGCCGACCAGGTCAAAAGGGTCATGGTGGTCGGCCACGCCCTAGGATGAAGCCCCAGAAGTCAGCTTTCCAATGCCGCAAACCTTGCATCAAAATTCCTCCTGTGCAAAAAGTTATGCCTGTTTTGGTGAAGCCGCACAGATTCGGTCCAAACGGATTTCAACCAACCATATCTCCTCCACCCGGACTTGGCTTTAGGAGATTCTTGAGTGAAAAATGAAGCCCCGGAAGTAAACTTTCCAACGGTGGTGGCCTAATATCTTAATTCCTCTTGTGCAAAGAGTTATACCCGTTTCGGTGAAGCCGCGTAGATTTTTCTCTCCTTCCTAGATTCATGTTGAACCACTTTTGACCACAAAATCTGGTCGGCCATCTGATTTTCTGGTTTACCATGTGGCCACATTGAAGCCCCAGAAGTTATCTTTCCAATGGCGCCAAGCTCGCATCAAAATTCCTCCTGTGCAAAGAGTTATGCCCGTTTCGGTGAAGCCGCGCGGTTTTGGTCCTACCAGGATTCATGCCGAACTTCTCCCAAACTAGTTTTCTTCTCTCGTCTCCTCTTTTCTTCAACTCCAAACCCCTAGGTAAGGTGTTTTGAAAGATTTTTCAAAGATTTCGTCTCTATTTCATTCATTTCCACTTTGTCCTTGCTCGGTTTACCGAAAAGCGCAACATTTAACGAAATGCGAGCGTCGGAACATCGTAGGAACTTTATTTTCAAAACGTTTTGAAAGAGAGGGTTTTAAGATCTAAAATCTTTTGATCAAGATTGTTTTGGCCCAAAAAAGGGGTATGAAGTTGGGATTTGACTCTCTCATTGCCGAAGAAATTGAACCTTCCCCTGCACACCTTTTACCACCAAGTAAACCATCCATAACGCCCAAGTCTTAAAAGCGGAAAAAATGGGGTGTCTACACTAGCCTTGTGTGGACTCAACTTTCTTCAAGCCACCCTTTTCGGAGAGCATCGAATTGGTCGTCCTACAGTTTGGACTCCTGTCACGGTTCTGAATCTAATCTCACAAAGTGTAATGTGAGACTGATAAACACCAAAGAGTCCAAATCTGGCAATTGGTTTTGAAAAACCAATTTTGAATCAAAAAGCGCCAAACATGGACTGCTTTGCTAAATTACAGAGTCGCCACCTAAATATTTTATTTTGGGAAATTTAGGAAACCCTGACTCGTGCCAAAGGCCACGTGTCCGTCATCACCAAAGTTGCCTTGGCTCAGGAACTTGGGTACGAGAAGGGAAGGTCCTGAAATGAGCACCCCCGCTCGCCCGATCAAAGATCGGCCTCTACTAAACATGATATGTTGTTTTATAAACACATGTGTTCTTATTCCATTTATTAATCTAACATTATTATGTGACGCACACAAACAAGTATAGACTAAGTCGCAAGACTTGGAACGAATTCAACTCATGTTTTGTTTTCGAAAATGGTTTGAAAATACCACTCTCAAGTGGGCTAAAGCATGGATTTGCCACTAAACATGATGGGCTTGAAACATGACTTGCCACTTCGCAAAGTGGGCTTAAAACTCACAATTATTGAATTGTTCCAGTTCAAGCAACAAAACCTTCATCCACAGGCATTCATGCAGTTTATCACTTAAGCAAATAGCATCATGGCAAGCATTCGATCATGGCAACACCCACACTCATACAAGTATGCTAAAGCGTAAAACTTACAGTGTACTCTAAGCCAAAACAAAAGATAGTTAGAAATATGCATGATCCTAACTATGCAAAAATGCTTAATGCAACACATGCAAAATGTAACTAAGTAGGCTCGGCTATTAAAGATGGCATATGAATGCAACAATTTAATAGCATGCGATAAACACGTATTCAAATAAGTATTGAAATACGATGCAGTTTGAGCGATGCGCTGAGCCTCGGTGCATGCAAGACAAATGAATGATGCACGCATGCAAGCATAAGGTATGCTAATCAAAACATGCCCCTAAACTAACCATCGAAAGCGGTTAAATAAAAGGAAGAAAGACGTGGAGTTGGAAGACATGCACACACGCACGCACACTTATAACAACAATATGCCCTCGCGAAGAAGGGTCCGAATGAATAAGCTAAGCTAGCTACGCTAAGCTAAGCTAAGCTACTTATTACAACACAACTAATTAACTAACTCTAGCTAATTAATTATTACAAACCGAATTGAATAACTAGCTATGTTAAGCTAATTAAATATTACAAAACAAATTAATTAATTACAACGCATGTAATAATCAACTATAATTAGCTAATAAAGCAATAAATTGGCCTCACGGCCGAGGAGGACATGCATGCTCGATTGTTTCTCTCCCAAAAATCCATCGCTTTGCCGTCGATTGCCTTTGTTTGCACTTTGCTTGACCTCTAGACATTGCACCAATTTCCAGACTACAAAAACAGGAACACTTTTGCACTAAAAATTCACTGGTGGCCAGTCGACTATAAAAAGTGGTTGTCGGCCACAAACACTGGCCGGTCAACCACTCACACTAGTCAGTCGGCTACCTCAAGTGGCCGGTCGGCCACCAGCTTCTCCAAAATGTTGTTTTTGCTGCAACAGAGAACAACAGAGGCAAAGCAATGCATTTTGCAGGAAATGTATGTACTGCCACTCTCCTCGTCATTTCTCAAGCTCAAAAGAGTGTGGCGCTTGACTCTCAAGCCACCAATCAAGCATCTCAATGCATGATGGCCAAAGGGTCAAACTTGTATAATGTTAATGAATGCACAAATAAGACTCGAAGAACCTCCACCCTATCACGCATGATCAAGGGTGTTGGTGACCAAGAAACGTGACACGTTTCATCACTTTGAGTATGAAACGTCCCACATTTCTTGTGTTTAGATTAACGTTCGATCCAAACACATGCAATGCAACACGAATGCTTATCTTGTTCATGTTTTACTTGGTTCAATTCTTGTTTACACATTTTAGCTTACCAATTAGTCCTTTAACCGGTTAAGTCCAATGTGAAAGTCCTCTAATTGGAAAGATGGCCTAAGCCACAAGTGCCTTGAGCATGAAAGAGGTCTCATGCTTTTGGTTAGTAGAAACCCTCAAGGGAGGATTAAAACCATTAGGCATGAATGCCTCAATTTCATGCTCAAGCCAACAAGGAGCTCAAGACCACTTTCAAAAGCAAATTGAAAAGTGAAGAATGGAGAGAGGTGGTAGACTTTCAGTGCTAAAATGGCATGCTAAAGACACTAAATCATGCAATCAACATATACACAACATGTTCCGAAGTTAAAAGCATGAAACTAGTGAAGAACGCTACACTAGAGGCATGCAATATCAAGCTCAAACAACCAAACCAGCTCATAATAGAGCTAAATCATGCTAAATCAGTGGCCTAAACATGTTGGAATTGAAGCATAAATGCCAAGAAAAACATGCTCATTTGTTAGCTCGCAAACGAGGCTCAAAGCACAACTCTCAAACGCAATGAAAGAGTGATATATGTGAGAGTGTGACAGAGGTATATGCTCTGAAATTACATGCTAAATGATGCTATGGCATGCAAACAACCCAAGCAAAGCATGTTAGAAGCCTTAAATCACAAAGCTAATGAAGCCATTTACACTATAGCTATACAAAGCATGAGTCATGTGATCAAAGCAACCCAAAACAGAGCTAAATCATGCTAAATTAGTAGCAAAAACAAGCTGAGATAGAGCCTCAAGGAGGTAGAAAAACATGCTCATATATTAGGCCATCTATACATACAAACAAAACACAAGGAGGGGAGGCCAACCCCTCTTATTTTGGACCTCAAAACATGGTTTTTGTCACTGAAAAATCTCTGAGTTTCAGTGGTAAAATGGCCCAAAAAGTTTGATTTAAAGATGGTAAGAAATGGTGCAAAAGCTATACAAGCTAAGGAGCAAAAGGGAGAGACAACCCCCTAAAACAAAGTAGGCTCAAACCACCATTTTTAGGACTGAAAAACAGAGGTTTTTGTAGTTGAAAACCAGCTCAAAAACAATATGCAAAGGTGGCCACACAAGTGTGCAAAAATAAGCTTAAGGAAGGTAAGTCTTATACCTTTGAAGCACAGCACTTAAACAGCCACTATCTGAGCCAAAACCAGCCTTTAACAACCCAAAATAGGTTCCAAGGGACCTTAGCCCAAAGATATGCAACTTTGATGAAGGATGTCTAGGCAAAGGAGAAGTGTATCTCTACTTCTATGCACACTCTCTTCTTGTATGCACAAAAGAGCAAGAGAAAGAGAACTCTAGAGAGAGAGGAATGTAGAGAGAGAGAGAGAGAGAGATTTTAGAGAGAGAGGCTCCCAAACTTTCTCCCCCCTCAAAATGATAAATATGGCCTCCATACATTGCAAAAAGAGAGCCTCAAGTCGAAATATCTGATTACAGGACAGCTGGAGGAAAAATATTTGCAAATTCTGGGCTTTCTGGACATTTTTGGCCGACCGGCCACCATTTGTGGCCGATAAGGATCACTCTTGGCCGACCTATGGCTGGAACGCTCCATTTGTGGCCGGCACACTCCCCCAGAGGCCGACGGAAAAAACTAGTCCTGGTCCCCGACTTGAAGCAAGCATAACTCCTTCATCTGGACTCTTTTTCAGGTCATTCTTGAGCCTAAACTGAAGCCCCAGAAGTCTTCTTTCCAATGGTGGTAGCCTCACATCAAAATTCCAAGTGTGATAAGAGATATCCCTCTTTTAGTGAAGACTGCTCAGTTTCAGTCCAACCGGATTGATGCCCAACTTCAACCAACCATATCTCCCTCATCCGGACACGGCTTTCAGAGATTCTTGAGTGCAAAATGAAGCCCCGGAAGTCCACTTTCCAATGGTGGTGACCTCATAGCTGAAATCCAAGTGTACAAATGGATAGGCCTGCTTTAGCAAGGGCTGCTCAACTCTCTCTCAACAATTCATGCCCATCTTCTTCCCCAACTTGGTTTCTTCCCTCTCCTCTTCTTCTCTTCAACCCCAAACCCCTAAATAAGGTGTTTTGAATATTTTTTCAGATATGTCACCTCTCTTTCATTCATTTTTACTTTTTCCTTGCTCGGTTTACCGAAAAGTGCAACATTTAACGAAATACGAGCCTCGGAACATCGTAGGAACTCTTTTTCAAAAATATTTTAAAAGAGAGGATTTTAAGGTCTAAAAAAAAAAATTTGGTCAAAATAGTTTTAGTCCAAAAATGGGGTGTAAGGTTGGGATTTGGAGCTTCTCTTGCCGAAAAAATCGAACCTTTGCACTGCACAACTTTCACCACCAAGTAAACAATCAGTAGCGCCCAAGTCTTAAGGGCGGTCAAAAATGGGGTGTCTACACCTTGGTATGGGCTACCCGGAAGTTGAGGCACTACCTGTTAGCTCACTCTGTAAGCCTGGTTTTGAGATTAGATCCCATCAAATATCTCTTTGAGAAACCAGCGCTTACGAGTAAGCTAGCTTGTTGGTTGCTTCTTCTCTCTAAATTTGATCTTACATATGTTACATGCAAGTCGGTTAAAGAGAGAACTATAGCGGAATTCCTGGCAGATCACCCAGTAGAGGGGGATGAAGTGGCGGAGCACTTTTTCCCAGATGAAGATATTCTGCAAATAGAGGAGAAAACTTGGATGATATACTTTGACGGAGCAGCCAATCAATACGGTTATGGGATCGGTTGATTGCTAATAGCACCTAATGATTCCCATATACCCTTAGCCTTCAAACTTTGATTCAAAGTATCCAACAATGAAGCAGAGTATGAGGCGTGTATTGCTTGTTTAGAAGCCGCCTTAGAACTAGGGGCAAAAAGGTTGGACGTCATCAGGGATTCGAATTTGGTTGTGTCTCAAGCCAACGGAGATTGGAGGGTAAAATAAGAGAAAATGAAGGTTTACCATCAGGTCTTGGATATGCTAATTCCGAGGTTTGAAAAATTAATGTTTACTCATCTACTAAGGGAGAACAACCGGTTCGCTGATGCACTAGCAACTCTATCTTCTATTGTAGACATTCCATTGGGAGTCAGGATGCGTTCGATCATTACTGAGCAAAAGTACACGCCGGCCTATGAAACCATTGCCGCGATAGATGAGGCTTCATACAAGAACCCCTGGTACTATGATATCTGGAATTTCTTGGAAAATGAGGTTTATTTGCTAGGAGCAAATGCCAAGGACAAAAAGGAAATACGGCATCTGGCCGTCCAATTATCATCTGCAAAGGCAAGTTGTACAAAAGAGGCCATTTGGGAATGCACAAGCTATGTGTTGAGGAAAAAAAATCAAAGCGCCTCATGGAGGCCATCCATAGAGGAGAGTGTGGAGCCCACATGAATGGTGTAATGCTCGCCCGAAAAATCCTTAGACAAGAATACTACTGGTCAACCATGGAAGAGGATTGTATTGGTTTTGTGCGGCGATGTCACAAGTGCCAGATTCATGCCAATCGCATGAACATTCCACCGTCAAAGCTCGACAACATGACTTCACCATGGGTCAAACGGGCATGAATTCATTCTGGTAGCAATCGACTACTTCACAAAATGGGTGGAAGCTCAGTCCTACTCCATGCTGAAAGCGTCGCATGTGGCTAAGTTCATCAAAAATAACATCATATGCTAGTATGGGGTTCCGAATGAGATTATCTCTGATAATGGGTCACACTTAAAGAAAGAGGTGATAGACTTGCTTGAGAAATATAACGTGGCTTTCCATAGTCATCGACCTACAAGCCACAAACCAATGGAGATATCAAAGCTACGAAGAAAAACATCAAAAGAATTCTGCAAAAAATGGTAGAGACTTACAGGGATTGGCCAGATAAATTGCCATTTGCACTCTGGGGCTACAAAACCTCAATCTGAACGTCTAGAGGGGCAACCCCCTATTCTCTTGTCTACAGGATTGAGGTTGTTTTGCATATCGAAATTAAAGTACCCTCGCTACGAATTATGGCCGAGTGTCAAATAGCAAAGGCATATTGACAACAAAGTAGGTTTGAGGAATTAATGTTATTTCATGAGAGAAGACTAAGGGCATTGTATCATGTCCAGGGTTACCAATGCCGAATTACTAGGGCTTTTAACAAGAAAGTTAAGTCCAAAAATCTTCAAGAAGGGGACATGGTGCTGAAAGACAACTGAGCTCCCATTCAAGACCCGAGGGGCAAGTTCAAACCCAACTGGACCGGTCCTTACATCATCAAGTCAATCTGGTCAGGAGGGGCGGTTATTCTTATGGAGTTGGATGGCCTGGAGTTCTCGTAACCGATCAATATGGACAAGTTGAAGAAATACTACCCCTGAGAGGCTCGCTAGCCCAAAAACCCAAAAGGGCGACCTAGGCAAAGTTAGAGCATGAAAAATTAGAAATAAAGAAAAACTGAGGTCCCAAGGTTGAAAACCCTAAAAGGGCGACTTTGGCAAAAGTTAGAGTGTAAAAAGAGAGAGTTAATACGCGAGTGAACCTAAACTGAACTACGTAAGGCCTGATTCTCATCATTGGGATACGTAGGCAACTTCATCCTGAAGTTCAACCGTAACTATCCCTGATTCAACTGTCCTATCAATTTTCTTGATCAAGTCATCCTTATTCATCATTTACTAGTTCGGTTGCGCCATTTATTTCGGGAAGAAAAGTTGATTACAGTGTAGAGCAGCAGTGATATGCAATCAAGGACAGTTATGATTTCTTTTGATTCGGGACTATACATCTTAAGAATCGATTTTGTGCGTGTCAAGTGGTGGTCGTTTTCGAAAATTGTTTTGAAAAGTTTTACTAAAAGCTGATTTTGTTCAAAATTTTACCCTTTTATAACTTGGACCATTTTTGGGACCGAAAGGAAAATTTTCAGTACTCGCAACTTTAATTTTATTAATTTCAACACAAGTACATTCTCCAACTCTTTGATTTAGATCAAAGTTTCTTTTTACATCTTAAACTTGAAAAGAAAATATCAAAGCAGTAAAACGAGGGGCATAGCTAAGTCAGGTGGCTCTATGCCAAAGATGGCCCAATCTCTGCCTCCTCTTCAAGCCAAGCCAAACACTCCTCAAACAGGGTGTAACTGAAACTAATGGTAGTGGCTAGAATTTCTCTCGTCCTCCAAGCCGTGAGATATCGGGGCAGGTGCGAAGCATGAACCGAAAATGAAGCTATGTATTCCACTCTCTCATCTGGACATATCTGATCATGCCCGAACTGGCGTCTGAACCGAAGAGAAAAATGGAATACGCAATGTGTAAGGCCAATCAACTCTACACTCTACACTCGACTGTCGGGAAATATTGTAGATCATCTCAACCAAATTAAGCCAGAGGCAACGCCAAGTTATGTCAGCTGCGGACCGGCTACACATCCAATTACACCATTAACCTTTTGAGGGGAAATCCACTAGTCGTTGACGAAAAAAATAAGCTCGGGCCAAGTAAATTGGGCAAGGGTTCACTACTTGCAGTTTATCCATAAGCCATACCTGGGGAGGGACAAAAAATAAGAGAGATTAAAGAATAGAGAGGTGTACGATGAGAGAAAAACAGAGAATGAGTGTTGAGTGATGTAAGATTTATAAATCAAAAGGGTGGAAAAGAATACCTGGAGAAGTAGCGGACTCCTGTCAATCGGGTGGTCTCTCCTCGACGAAAAGCATCTAAACCCATCAAGGTTTCGGCCAGTGCCAAACCCATGCAACTCTTACCCTCTTTCAGACGTTAAGCCACTTCGATCAACCGGATGCTAGCCCCGCCGAAACTAGGGGCACGGAGGAATTGTGCAAGAAGGCATAAATAGAGAGCATATTGCTGGTGGCCTCACCAAAAAGGGTCACTCCTATCTCCAACAGCGGAAAATCGATGAACTAAACTGGGGATGTCTAGCTCCCCATCATGTGCCAAAGACCAAGCCTCATGTAATGTTAACCCACACATTCGTCCCAAAGCTTGGGCATGGCCAAAACAGGGCTGCAGTACGATTTCTTAGTCGTGCCGGGACTTCATCAAGGCTCGAAATTCCTCAAGTGTCAGACACCCTTCTTGGGATTCGAATTAAAACACATGTGTGATCGGATTCCAACATCGAATGACAACATAGAGGAATGGAAAACAAAGAGAAGTTTAACTCAGAGGAAAAAGGGCATTTAGGCCAAAACTGCAAAAATTCACCTTTTCCGAGTCGTCCAAAATGGTTATCCAGTCTCAGAGCCTATTGTTGCATGTCTCTACCTTAAGAGCAAAATATTAAAGATTTGTTATTCTACCAAAAGAACAGCATGGGAGCATCATTTATAGAGGATGAGAAGGAGCAGTGCATGATAGCTAGGTAGCACTGACTGACCTCACACTAAGGCCCGGCCATGCCTATTTATGTCCAGCCGGGTCTAAATGATGGCTCAAATCAGTGCAGTTGCAGGAAAAGCTGACCTTCGCTTGACGTACCACAGTTGTATTTTGAGTCTTGTTTTGATTGTACCAAGTGTTTTTAGTGTTTTCGAGTTGTATTTATTTTGTTTTCCTGTTATCGAGTTGTATTTCACATTTTGTTCAGTTGTGGGTTGTTATCCAATTCAAGAATGAACGCAAGAGCAGATATTCGTTGTTTCAAGTCTTATGTGAAGTTACCATACAAGGGTTATGCCATTCATCATATGTCATTCATTACATTGTGCAAGGAGATCATTCAAAAAAAAAAACTTGTCTTTTATAACTAGCGGGTCCAACCCCAATCATTGTTTTACAAGGCAACAAAACAAAAGAAAATTCTTCAAAAAACAAACAAAAGGGTCTATCTAAAGCTAGTCTTTAACTACAAAACAAAGACAAAAACTAAAACTAAAACAAAATCGCCGCCCTCATCAGTAACCCATCCTCGCCCTCTTCCTCCTCGGTTGCGGAGGAGGTGCATCGCTGTTATCGCTGAGGCTACTGGACTGCAAGTCAACCTCCTCTCCCTCGTCCTCGGGGATCGTAGACCCGTCAAAAGACTCCTCAGAAGGTGAGCGCTACCTCGCTCGGTCTCTCCCTCGATCGGCTCCCCCTCGGCCTCTCACTAGGCCCCATCTCCATATACTGGCTGGAGAAGGTCCTGTGGGCACTGCTAGTGCCAGATCAAGCTGAAAAGAGTACAGGTATCAATTTGAACTAACAGGAGTATAAACAAGATGGCAACAATAGTGAACTACAGATAGAATGTACCTCGATCCCATGGGTGATTAAGACGGTCATTGTCGAAAAATCTTTATTTTCCAACAATGTGTTTTACCGCTTGGGTGGTAAGTATGCTCTCAAGCGAAGTGACAAGTGAAAGTTGGTTAGCACCGCCTTTCTAGACACATCGCTCGAGCGGTCTTTGCGACTTTGGATTCTCAAATGCTCATTTCAAGGTTTAACGCTTCCAAATTTCTCTCAGAATATTGAAGAACAATAGTTCTATCTTATAGAGAGTTGTTATTGGATTTCCCTTGATGAATTGATGATGATTGTTGCACATCTTGGAATTAATTGAATACGTCAAGAGGTTTTGATTGAATCTACCTTCCTTAGGGTTCAATCGGTGGAATCCAGGCTAAGTTGGAGTTTGTGGATTCAAACTCAGCAATGAACAATCCTGAGTGGGTAATAAAGATGTTCAAGAGTCTCCAAGTGCTTTTGTGGATTCATAGGTGGTAAGCTTGGTGAGGTCATTTGTAATCTTCATACTTTCTTCTTAGTGTATTTGTTCACATTGGGTCACGATTTTTTTATCACAACTGGAATTGTCCAATTGTGATATTTTTCCACATTAAATTTTTGTGTCACATTTGTTGTTTGCTCAGAGATAAATCTGAATCACTTTCATATTGACTTGATGATTTAGATTATTGTCTAATTTGAGAATTGTTATGAGCATTTTGGATATATCACAGGTCCAGTTTCAGCACACAACCTCGGATTGCAAATTGGATTTAGGCTGGCTTGAACAATTATCAGCTGAGTTTAGATAATCGCTTACGTTTTCGAATTTGCTTGAGTTGCACCTTTACCTATGATGAACCCACAAGAGTCTAAGAACACAATCTAGTCTTCTCTTCCAGATGATCCTTCAACAAATCACTCATTTAAAACTACAAGGTCCCGATATTATTAGGAATGATTTTAAAGTATTTATGACATTCGTCTGTAATATTTAAGGCCAACTCATTTCTTACCTTTAATCACCATTTGTCAGCACTAACTTGCACAATTGAACACGACCAATTAATAATTAATAATTATACTAATGTTGTCGGATGGCCGGTCCATGTATGGTGTACTATAAAATTTTTAAAAAATGAATTATAAATATAATTTTTGTACAAAAAATCTTACCACAATGATGTGTCAGTGATAATATTAAAATAATAAGTCACTCTTACGAATTTTTCCATTTGAAATGAACAAATATAAAGTTGATATATCATTTTGTATAGATATTATGTATAAATTTGTATTTATATATCATTGCTCTAAAATTTTACGACTATATCTAATGTGAATTATTGTATGAGTTAAAATTTTGTTGTCTTTGCAGTCATCGACCACATTAAATTGTTTAATTTACATGCAAAGCAAAATTTTGATAATCTAATTCAATTATGTTCATGGAGGACTTGGGGTGGCTGCAGTGTCCCTTGCACAGTAGCCACTGTTGTGCAGTTAAATGAGTCCATTTCAAAGTTCATTTTAATAATCTGAACCGTTCACATTTTAGAGTATATCGAGTAGAATATACCTACGAAAAATCAAATTAATCAGATATCGTTAACCCTTTTATCTACTCACATTTGCATTCATTTTAAAACTTTAAATCGCAATTGTCATTTATTTTTGTATATACAAATATGAGTAGATGAAAGGGTTAACGATATCCGATTAACTTGGATTTTTTCAAGTATGTTTTACTCGATGTACTCTAAAATGTGAACAATTCGGATCCAAATGAACCCCGAAATGGGCCCATTTGACTGTAGAGCATAGCTGCAGGGTTGGACACCAAATGAGCCAAACTAAGAGGTGCCAGTGTTTCAGATTCCAAAACACAAGAACTTGAAATTCCAAATGATCTATAAAATGTGTTTTGTTGTACTTAGATTTTAATTTTTTAATTTTGTTAATCTAATTCCTAAATTACAAAATGTGAGTTTAAATAGTCTTAGCGCTAACGTTATCTAAATTAATAGAAGATGGGGTATTTTTGGAATTTCACAAAAAAATAATTGTAACAAAATTATAAGATTGAGGACTAAAATTAAAAAATACGCATATTTTGGAGATCATAATGCAATAAAGTACATAATTTAGGGACCAAATTATAACAAAGTGTATACTTTAGAGATCATGTGTGTATTTTGTCCATTTGATTTTGTTGAAATTTTGAATAAAATTCTAAAAATACCTAAACTCTTGTTAATCGATTCTGACAGCAAGAACATTGTTGACCATTTAAAACCATATTTTGTAGTTCGGAGACCAAATATAAAAATAAAAGGTAGAGTACTATTACAACTTCATACTTGGGAATTATATAAATGTATGTTAACTTGTTGAGAAATTCTAATATACATCCTTTTAAAAATAGTATATCATGCACTTTTAGTTATGCTATTTTTTTTTTTAGTTATAATATTATTTTAATTATGACTTATGAATTTTTTAATTATACCTTATGCTGTGTTTAGTTATGATTTTTTTATTTATTTATAACTCAAAAAATTAAAATTATACTTTTTTTATTTTAATTATAAAATACATATGACGCACACATGTCCCTAACTTATTTGTTTTCTTTGCAAATCTCTTTGTCCAACTTATTAGTGTTTGAAGTAGTCTGTTTTTGCCTTTTCTCTTTTTTTTCTTTTTTTAGTTAATTCTTGGCCAAATGACAGAGTATATATAAAACTAAAGTTAATCTATCTAAGAAAGCCGTTCTTAATTTTTTATTCTTCCAATATTTAAATTATTATTTTCTTGTGACCAATAAAACTTTATTGCTCTAATATTGAAATTGAAGTTTTGAAGAAATCAACCTAACTTCAAACCAAGAATAGAGAGAGCATCCCTCAATCATTATATTAGCTATTAAGATGTGTTAAGGTTTGCATATGATTGGTCTATATTGTTTGCATTTTCCCGCTTTCTATTTGTTGGCTTCTCACTAACATTTTGGCTTGAACTGACTTATGATTGAGTGTCTTTTTTGGTGTCAACATAATTGGAATTAGAAGGATATGTTATGATATTTTTTGGTCTTGCTCTCTCAAGTTTACATATACTGATCATCTTATATCTAATTTATTTTATTTTGTTTGCATTAAAAGAGAGAAGAAAAAAAAAAATCTTGCAAATTTTGGAATCAATAGGCTTGCAGACCAACTCAATTGGCTCATTTAAAACTCGTTGAGCGTGATTCGTTTATTATATAAATAAATTCAAATTCAATTTTTAGATTCGTTTAATAATTAACCCAAGTTTAAACAGATTCAAGCTTTGTTCGATAAGGCACGTGAACATAGATAATGAATTAATATTTATTTTTAATAATATATCAAATTGATTTTCAATAATTAATTTTTTTTTATTTTCTACTTGTGGTTGATGTTTGTGTGAATTTACATATTTGATTAATAAAATTTATTAGGGACAATTACACACACACACACAAAAAAAAAAAATAGAGTTTAACTATTTTAACAAAATAAATCCTAAATTTTTAATTTTGCCCATTTAAATTATAATTTTTTGATTTATTTTCAATTTAAACCATTTTTCTACTTTTGTTAACTAAAACTGATGAAAAAAAAATATTTTAGTTATTAAACTCAATTTAGATATACATAAAATATCTAAAGTACCCATTTTCATTGAGTTTAATGACTAGAATACAATTTTTTTTATCAATTTTACTTAACAAAAATAAGCAAATGGTTCAAATTGAAAGCAAATCAAAAGTTCAAATTTAAAATTGACAAAATTAAAAAATCAGAGTTTATTTTATTAGAAGGGTCAAACTCTAAGGTTTTTTTTGTAATTTTTCCAATTTATTATTAATATAAGCATTATTTTATATTTTGCTTTAAATTTCTTTCTTTTTTTTCATCTTAATAAACAAATTAATTTAAGTTTTTTTTTTTTAACCCGAGCTCGAACTCAACTCATTTATGTAATCAAGTTGACTGGAGCCGATCTCAAGTTTCTCAAATATTTAACAAACGAGCCGAGCTTGAGCTCAAACTTATCTAATTCTTAATAATCAAAATTGAGCACCTAAATTTGCAGTCTTAGGAACTAGGTGCCCCCTATGGAAGACTAATCCCTTGTCTAAGGCCTAATTTGATAACAGATTATTTTAGTAACATTTTAGATTTTTTTAGTTAAAATATGAAATAAAAAAAATTAGTATGTTTAAAATAATTTTTAATTTTTTATGAAAAGATGTGAAAAATATAGAAAGAAAATGAAAATTTTAACTTTTTAATATAATTTATTAACTTTTTAATTATTTTAGTAATTTTTTAATTTTTAAACTAAAATATTGAAGTGTGAAAGGTGCCCTATGATGAAACTTTGTTCCTACCAAGTTATTTGTTCCTACAAGTTACTGTTCTTTCATATGATGAAACTTTTTGACTTCATCATACATAGATCGAGAGAAAAAGTCTTAAAATAAGAAAATCGAAGAGATTAGACAAATTATCCTCTCCCAACATAGTGGCCCACTTCTTTCATTTATATATATAGTGCATATCAATTGTCCAGATCCATGGATGTGTGTATAGATGTTGATATATGATGAGGGTATTTTGGACCAAAAGAAAAACCAACGGTAGCATTTTGAAGTTCAAACTAGGTCAAAGTTGAAAGCAAGCATTAAAGAAAAACCTCCAACCATCCCAAACTATTATTAGATGATATATATACATAGAATAAAGAATCGTAGATTGTGTCCTTTAGCAGTTGAAGCTTTTGCTACTGCCAAACATATTGATGGTTCTTATGCATTATACAAGAAAGAGATTGAATAATTAATGCTGCTGTTGCCTAGGATCATTATATTACTCCACACACCCTTTTATTGTTTCTATTTATTTTTTTATAGGCAGTGGTTTTGGTCCAGTCCAAGATCGGATTGGACCGTGCTGTTAGGCCTGTGGAGGCTCATCACGGGTCTCATTTTGATAATCTGAATAATATTAGGTACAATTACATTTACTTTTTAGACTTTTCAATTTATTATTGAACTAGTGCTGGAATTTGTCTTTGTATTGAACAAAAAAAAAAAAAACCAATAAAGTATTAGCCTACTTCATCTTTTACCTGAACCTTTGAAAGTTTGGGAAGACTAAATAAATACATTTTTTAACTTTTCTTGTATTATGTGTAGAAAAAGTAGAGAGTAGATGTTGATTGATGTGACCCAAAAAAGATAAAAATATGAAATAAGTGCACTTTTTTAGTTTAGCCAAACTTGGCAACCATTATGTTTAACTTAAACTTGTAATATTACTCTAGGGTCATATTTGTTTTCTGGATTAGACTGATTGAGATTATGAATACAATGAGGTTAAGTGATAAAATTATTAGTATAGTAGTATTAAATTCAAGATATAAGGGATAAAAATTGTTTATGATGGTATCAATTGATTGAAATTAAATTTATAAAATTACTAAGGTTTCGTTTGGGAAGAAGGGTTGAGTTTGGGGCTATTTTAGCCACAAAAAGACAAAATAGATTTTTTAACTCAATAAGATAAAATATCACATCCAACTTATAACCATTACATTCTTTTTCTCACAAAAAGTCAAAAGAACTAAAAAGTCCTTCCCAAATGAGACTTTTTAGCTCCAGGCTAAAATAACCAAAAAACTAAAAAGTCAAAAAGCCAATCCACTCTCCAAACGAACCCTTAAATGTTTTCATTACATAAAATGTGACTTGTTATTTCTGTAAACTGTGGACAAAATAGTTTTCCACCGCAAATCTCATGAATTGGATTAACAACTGGGAAAATTCTATTTGCACAACTTTTTTCTCATTACATACCATTACTTAGTTAACATCTGTAATATTTTTAAATTTTGATTTTTTACTCAAAATACACCACAATGTTCCTTTGTAACACCATATGCATGCATACCACATTCACCATCACTCCACACAGTACATTGAAGACACTGAAACTGTACATCACCAGCATTGAATGGTTGAACGGCACCGCCATATTGTCATCGTCGAACTTGTTTATTGAGGGGAACCATCGAATTGTTGTCACCATACCTATTGGGCAAAGATCTTTGATTCTCACCTTCGAATATCTCACCTCCGACTCTCACTTAGTTTGGTTGTCTCCATTTGATTTCAATTTGGTTAGCAATTCTCACATTTTCATAGTAGTTTCGATCGAATTTGGTTTGGCATTGATTGTTTGAAGATAATATTATTGTACAACCAAATAAAATTGAACAAATTAAATACATCTAAACTATTTATGTTGAACAAAATTAATAAGTTCAAGCATTTTATACTGAACAAATTCAACTTATTCGGACTTATTATGTTCAATTTTTTATGTACAAACAATTTACAGTTATTCGGCATTAAATTTGAACAAAATAATTTTGTTAAGATGTAAATATTCGAACATTGTGAAAATGTTCAACTCTAATTATCCGAATATGTATCGAACAAAAACGTCTCAACAGCTATATGAACAGAAAAAACAAATACAAAATACTATAAGCAATAAACTTAGTTTTTTGTTGTTGCGTTGCTCCAAATCAACATTTTGAGTGCCATTCATGGTGTCAAATCTTCAAATATGATTGATTTGAGTGTTCCTAAAATTCTTAATCTTCAAAGACAACAACACTTTTGAGTTAAGGGAGAAAGAGAGAGACAAACTTGTTTACAAGAATCGAAGGTTATGCCTACCACTTTAGTTAGTATAGCTATACCTAAAAAAAAAATTTGCTGCCCCTTCCCCTTTTTGTCAATGTTGCCAACTCCCAAAATACTAATGTACCCTCGTGTATAAAAGTTGCCCAACTACTTTCTTCCTCCAACTTCTTTAGCCACTTCTACATCTGTCGTATTTGGGAGAGATTGCTTAACAGAGAATAGAATTGAGAGGGGAATTTATGTCGTGATAACTGGGCCTGGCTATATTATGCTCTTGTTATCGGTCAGGCTAAGGTCCTGCTTGTTTTGGGTTATGCAGTGAGTGTCTAGTCGGTCAAACGCGCAGCGTGGTTTGACCGGCTAGACCTGATCCAAGCTAGGTTTATTAACCGAGCTATTTTCCAGTGGCATTAAAAATCGGACTGAGTTACCTAAGAGGATTAGTCAAACGAAATTGGATTCAACACTTTGACCGAGCTAAATGAAGAGTCGCGCTAGATTTGCATAGCTTTGCATGTTGCATGGTTGAATTAGATGTTGACAAGATTAATGTAGTTTGGTTGCTCGGCTGGAAGCCATGCAAAGAGTTAAGCCATATCACTTGGCTTGCAATGAGGAGGGTGTTAAAGAATGGGTATTATCCTTTAAGAATATGATTCCTATGAGGACTTTATGATGAGGAATTAGAGTCCTATTACGGTTGTGCCATGCAAAACTTATAAAAACTCAAATCTAACCTAATTCCAGGTTTTGCAATTACTATTCCTGAATTCATAGAGTTTTTTCTCCTTATTGGTCTTATTTGCTAACTTAAGTATTGGAGGGGTTTTCAGCACACACTCGCCGGCTAACTCACATTTGTGATTTCAAATTAAACGGTGACGTTCGGAGAAGAGCAAGCTTGATCAACAGAATTATACAAGTGAGGATTATTTCGTACTCGTACAAGAATGATGTAACTTGTTGATAATAAAGGATATTATAAATATCGTGTGTTAGATTATAATGGAAGAAATGATGAGTGATGGAAGATGGTGATGATAAAGGATATATGTTTACAAATAATAATGTGTAAAGAGAGTTTTGTGTTTTGAGGTCATATTCTTTGAAGAGATTGTATTGTACACGTTTGTCCCGTTAACGAAGGATTTACAAATAGTCAATACAAAAGTGCCATATAAGCCTAAATACTCTATCATCGTGATCCCATCTTCTCTCCAGCCATACCACCGCTAAACGCCTCTTCTTTTTTTCCTACAAGAACAATTATTCAGAGATCATATAATTGATGATAAGTTGAAGGAGATCTTGTACAGGAAACAAATAAGGCATTCCATATTATCACTTTTTTACAATATTGCAAACTCATCACAATTTATAATGTGCCTCTACAAGCAACAATCAATCAGTAATTAGAAATTCTAAGAAATATAGTTTGATTTGAATGATTATAACTGATAATTGTTGAAAGAAAATGCAGAAATGGCAGTTATTGGTGAAAGATGGATGGAAAAAGGAGGGTGCGGTCGATGGTGGCAGCGACGGCTCTGAGAGAGAGCGATAGTGAAGCAAAAGGGGAAAAGAGGACACAGTAGTTGGTGGTGGTTAAAGGAACAGAGGGAGGGAAACCGACGGTGTTCAGCAATTTGTTGCTGGAAGTGAGAAAATGAGTTGCAATAGAATAAGAGAGAGTGCATAATAAAATTTTGATGGGGTTTGCAAGTTTGCTAACTTGGCCTCTTTTTGTTAGTTGTCCGTAAATTATGTATTTATGACACAGCTACATAAAATTTCTTTTTTGAATTGGTAGAAAACACACAATTATTGCCTTTAATAGTCATTTTATTTGAGAATATTATTATAATAATAATTTAATGTTATAATAGTGTATACTAAAAAAATATATGATGTGTAAGCTCCCGTTTGGGATCCTTGTTGGGGCTATTTTAGCTATATGTGGACAAATTAGTCTATTTCACCCATATGAGACAAAACCCATCACGTGCTGCCTAAAGCCTTTTAGGCAATGTTAAAATTACCAAACTACCCCTAGTTTGATTCCCTTTTCTATCACACACTGCTACAAATCTAGCACACACTCATTCTCTCAATTAGGGCACCATTACACAAAAAAAGAGGTGATTTCAACGAATCCTTCATTGAAGAAGAAGAGCCAAGGTTGTTGTACACATCTGAAGCCGATCAGAGTACAAATCGACCATCGAAGAGCAACTATCAAAGGCCGATCGAAGTGCAGATCAGCCGTTGTCCCCTGATTGAAGAGCAACCATCGCGTCCTCATCACAGCCTAGGACCGCAACTACGCACATGGCCAGAAATGAAAAAAAGAAAATTCAAAAAGAAATAAAGTGAAGCTCAAGGGCATTTTCATAATTTGACATATGAACACATCATCACCAAGTCAAAAAGTCAAAAAAAAAATCAAAAAGCCTATCCTAAACGAGGCTTTTTAGCCTCAGGCTAAAAAAAGCCAAAAAGTTAACCAACATCCCAAACGAACCCTAAATAGAGTTTCCCTTAACTATTTTTACCTCTCCTTATGAATGGTAATCCCCATCCTTTAAAAGAGTTGTAGTCTTATAAGTAACGCTCCGAAATAAACATAATATATCCATCTCATAACAATCAATAAATAACAATATAAATTAATTGATAAGTTTTTATTAATCAGAGTTTGATATACAAAAGGCGACACATGCGATATATATTCATAAACAGTACATCCTGAATCTATAGCATGTGTTACAAGATAGTGAAAAGAAATTAAAGCTAAACAGATAATCATATGCCCTAAAGGCTTACATCTTTCCAAGACAATGCTTGGGTACATCAAAAGTAAGTCTTAAGCTTAATACAGATAAAGCCCTAGGCCTGTGCAAAATTAAATACAAAAATAACAACACTGAGCCTTCAGCTCCACAATCCTCCCAAGTTAAGTCCTTGGTGGAGACATATCACCAGCACCTGAAAATGGTTTTTTCCACAGAGGGTGAGTTAAAACCCAGTAGAAACACTACACCACAATGTATAAATCTTAACAAAGCCATAAAGTTTTATGCATATGCAATGCCAGTACCAAAACATTTATAACATTTTTCAAAAGCCGTGTTATGCCAAGTTTATATCACAATTCTCAAAACTATACCCTTTACGATAGAAAGTAGGGGGAAATCTCAAACCAATAAAACCTTTCACGGATATTTCGTCCACTAGAAATCGTCAATCGGCACCCATGTAAACGTAGCCTATACAAGCTCTACTATTGCCATGCTACGGATATTTCGTTCGCAGGAATCAGCACCCATGTATACACTCGTTTTTCGGGACTTTCACTCTAGACACACTAGCCAACTTAATTTGGTAATACACACATCTTTCTAACGTTCACCTATTTTTCTCAAAATCATATACATTTTTAATGTATTAAATAAACAACAATGTTCAATGCACATGGATGAGAAATTAGTATTAGTTCACTTAATTCTCATGCAATTTCTACAACACTCATATATCCTCCACTAATAGTCCAAAACAAATATCTCTAAACAGATAAATAAATTTCATTAAAGATACGCTTTTCCAAAATTTCAAAATGGGAGTGATAATAAATATTCAACTCCGCCATCATCATCAACATTACTTCAATTTCATAATTCTCAACATTAATTCCATTTTCTCCTTCCAATCTCAAACATTCACATTTTAGCGCAAAACCCCTTTCTCTTTGAAAATCAATTTCAATGTAGAAAATACCTCATATCAACATATATCAACTCCAATTTCATACCCACAAGCTTTTTCATGAAACCATTTGAAAACCCCTCTTTTTCTTTTTGATTTCGAACCTTAGGTTTTACCAAAAACCCCCAAAACCACTATAATCTTTTGAAATAACAAATAACTAAGATAAAACTCATACAAGAGTGTAGATAATCCCTATCTCAAGCTTAGAAGATGATTGAGAGAGTGAGGAAACTTCAACAATGTCGAAACCCAATAACTTGTTCGGATGAAAATAAAGCTCTATGTGAGCTTGAACTTCTTCTCAAAGAAAATAGGGTAAAGAAATCAATGGATCTAGTTGTTTTAGAAGAGAGAATGTGAGTTTTAGAGAGGGAGAGTGTAGATCTAGGGTTTTTAGAAAGTTTAGAGAGAGAAATGAGTGAAAAAGTGATGTAAAAAGTGACTATTACGGACTGATATACGCGCAGACCGCTTGAGCGCAAGAAGTGACGCTCGAGCGTAAAACACAAAAGATATGACCGCTCGAGTGCAAAAAGTTGTCGCTTGAGCGTGAAATACAAACTCCCAGTAGTTTTACAGACAGAAGACCAACACTCGAGCACAATAAGGGCCGCTTGAGCCAAGACTGCTCGAGCGTAAGAATCTTCGCTTGAGCGAAGAATACCAATTCTCAGTAGTTTTGTAGACCTGCAAAAGTATTGAGAGTTTACAAAGACCGCTCGAGCACAAGAAGTGACGTTCAAGCGTAGAAGCAAAATTCTGGGTAACAAGTTTTTGAAAAAATAAGGTACCAACCTGTTCCAAACGCAACCAACACAACCCAAATGCCAAACTCAAAGGGGTATAATGGAAATAAGACATGGATAACTATATAAAAAAATGAAATTCGGATCTAAAACATCAAATGAGTCAGGTCCAAATCAGAAACGCTATATTATAAAATTGTCAGTCTCATATCATTTTATGACAACCAAACATGATTTCAATGAGATCCACGAGTTATTTTCAACCCACATTCTTAGAGGCCAAACAACATTGAACTTTACCACTATCACCACCATTAGAAATCCAATCCACTAAGTGTTCGTTTGGCAATGACTTTTTTAGTTGACTTTTTGATTTTTTTGTCTTTTTTAACCTAAGACTTTTTTGGTTGTTTGGTATTCTTGTTTGGCTTTTTTAGCTCTTTAGCTTTGTTTTGGCAAAATTTTTTTGTCCTTTTATGATTTTTGGCTTTTTGACTTTTTTTGCCATTTTATGATTTTTTAGGTCTCGTTTGGGAACATATTTTTTTAGTAATTTTTTGACTTTTTAGCTAAAATATGATATAAAAAAAATTAGTATGTTTGGAATGACTTTTTGACTTTTTACGAAAAGATGTGTAAAAAGTATAGAGAAAAAGGAAATCTTTTACTTTTTAGTATAGATTGTTGACTTTTTAGTTTTTTTAATAATTTTTTGACTTTTTGACTAAAAAAATCACTTGTCAAACGAGACCTTAGCCCAACTCAAAAACCAAACAACCCCTGAGTTAGTGGATTCGCCAATTTAATTTGATTAATTCGTATTTAATTAAAATGAATCCGCTTGAATTTGTTTATTAAACAAGCAAGTGGAGTTAAATTTTTTTAGGGTCTGTGTGGTAACGTTTACGTTTTTAGTTTATATTTACAAAAATTTTATAAACTGATTTTTGTTTATTTTTTATTTATTTTTAGAAAAACATAAACTACAAATGCGTTTGGTAATTGACAAAATGTTTAAAAAATTTTAAAAATATAAAAAAGAGTGAGAAATGGCAAGTTGTGGCAAGTGGCGGTGGAAGACGGTGGTGGAAAGTAGTGACGGTGGGTGGTGGGTAGCGGGTGGTGGTGGGTGGTAGGTGGTGGTGGTGGTGGGTGGGTGACGGTGGCTGGTGGTGGGTGGTAGCGAGTGGGTGGTGGTGGTGGCGGTGGTGGTGGTGGTGGCGGTAGTGGGTGGTGGTGGCAGATGGGTGGCGGATGGTGGTGGTGGCGGATAGGTGGTGGTGGTGGGTGGGTGGGTGACGGTGGTAGGTGGTGGGTGATAGCGAGTGGGTGGTGGTGGTGGTGGTGGTGGCGAGATGGCGGTAGTGGTGGCGGAATGGCGGGTGGTGATGGTGGGTGGGTGGGTGACGGTGGTGGTGGTAGCAAGTGGGTGGTGGTGGTGGTGGTGGTGGCGGTGGCGGTGGCTGCGGCGGTGGGTGTGGTGGTGGTGGCAGGCGAGTGGCGGATGGCGGGTAGGTGGCGGGTGGTAGTAGTGGTGGGTAGGTGGGTGACAGTGGCGGGTGATGGGTGGTGGTGGTGGGTGGTGGTGGTGGTGGGTGGTAGCGAGTGGGTGGTGTGGTGGTGGTGGTGGTGTGGTGGTGGTGGTAGTGGGTGGTGGGTGGTGGTGGCGGGTGGGTGGTGGTGGTGGGTGGCTAGTGGTGGCGGTGGTGGATGGTGGTGGCAGGTGGGTGGTGAGTGGTGGTGGCAGGTGGTAGTGGCGGGTGGTAGGTGATAGCGGGTGGATGGCAGGTGGGTGTGGTGGTGGTGGTGGTGGCGGCGGCTAGTGGATGGCAGGTGGATGGTGAGTGGTGGTGGCAGATGGTGGTGGGGGGTGCGTGGTAGGTAGTGGTAGCGGAAGACGGTGGTGGAAAATGGTGGCGAGTGATAGCTAGTGTTGGGTGGTAAAAAAAAAAAAAAAATTCAAAACTCAAAACGGAAACACATTTTTTGAGTTTACATTTTTTGGTCAAATTTATAAGCTGAGACCACTGATTTATAAATCAAAAATTTACCAAACAAGTTTTTATTTGAGTTTTTAAAATTTTTATAAATATAAACAGAAAATTGAAAACGTAAGTGTTACCAAACGGCACCTTAATGTTTTTTTCTAGTTTATACGTCCGTTTACTTCTGAGTACAAAACACTCTGGCTTGTTTGGTTTGTTTTTGGGAGAGTTGTTTTTGAAAAAAAAATTGGGGAAAGAGTTTAGAAATTTTTTTGGTTTGTTTGGTTGTATATTTTGGGAGAGTTATTTTTTTGGGAGTTTGGGATGATTTGATATTTTGAGAGAATTTGAGTAGATGTGTGTGAGAGAAAAAGTGATTGAGAAGGAGAGAGGAGAGAGAAAAAGTGATTGATTGATGTGTAAGAGAGAGAAAGTGATTTTGGAATTTTTTTGAGAAAAACTCAAACCAAACAATTTTTTAGAAATTTTTTTCTAAAACTCATCTCCCAAATGCAAATCAAACATACCCTATTTTGGAAGGTGTTTCTTTTCTTTTTCTTTTTTTTCTGCTTATTAACTTATTATGAAAAAAAAAAAAAAAAACAGAGAGAATAAAGAGGTAATATGATACAAATAAACCAAAGCTACCTTTTTATTTGCCTTCCCAAAAGAGGCCTTTTAATCATCCAAACTTTGTTTTAAAAATTCTATTTGCGCCTGTTTGGAAAACATTTCGTTTTTAGTTTATATTTATAAAAAATTTAAAAACTATCATAAAACTTATTTGATAATTTTTTTGGTATATAAATAGTTGTCTCAGTTTATAAATTTGAGGAAAAAATGTAAACTCAAAAAATAAGTTTACGTTGGTTTTAAAACAGAAATTTAAAAATTTGACTAACAAATTTTTTTTTCAAATATTTTTTTTTCAAATAATTTTTTTTTCAATTAAATGTTTTTTTCAATTAATTTTTTTTTCAATCATAATGTGTATGATCCCATTGTTATAAATAATAAAAAAATAAATATAAATATTTTAGGCCTGAACAAATATATTTTTTAGTTTAAATTTTTAAAAAATTTCAAATATTTTGTTTAAACCAAACACGTTTATAGTTTATATTTTTCTAAAAGTAAACAAAAACTAGTTTAAAGAATTTTCATAAACATAAACAAAAAACGTAAAGATTATCAAATGTTAGTACACATCACAAATGATGTTTGGATATAAATTTCTAAGCAAAAGTCAGATGATATGATATGATATGATACAAATTTCTTTGTTAATTATATATATAACTTACAAACTTGGAAGCATTTCCAATGGTCTGTCATTAGAGTTTCCAAAGCCAAATTTTGTTAAGTGTGGAAAAAAAAAGAAAAGGAAAGAAGATGTTTTAGCGAGCTGCTATTGGAGTTACTAAATTCAACAATGTTAGGTAGTTTAAAATTTTGTGGCTCAAATCACTTAAAACGACATCGTTTTAAGTGTAAAACGACGTCGTTTTGACATATTTGAGCCATTTGAGTTATAAAATTTTTGACTACCAAATATTTTCCTGCTAAATTATAACAATGTCGAAATTATAATTTATCATTTTGCTACTACTGTTATAACTTTGGCAATATTATAATAGCAATTATCATGGGAGATTCTCAATAGAATGGACAACAAGGTGTACTACTTGTATTAATAGAAACTTCAGGGGCCTTCATGGTAATTAGCAGAAAATTGAATACAACGTTTCTGTGCATAAATGGATGGATCCCAGCTAGGAAAGTGTCTAGCTAGCTAGGTGCCGTTTGAGAAGAGGGCCCCATCTTAGCTTTCTGTTTTTCAAAAAATTTACTGTTGGGTTTGAAATTCATCGAGAGGGATGAAAAAGTGGTGCGTCTGTGAATCCCCTTTGATTCTTTCTCTCTCTAGTTTTCATTTTCTATTGTTTTTCTTGAAAATACAAGGAGATAGAGCGGCTATATATCTCTATCAGCTCTTTCTTCTTGTCTCTTCAGACATTTCCAGATACTTTCTCTCTCTAGTTTTGTGCTTCTTCTTCCTCTTCTTCTCCCTCTTCTACCTATCCATCTTTTCAACTTTTTCTTGAAACCCTTTTCACTTTCACTCAAAAAATTTGTGAACTTTAAAATAATCAGTACTGTAGCTGAAGAGATTACTGTTGAAGCTCAAGTTGGAGAGGGAGAGAGAGAGAAGATGAGTGCTTCAAAGTTCATCAAATGTGTGACAGTTGGAGATGGAGCTGTTGGGAAGACCTGCATGCTCATTTGTTACACTAGCAACAAGTTCCCCACTGTGAGCTTCCTCAAAAACCAATCTATCTCAAAGAGAGAGAGAGAGCCCTTTTTAATTGTACTATTATTCTTGCATTTGTTTTCAATTTTATCAATTTCACATGCCAATAATGCCTCTGGGTTTTTTTGTGATTTCTTTGTTGGGTTTTTCAACCCCAAAAATAGGGCATCTTTTGGGGCAGATAGTTAGTGTCTTGACAAATAACAAGTCATTTGGTTGGCAAAGGATCCTCTGTCACAATGCACTCGCAGATCATGTTTCTAGATTCTTGTACTTCAAGATTTTTACGATTCTAGGACTGAGTGCATTGGAACAGAGAGATTTAGTGACAACCTAATCCATTTGGGTTGGATTTACTCTTATATTTTCCAATTTCTAGGAACACACAAACTGGTCACATAATAAGAAACAAAATTTAGATGAATGAATAAGATTTTATAAAATTTGTTAGTGGGATCTGCATCAAATGTATATGGATGGATAAGATTTTTTACATATAGATATAGATTCCATTAACAAATTTTATAAAATTTTGTTCTTTCATGTAAATTCGGTTTCCTATTTTATGAAAGGTTTCTGTGTTTTTAGCCAAACTACTATTCATTTGGTTTTGGTTAGGTCATCTCTAGCCCTTACTCAAATTATTTGAGTAAAAGCTTCATTTGATATTAACTACTCCAACTGACAAATTCAGATTTAAGCATAAATTTGAGTAAAAACTTCACTAATTGCAAATGGTAAATTTGAATGTCACAAAATAGCCTTGAAAGTTTTGAGCAAATATTTGAGTCTCTTGATTTGGGTAAAAAATTGAGTAGAGTTGAAGGTATTTTGAGTAAATTTTACCCAAATTTAAATTTGATACAATTTGATTAAAGGATTGGAGATGCCCTTAGACTCACAACCCAATCTGTACCCGAGAACGAGCCCCATGATTTTGTCCATTTAGGCTCCAAACCCTAAGGCACCTCCATAATGGATAAGTTCATCCTGAACAATATCTGTTGCTTGGGATGCCAACACATTCATTTTCTAAATCCATGTGTGGTATTTTAGAGGCATTGATACAAAGATCTCTATGTCTCTCTCATTCTCTGTTTGGTATGGCAGGATTATATACCCACAGTATTTGATAATTTCAGTGCTAATGTGGCTGTGGATGGGAGCATTGTCAACTTGGGATTATGGGACACTGCAGGTATCTTTTTCATTGTCTATTGAATCTCTCTCAACTTCTATTTTTCGCTTAGTGTTAGTTTGGAATTAGTGTCTTTCTTTTCCACTTCTTCATTTCTGATTGATTGATTTATCGCTGTGGTTCAAAGGTCAGGAAGACTATAGCAGGTTGAGGCCACTAAGTTATAGAGGTGCAGATATATTTGTGTTAGCTTTCTCTTTAATCAGCAGGGCAAGCTATGAAAATGTTCTCAAGAAGGTACACTCATTTTCATTGCTGACTGGAGGGAAGCCAGCCCCTTAATATGTTTTGCTTTAATATGTTTTGCTTTCTCATTTTCACTTTTGTTATTTACAAAAAGTGATGCTTTTTGACTTTTTTAATCAAACCCATGTGAATTTAAAACATATTTCCTAAACAAAAGTAGTTTTGAACTTATTTCCAAGATCAGGTTGTTGTGAAGTCCTAGTTTTAAGACAGACTTCAAATACTTCTTCAAGCTTGAAATCATATTTTTTAAAATGATTCACTGACATCAATTGGAGAGCCTTTTGTTTTTTAATCTTGTTAGATATAATCTGCAAGCTAATGAGCCTTTCCTTTCCAAATTTTATTCAGTGGATGCCAGAACTTCGTCGATTTGCAGCCAATGTTCCAATTGTTCTCGTTGGAACAAAGTTAGGTACGCAACAAAAAACATTTTCTCGATTTTATTTAGCATAGTGTTGCATCCAGGACCTTTGGGAAGTGTGGGTCCATGGAAGTATATAATAAATAACATCAAATTATTCGTGTTTTGTCTTTTCAGATCTCCGTGAAGACAGAGGGTATCTAGCTGATCATATGGGATCTAACATCATAACAACTGCTCAAGTGTGCATCAATAATTTCTAACTTTTATGTATTTAATTTTCTAAATGGACATAGTTTAAAAAATTGCTTAACTGGATTATATTATTTTAGGGGGAGGAGCTGAGGAAACAAATCGGTGCAGCGGCATATATAGAGTGCAGCTCTAAGACTCAACAGGTAGATTTATGGAAGAAATATGACTTTGAGAATGTTTTGATCATCATTAACCATATGCCAAGTTCCATCCCCGGTTTTGTAGTCATTGTTAATATAAATGATTTTAAATAATCTCTCAACTGAATTCTAATGGCTCCTCGTTGATTATTAGAATGTCAAAGCTGTTTTTGATACTGCAATCAAGGTTGTGCTTCAACCTCCAAGGAGGAAGGAAGTGGCAAGGAAGAAAAGGCAGAGAAGCACTGGCTGCTCAATTGTGTGAGTACTTGCCTTGCATATCAATTTTTTGTCAATAACTTGCATCCTAAGAAGCATGGCACGCAACAACACAAAATTTTTTAAAGAATGTAGGACACGACACATGGGCGACCATGCAAAATATATAGTTTTATATATTTATTATATGTATCATATAATGAATATTTAATTCAAAGATAATAATTTTTAAACTTTAAAGGAAGAGAATTAAAATAAATTTACAGAGTTTTTCTTTTATTATTGGATTTGAAGTTATTTTATGGGCTAAGTACACTAAGACCCCCTCAACTATGAAAATTGTACAAATACACCTTTTTTAGAGGTGGTTTGGAGGGGGCCTGCAGGGAGTGAAAGTGATGTACATTTTTATAGTTGAGGAGGTCAAAATGTATGGGTTCACAGATGAGGGGGGTAAAGTGATATTCACTAAATCATGTTTGAGTCTAGACTTTTTTTTAGAAAATTGGACGTATTTCGACGTGTCTAATGATTTTTGTAAGTGTTTGACAAGTGTCATGTCATGTGTCGGTGTCCAACACAGTATTGCACCAACACACCACCTTCTTAGAAGTGTTGGTGTTTCTTAGCTTACATCATAGCTAAGTTTGTTGTAATCTTCTACCTAAAAAGGTTTTGTTGAAGATGCCAAGAGGGTGATAGTTTCAAAATCTCATATCCATCCTATGATAATACTATTGATTAGGAGACAAAACCAAATAGCATGCACTCAGAGTTGAATTGTTTTGTTTTTACGCATTGACTTCCTTTAGGGAAGCCAAGTCGAGTTGTAACAATAGTGTTTGGTAGAGAGAGAGAGAGAGAGAGAGAAGGAATTCAGTGTATTGATATATTTTGTATGTATGTTCAATATTACACAAAGGGAAATTCACTCTCTTTTATAGAGAGGAGAGTACATAGGATAAAGCAAATGATTATTGTTTCTGCTTTCGGTGCCTTTGGCATCTTATGTACTCTCCTCTCTATAAAAGAGAGTGAGATTCCCTTTGTGTAATATTGAACATACATACAAAATATATCAATACACTGAATTCTTTCTCTCTCTCTCTACCAAACTATTGTTACATGGAGTGTTGGGCTATGATTGTATGCGACTTATTTTTTTGAATCAAGTGTTGGGCTATGATTCTTTAATTGCAATGTAGTTACAGTTGCTGTGTTGTTTTGGTAATGGTTGATGAAAAGTCAAAAGCATTTTAGTGTTATATATACTGGGGTTGCAACATATGGGGCATCTTTCAATTTGAGGCCTTAGGCAACGGCCTTGTGCATCTCCAAAAAACAAATCCCAAAAACCAAGTGGATAATATTTTGAAGGGCCTAAATATAAGGCCATTGCCTAGGGCCCCTAATTGAAGGAAGTCTCCGTATTTTCTAATCCTTATTTGTATATATATATTTAATAATGTTTTTTTACTTTTTCATCAACCAATAAAGAAATAGATGCAATTGTAGCTCAATTAAAGAAACAAAGCCTCACTTGGTTCCCAAAACAAGTTGCATACAACTGATTTGTTTTGCTTTTTCTCTCTCTCTCTCATAAATAATTAAGGCTGCACTAATGATTAACTCTCTCAATTCATTCACAGGAAAGTATATTGAAAATTTTAAAGCATTGAAATTCTAAGCTCCACAAATAAAAGATATTTCATTGCAAGTAACAAAAGCTAGTGAAAAACCTAAAACAAGTAATTAAGCTAATTAGTTAGCAATCTATGAGATTGAAAAGTTCAAGTAATTAGATATTTATCTCGCATCAATATTCAGCCAGTAAAAGTCTACAATCGAAAGCTGTACTTTTTGATATTTCTCCTTAGAACTCCCCAAAGTCATACCAATGAGAATCTAATCTCAAGCTTGTTAATTAAAGTTTCTTATTTGTAAATGTTCATAGAAGAAGCACTTGACATAACATTTTTATAATTGTCAGTTTACTTACCAAACACTAACTTAATTCCTCATAAGATTTGATACATATATATCAAATAAATTATGCATGTTGATGATGAGTATTGTGGAATTGGAAGTATTAATGAGCTATAAATTTCTATAGTGCTATTTTCTCTCTGTGAGTATTAAGTCTAAATTTAATTCCACCACAACATGATGTCGTGAAATTTACATTATTGTCTACTAATTTTTTTTGAACAGCAGGGGTATGGTGTGTGGCGGTTGTGTTTTGGATGCCTGAAAAAGCCAATTCACCTATCCAAATCTGTGTACGTGTGTATCTTACGCCCTTCAACATTGTTTGATGGTTTTATGGAATTGGTTATTATGTAAGTCTAAGAACGCAAAGGAGAGAAGAAGGAATTGCTCATTCTCTCCATGCACTGTTTGAATCATGTTCATGTTTTGATTTGTGCTTGTTAAAGGAAGAACCTGCTTAGTACATGTTAATATCATAAAACCCTTGCTATTGGATTTCTTCTTGTTACGAAACCTATGTTGCTCTTATCAGCTCTTATCTGTATGTAATAGTTAGAACCGTTCAAGTTTTAGAACATGCTCAGTCTTGGCATTTGGGAGATGGTGAAAAGCAAAAAAATTGAGGAAAGTGGTGTTGCCTTCAAAATGAAAATGAGAAATGCTGTGTTGAGGGGTTTGGGAGTGTCTTGCATATGCTTTAGTTCCAAATTGGGATAAAAGAAGCACTCTTGGAACAAAAATGGTTTTGTTTATGTATATAGATACTGCAATTTATTTATTTTTTGGTTTGGTGGTTATGTTTGTTTGGAAGGACTAGAAAAGGGGTTTAGATTGAGATTGAGATTGGACTATCAAAATTAAATTTTCAATTGTTGTCCATTTTTTTTCCCCACTCCAACCAAATAAATTTCGTAGTATATATAATCTCATCGAACAATCCATACTCAAAAAAATGTGGGGCTTGTGGAATTACTTATCTCCTATCCTCTTTTAATCTTCCCCTAAATCTTGCTCTTGGAGACAAATGAAAATGTGATTTGGATCTCTATAATTTCTTTTCTTTCTTCTGTTTTTCGTCAAGTGGTAAAAGGTTATTTACAATATGAAAGGAATTATAACAACTGTGTTTCACAATGGGGAAGAATAAACTAACTAAACTAGCACAATTGGTTCATGATTTCATCATTCGCATTGGATTGGATAGGAATGTCAAGTTGGAATCACATTCTGAAGTATGAATTTGATCTCAAAACTTGCCTAATTATTCTTAATAAAAGTAGATGCTTGTTTATCTTCTTTAATTTTTGTTCAAAAAATGACTTGTTTTTATATATACTGAATTATATTGACAAACATAATTCCTATAAAATGAATTATTCAACTCATTAAAACAAAATTAATAATGAGTTTTACAAGTTCGTCAAATTCTATCGAACTCATATTTAAACTTGAGAAAAATATAACCCTATTTGATACCATGATGATCACAATGCTGTAACATTATATTTGATGTCCAGATGCAATGTTGAAACAAAATGGACTATTTCAGATTTAAAGTAATTTCAATTTGCCACTCTTTTGCCGACAAGTAGTTGCCTAACTCCAGTGAAGTGCGGAAACATTTTTGCGTAGAAAACATACAAATCTTTGATTATTTTTGCAAACAGGTACAGAATATACAAATGCATCTTATAATTCACATAAATCAAGAGTAATATGGGGTTATAATCATGAGTCCAATCTTTTGGAGTATTTTTTTTTTTTTTTAAATAATCTTAAAGTAATTTTTTGTACGGTTGAATTTTTTTTTTTTTTAAAAGTAACTATCAATATTATTGTATTTTTAACTTTTGTAGAATTAAATCTCAGTCATTTAAAAAATCACTTTAAAATCATTTTAAAGGATCTGAATCGGACAAATTACAAGAATTGCCTCTGTAATATTATTCAAGTTTCACGTTAGTCCTGTCATTTCAATTTAAATAAATTTGCCCTTAAATTTTTTATTTGTGTCAAATAAGGACAAAAATTATAGTGGGTGTTTGGGAAATAGATTTTTATGTAGGTTTTTTTAGTTGTAGGATATTATTAGAGAAAATTTTTTTGTGTTTGGAAAGATAGTTGGGTTTTTTTGTGGTTGAATGTGATGTTTGTGAGAGAAAAAGTGAAATGATTATGAGGTTGGATGTGATATTTTATTTGGATGTATTTTTTTTAATTTTACAAAAAATTTGTCTTTTTATAGAAAAAAACCAAAAAAAACCCAACTCCCAAACTTCTCAAACACCACCCAGTCATCCAAATTATGGATGGAAAATAGTCAGCTGCAATGTACATGACCAATTTGTAAGGGTAAAATAGTCTTTTCAAAGTAATCTCTTTATCTCACTAAATCAGAACCGTACATCTCTCTCTCTCTCTCTCTCCATCACCAACAACAAACCCTACCTCTTCCATGGTTGTCTTCTTTCTTCCTCCTGCCTATTTATAACCCTCCATCAGGCAGTTTCTATTCAAGATAGCTGTCCCCGCCAATTTCCATACAGGTAGCTTATTTCATGGGATGTGAATTTTCGTTTCAATTGGTGTATGACACGTGGCTTTCATATCCCAATCCAATCTTTGAAAACTTCCCGTTGCAACTTCCATGAACTGCTAACCATATTCTGCAATAAAGTAAAAAACAAAAATAATAATAATAGCGATAATAAATATAAATGTATGTAATTATAATTTTATATTAAAAATAATTTATGATCTAAATTAATTAAAAAAAATTGATTGGCTACCATCAATCAAGGGCGGAGGCACAACAGGGTCAAGGGGTCATATGCCCTCCTTCAGTTTTGAAAACTTTTTTTTTTTTTTGTTATGTATAAAATGTATTATCTTTTTTTTTTTTAACATGTTTTTTGGTTAAGGGTTTATTGTATTGTTTACAACAGGTAGTTATTTGATACTTTGGAATTGTTTATGTAGTAGTTTAAATTAATAGTGAAACGAAAAATATTATAGATTGGATATAATGAACTCTTTATTTTCAAGTTATTGACATGTCACTTAGTGTGATTTGTGATTTTCTATGCTTTGAGCATCACGTAGGCAACGCCATATGGTACTTTAAGACTGTTTAATAATTTACATTAAAAACACATTATTTATAAGCAATATCATCTCTTTAATATTTTTTTGTCAAATAAAAATTAAATATATTTTATAATAATTTATATTATAAATGATGTGTTTTTATTTTTTAAAATTAGAAATTTTGATCCATAATTTTTTTTGTTAAAATTGTAAACTTACATCATCATCTCATACTGAACTATTCCACACTATTATAGAATTTTGATTTGTTTTTATTAATAATGAATATGTAATTTTTTTATGTTTAAATTTATCTCATAAAATTATTATTATCTTAATGTTGCTCATGATTTTTTTTTTAAATAAAAAATTATAATAATAAATGCCCCCTCTAACTTAATTTACTGAATCCGCTACTGCCAATAATAAGATTAGATTTGATCATAATCGACATGTCACTATCATAAAATTAGATTTGACTACAATCAACATGCCACAATCCAAAAAAATATATACGGAGCTGATACGTAGCTCGAAAGCTACGGGCTCGAAAAGGCTCGAAAAGCTTTCGAAGGTGAAAATGGCGGTGGCAGAGGAGGAGGAGGGGAGGAGGAGGAGGAGGGGAGGAGGAGGTGGAACTGGAGGGGGCCATCAAAATGGCGGTGGCGAGGCGAGGCGAGGCGAGGCAGAGTGGCGAGCAGCGGCGGAGGCGAGGCAGAGCCGGCGATCGCTGGTGCTGCGACGATCGCCGGCAGCGAGGCGACGGCGGTGGCGAGGCAGCGATGTCCTCTCTTCTTCCTCTGTTCTCTCCCTCTTTCTCCTCTGCTTCTTCCTCCTTTCTTCTTCTTCTTCTTCTTCTTTTCTCCTTTCTTATTCTTCTTCTTGCCGAGCTGTGGAAGAAAAAGAAGCCAAAAAAAAAAAAAAGACGAAAAACGACGTCGTTTTTCGATTTGAGCCAATTCGAGCCCGGCTTTTTCGAGCTCTGAGGCATTTTCCAAATATATAATAATGCAAACACATAGGAATACTGCTAATTTGTTTTGGATTATGCTCCAGCTTTTTACCAATTTTTGGTTACATCACCTCTCACATAACTTACCCATAAAAAGACAAAATAAGCTAAAAAAATCAAAAGATTAACTTTTTACCAACTTCTCAAAACACGATTGGAAGATGGGTTTGTATAAATGAGCGGGCGGTGATGAATAACTGCTGGCAAATGTTGCTGGAGGGTGATAGTTTGTGGTGGCTGTGCTAGTGGAAGAAGATGAGTAAATTCTACTTACATCATTATGTTATCGAATAAATTATATTTATTTAGTCATCTGTTGTTGCACGTTTACAAATTTACTTTTTTTAAAATATTTTTTTTAAAATTTTTTTTTTTTGTATGGGCTTGTTTGATTATATATTACCAAACAATTTGGATTATTTTAATATCATGTTACCGAGTAAAGTAGATTTGTCTAATCATCTATTGCCACACGTATACAAATTTACTTTCCTTAAAATATTAAGTATCCATAAAAGCATGAAGTGTACAAACATTCATAAAAATATTCATAAAATTTGTCAATAAAAATATCTTCAAATTTGTCAATACAAAATCTATAAAAACACACTGAGATATTATCACAATCTATCTATGTTGATAGTTTCGATAATTACTATACTAGGGATGACAAGCGTACAGAATTAATCAATACGGGTAGTGTGGGGACATATTTTTTGAATGACAACACGTGGCCAAGGTGGCACCGAAGTGCCAGCCGAGGTGCCACGTGTCTTGGTCATGATGCCGAGGTGATCTTGGCTAGGCCGAGGTTACTTGCGAAGATACCGGAATCCGAGATGAACGGATAAGGGATAAGAGTCCTAGAAAGAGGGAGGACCTCAGCCTGGATAAGGATAAAGTTGTTAAGGAGTTTATCTTTATCTATTGGAGAGTCCAGGATAAGCATTGGGACAAAGTCCAAGAGAAGCTAGGCTTCTATAGGGATCAAGTTAGTGCTGGTTATAAAAGTAAGGCACCCTCATGGGTTTAAGGTACACTTTTTGCATTCTGAATAGTGAGTTAAGTACTTTTGCTATCTTTGAGAGACAACTGACTTGATCGTCGGAGTGCCCCCGGGTAGACGAATCACCGTCGGAATCTCACCTTTTCTGTGACAGGTTGTTTGGATGCAATCTATTCTGCCGATGTTCTCCAGCTAAGTACCTGTTTGGCAGTGTGGTCAGAAAACAACACATACAATTTGGTGCCGTCTGTGGGAAAGAAAGGAGAATAGATGGCCAGTGACGGACAGAAAGAGAATGTTAGGGACGAAATCCCTGCAGGGAGTGGTAAACACATCGACCTTAACGTGGAGGAGGATAACTGCAACGAAGAAACTCGGGATCGAAATCCCGGAAAGAAAGACGTCGGCCAGGAGGCGATGTACCAAAGAAGTCAGACCAAGGCGAGTATTACAACGAGGACGACCTCCAAGTATGGAAGGACAGATGGTTGCGGAGGGACGGAGAGATGAAGGGAATGGCAAATAAACTGGCGGACCTACAATCGGTCGTCAATTTCATAATGCAGAACAACGTCATGCAGCCACCGTTTCCGTTACAAGATATGCCGATTCCAGCGGCCAAGAAACATGCCCAGAAAAGGGAGCATAAAACAGTCCCTACAGTCCCTCAGTATGATAGAACCAATGAGCATTCTTACCGGCCTTCACAAGAGGTCGAGCATGGAGAATCGATGAGGGGAGAGTCCTAGAAGACACGTCGAACCAAAGAAATCTGCACCAAAGAACATCGGCATGTTCAAGGGAATGAACTTTGTTTCGACACGACCAATTAGGGGAGGTCCAAAAGGACTCACAATGACACCGTGAGTAGCGCACCAAAGAGGCTAAAATCCGTTAATAGCCGAGCTCTTGGACGGACCAAGGAGGATCTGAGGGATTACCTCCAGAGGAAGCGACAAGATGCTGAGGTAACCTCTCCGGTCAAGCCGAGAATGCCATTCTCGGTAGAATTGGATAAATTCAAAGCCTCGAAGCGGTTTCACATGCCGAGATTCCAAATATACGACAATAAGTCTGACCCGAACTTTCACGTCGGCTTGTACCTGAACTCAATGGCATTATACACTGGGAACAAGCCGTTGCTCTGCAAGGTGTTCCCCTCATCCTTTGGGGAAATCACATCAGATTGGTTTCACAAGTTGCCGAAAGGAACTGTGAAAAGCTGGGAAGGCCTGGCCGAGATGTTTGTAGCCAAGTTTATGACGAACAAACTATAGCCATTGAGGGTGGACTCCCTGATGGCTCTGAGAATTGGCGAGGATGAAAGCCTTAGGGCCTACGCCAAGAGATATTTTGAGGTGTTCAACCGAATGCTAGGATGCAACCAAGAGGTGGCAGTCATGTCTTTTAAGAACGGCCTAAAAGATGACTGTCTACTTCAAAAATCACTGGCAAAGACACTACCAAAAAGTATGGAGGAACTTATGGCCAGGATAGAAAAGTATGCCAGGGCTGAGGAGGACACGCCGGGGACAAAGGCGTCAAAACAAGAGAAGAGAAACGGCTCGCCGAAGCGAGACCGAGGTAATGGCGGATACAGTAAGCAAGAGACAGGACTGAGGGCTGCACAGGCAGCCACTATCGTATTCCGAATTCCAGTTTACAAAGTGCTGGAAAGAATCTAGAATCAGCCCTATTATAGAGCACCAGAGAATGTGCCTGGTGAATTTTTGGAAAGAAGTCTGGGGAAGCACTGTGCCTACCACAATGAAGACGGGCATCTAACTCAAGGGTGCAGAGCCCTAAAAGCACATCTGGAAGACTTGGTAAGACAGGGTCATCTAAGGGACCTGATAGATGAGGCCAGGACAAGGGAAGAGTAAGCGAGATTGCCTCAGGCACCGGCAGCACCACCCCCTCCAGCACCACAACCACAAGCAGGCGGGCCTCGAGTGATCAATGTGATTCACTCGAAGGTCAATGAGAACGAGATGCGTGGAGAGACTCAGAAGGTAAAACACTTGCAACATGTGTATCAGGTCCGGTAGAAGAGACCTAGGGCAGACAAGTGCCAGGGACCAATGGTGTCATTTACTAAAAATGACCTAGAGATGGTGCAGCATCCACACAACGATGCCCTGGTAGTATTCCTCCAGATTGGAGAGTGCCAGGTAAAGCGAATTCTGATCGATCAGGGCAGCTCTTGTGACATCATATATGTCAGGTGTTATAAGGAGCTGGGCCTTCACCAAGATGATTTGGAACAATCCAATGGGCCAATGGTTGGGTTTAATGGAACGTTGACGTGGCCCCTAGGAACAGTAAGCTTGGAGGTGCAGGCTGGCACTAAGAAGGTAAAAACTGAGTTCACAATAATTGACACCCCCTCTTCTTACAATGCTATCCTGGGAAGGCCATGGCTGCATGCAATGGGGGCTGTTCCCTCAACATTGCACCAGCTATTGCGGTTTCCAACAGAACATAGAATTGAGAAGGTCAAAAGAGATCAGATGTAGACAAAGAATTGCTCCATGGCAGCAATGAAATCTACCTGCAACGTACGAAAAGCAGAAACAGCAGAGATTGAAGATGAAGACATAGAGGTCCTTGAGGACGTCGGCAAAGAACCAGCCGAGAAAATTGAGGAAGCTCTGAAGAAGATCTTGGTCCAGTAAGGGGATGAAGAGCGCTTCTTTCGTCTCAGCTCAGGCTTGGCCGAAGAGGAGGAAAAGGAATTAGAGGCATTCTTGAGAGCAAACCTTGAGGTGTTTTCCTGGACACTGTATGAGATGCCTGGTATTGACCCCGAGGTCACTTGCCATAAACTGAATATGGACAGGTCGGCCAAACTTGTCATCCAACAAGTAAGGAGGCCTACGTTGATACAAGTTGAGGCAGTAGAAGAGGAAGTGGGAAAACTTCTAGAGGCCAGAGCCATTCGAGAGGTAAACTACTCGACATGGTTATCAAACATGGTTGTTGTGAAGAAAAAGAATGGGAAGTGGAGGGTCTGCGTGGACTTCACCAGCCTGAACAAGGCTTGTCCCAAAAACAGTTTCCTATTACCCAAGATTGACCAATTGGTGGATGCCACTTCAAGGCATGGAAGGATGAGCTTCCTGGACGCTTACAGGGGGTACCATCAAATAGCCATGTACCCCCCGATGAGGAGAAGACTGTATTTATCACCCCAAAAGGGCTGTGTTGCTATAGAGTAATGCCTTTCGGGTTGAAAAATATAGGAGCAACCTACCAGAGATTGGTGACAAAGATGTTTAGACATCTGATAGGCAAAACAGTAGAGGTATACATTGATGACATGGTCATGAAAACCAAGGAACCTGAGGATCATTTGGCCGACTTGAAGACAGTCTTTGATATCGTTAGAACATTTCAGCTCCGACTCAATGCGTCGAAGTGTGCATTTGAAGTTGGGCTAGGGAAGTTCCTGGGATACCTAGTCGCCAGAAAGGGCATTGAGGCAAGCCCGGATCAAATCAAGGCCATCTTGGAGTTAAAGAGCCCAACGTCGGCAAAACAAGTGCAGATGTTGACTGGAAGGGCTGCAGCCCTAAACAGATTCATAAGCAGAAGCTCTGAAAAATGCAAACCTTTCTTCAGTTTAATGAAGAAAGCCACAGACTTCTTATAGACAGAGGAATACGAAGTCACCTTGGCCGACTTGAAGAAATACTTGACCACAGCTCCAGTTCTCTTAAATCCAGTACTTGGAAAGGAGCTGTTCCTATACTTGGCGGTTTCAGAGCATACAGTGAGTGCAGTGGTAATCAGAGAAGAAAATGGAGAACAGAAGGCAGTTTACTACGTAAGCAAAACCCTAGCAGATGCAGAGACTAGATACCTACCCTTGGAGAAGCTAACACTGGCTTTAGTAGTGGCTTCCAAGAAGCTGAATCATTACTTTCAAGCCCACAAGATTGTGGTGTTAACTGAGGATCCTTTGAAGTCCCTGTTGCAGCAAAGAGATCTGACAGGCAGGATAGCTAGATGGGCAGCGGTGTTGGGCCAATATGACCTGGAATTCAGACCCATAATAGCAATCAAAGTCCAAGTTTTGGCCGACTTCGTGGCCGAGTTTACACCAGGCGCCATCATACATCGAGCTCCGTTGAGCCGAGGTACACGATGTCCAGGTAAACAAGGAGAAACCCAGCTGGGGATGGCCGACCAGAGGAAAGAAGAGAAACTCAGGCCATGCAGTATTTACGTCGGTGACACCTCCCGCCTATTTGTTGATGGAAGTTCAAACCGACAAGGAGCAGGGGCAAGAGTAGTGCTAGTATCGCTAGATGGGCAGATGCTGGAATAATCCATTCATTTGGGGTTTAAGGCCTCAAACAATGAAGTAGAGTACGAAACACTGATTGTAGGATTAAAGTTGGCAGCAGTAATAGAAGCCGACGAGGTAGTGGTCTTCTGTGACTTCCAACTTATCGTCAACCAGGCAATAGGCGAATACGCAGCCCGAGATGAAAGGATGGTGGCCTATATAAAGGAGGTGGGCAGACTGATAGCATTGTTCCAAAATTGCCGACTGCAGCAAGTTAACCGAGATGACAACAGCCATGCCGATGCCTTGGCCAACCTGGCTAGTGCAATGCAACCAGGAGAGGCAAGGACTATAATGGTTGACTACTTGATAGGTCCAAGTGTAGAACCACTAAACACAAAGCATGAGGCAATGTGTGTGGAGATAAGACCAAGATGAATGGATGCAATAATAGTATTCCTTAGAGATGGAAAACTGCCAGACGATCATAAAGAAGCACATAAGGTCAGACTGAAGTCAGCAAGATTCAGCCTGACAGCAGAAAGGCATCTCTACAGAAAATCTTTTACTGGTCCCCTTTTGAGGTGTGTGCATCCTTCACAAGTTGAAGACTTCTTGTATGAGATACATGAAGGAGTATGTGGAAGCCACACTGGGGGCAGGTCACTTGCTCATAGGGCCATTACCCAGGGGTACTGGTAGCCCTATATGCAGAAAGATGTTAAAGCTTATGTCAGGAAGTGTGAGAAATGTCAGAGGTTTGCATCCTTGATACACCAACCAGTAACAGATCTGAACCCAGTGTCCAGCCCTTGGCCATTTACCTATTGGGGCATGGATCTTGTTGGACAACTGCCTCAAGCGATTGGACAAAGGAAGTTCCTACTAGTGGCAACAGATTACTTCACCAAGTGGGTGGAAGCTGAACCCCTTGCAAAGATTCGAGATGTTGATGTAAGGAGCTTCATATGGAAGAATATCATCACCAGGTTTGGGATCCTAAGGGCAATAGTAGCAAACAATGGCACACAATTTGACAATAGTAAGCTAATCAAGAGCTTCTGTGCAAAGTACAAAATCAAGAACTACTATTCCACTCCAAGCTTCCCTCAGAGCAATGGACAAGCAGAAGCATTCAACAAAACTATCTTGGATGGGATCAAGAAGAGGCTGGAAGCAGCAAAGGGTAAATGGGTGGATGAGTTGCCCAGTGTACTCTAGGCATATCGGACGACGCTGAGAAGATCAACTAGGGAGTCCCCATTCGCCATGGTTTATGGCACAGAAGCAGTTATCCCACTGAAGGTCAGCATCCCAGGGATCAGGACCCAGGGAGTTGAAAATGGTACCAATGAGGCATTCTTGGCCCGAGATCTGGATCTGTTGGAAGAAAGAAGGGAGAAAGCAGCAATCCAGCGGGAGGCATACCAGCAGCAGCTTGCCAGGGCTTACAATAAAAAGGTCAACCCACAAGAGTTTCAAGTTGGGGACCTCGTCCTGAGAAAGGTCGTCGGCAACAAGAATGATCCTAGAGAGGGCAAGCTTGGCCCAAATTGGGAGGGACCTTATAGGATCATCTCGGTCCTAGGCAATGGGCCATATCGGCTTGAAGACAGTGAAGGCAAAGAGTTGCTAAGACCCTGGAATACTTGCAACTTGAAGTTTTTCTATCATTAGATTTCTTTTTTTTTTTTACAATTTTTTGTTATTAGTTAAAGTAATAATGAAATTTTAGCTCAATTTTTTATTACAAACTTGTGTAAAAACGACTGACCAGTCACTTGGCGATGTTTCTCAGTGAAACATGACGAATAACTTAGACTTATTATATGACAGAGTTGAATTATACTTGCATATAATAGAGTTGAACTAAGTTGGCGATGTTTCTCAGTGAAACATGACGAATAACTTAGACTTATTAGATGGCAGAGTTGAATTATACTTGCATATAATAGAGTTGAACTAAGTTGGCGATGTTTCTGATTGAAACATGATGAATAACTTAGACTTATTATATGGCAGAGTTGAATTATACTTGCACATAATAGAGTTGAACTAAGTTGGCGATGTTTCTAATTGAAACATGACGAAAAACTTAGACTTATTATATGGCAGAGTTGAATTATACTTGCATATAATAGAGTTGAACTAAGTTGGCGATGTTTCTGATTGAAACATGAAGAATAACTTAGACTTATTATATGGCAGAGTTGAATTATACTTGCATATAATAGAGTTGAACTAAGTTGGCGATTTTTTGATTGAAATATGACGAATAACTTAGACTCATTATATGGCAAAATTGAATTATACTTGCATATAATAGAGTTGAACTAAGTTGAAACAAAATACATTTGAATAAGAATAACAGAGGAACCAAGGTTAAGGACCTCGGCTAGTCTCTGCTTAATATAAACTTCGGCGACGAGGTCATAGCCACATGCTTAATGAGAACCCAAGTGGAACTTAAGTTCACATTAGGGGCAAAAAGCTGGAGAATAATGCTTGGGAGTTGGGATTTACAAGCTAAGATTGGTTTAATACTTGTTGAAATTTTAAGAAAAATTTACAAGTTAAAGTTAAGCCGAGGTTATGTGGAAAGAAGATTGGTTTAACACTTGTTGAAATTTTAAGAAAAATTTACAAGTTGAAGTTAAGCAAAAACTGTTTTGAAAGAAGTATCTGCGTACTTGCCAAGATCACTGTGTTGCCAAGACTTGGAAAATAATGGAAGATAGAAGTCTTGATAATTGAAAGAGAAGTGGCAGACAAGACCGAGATAAACATTCAACAGGTATATCCGAAGTATTTTTACCCCGAGGAAATTGCACAGTTAAGGTGTACTTTTTAGACATGCAAATTATTCTAAGTATAGAATCATACAAGACAGTAAAGAAGAAAAACATACAAACATTTTAAGAGGAGTTGTACTTGTATTCGAAAGAAGTAAAAGGACACTTCGGCCTACAAGAGGGGTTACTTGTTCAAAGTACAAAAAGGCACATCGACCAAATAAAAGCTAAACATTGTTCGAAAGGAAAAAAGTACTAAGTATAAAAGAAAAGCTTTTAAAACTAGACTATTCGGCGTCATCAGCTGGATGGGTTTGGGGCTCAGAAGACATCTGGGAACTCTTCTCGGCAGCTTTCTCAACCGTGAGCTCGGCGTCGATCTCTTCAAGAGTCTGGTCGATTCTCTTCGCGACGATAGGCGCATCGGATGTTGTCTTCCCAGGGGAGGTGTCTTTTGAGATTTCGTTCTCCTCATCTTGAGTCAAGTCTAAGACTTGCTCATTCAGAGTTGGGGACTTGGCCCCAGTATCTTCAACCTTCTCAGACTTATCGGCCTCAGCTTCCTCCTTGGACTCAGCCTCGTCCTCGGACTGGCTTGGAGTAGGAGGGAATGGCAGGACGAGTCGGCTTTCGTTTTTAAGAGGAGAGTCCTCGGGGACAGCCAGCTCCTTCAAAGCAGTCATCCAGCCAAGGGAGTAACCCTTGTTGCATGCCTTCTTGACCTACTTCTTGTAGTCCTCACGGATATCGGCAGCCCCCTCAGCATAGGCCTTCTCGTCCGTCGCCTTGATTTCTTCTTCTTTTGTGGCCAAGGCAACAATGAGCTCGGCTTGGGCTTCGGCGGTCTTTGCCTCGGCCTCTTTCTTCTCGGCTTCAAGCACCTTAGCAATGGCCTCAACAGCTCCCGCCCTCTCCTCGGCTTCGTCTTGAGCTTTCTTAGCTGCCTTGGCCTGATCTATCAAAGTCTTCATCTTGGCCTCAGCCTTATTAACAGTCTTTGGCAAGCTAGCAGCCTCCTTAGTCTTGTTGACCAACTCCTTCTTAATGTCGAAAGTCTGTATCGCGAACGAGTGGGCGTGCTAGATCGCCTAGAAGAGATGGACAGAACCAAAGTTAATAAAATTCTAAGTATGAAAAAACAGAGAATGAAAAGTACCAAAGTGTTAAGGGCTTACTTGTACAGAGTGCTGCAACATCAGAGCGAAGTTTTCATATTCGCTGGCCTTGGCGTTGCGTTCGAGGTCTTCTGGAAGGAGCAAGGCAGTAGAGAGGGCAACGTCGACTTCAATGTCAGTCGCGCTGTCGCCAACTCTGACTGGCTTGTCCTCAATGGTGATTGGAGGGGCCCAGGGGGTATCAAATTTCATGGACCCCGAGGTTGTCGCAGACTTTAACCTCGGCTTCTTTGACTGGGTTGATTTAGAAGGAGCAGCCTCTACGGGCCTCTTTTCGACGGCAGAGGCACTTTTTTGCCCCTCGGCCATCTTTGAGATCGACAAGGTATCCTCAGAATCGATCTGAGTTACCGTTGCCTTTGCTTGGGCTTTCCTCAGCCTTTTTGGCTTTGGCTTTGGTTGAGATTACGATGGTGAAGATTGTGTGGTGACAATGTTGGGGATGTTGGCTAGAAGGTCGTCTGCTACAGCCTTTTTACGACCCATCTCGTCGGCAGCTACGGCAATGGTGACCTTAGTGCCGAAATGGATCGCTGGAAGTGCAGTTAGGGGGTTGGTGGGATTGTATGAGGACGTCTCAGCACTTTGGCGTCTTTGGCTTCGAGTTCTGCCTACTGGTGCGAACAGTGGAGGTCAGCGTCGGTGTTGGCGTTGAGAATGTGGAATCAGTTGTGGAGCAGAGGTTGATGGCTGCTCTGCTGGATCAGATGTTGATCCTTAGTCAGGCCTTGATGATTCAGCTTGAGGAGTTGTTGCTGAAGGAAGAGACTTGCTTTTTCTTCGGATGTCGGGAAGTACAGATTTGATAGTCAGGATGTAGTTGAGCAGCAAAGGGGCTTTTCGCTGGTCAACTGGCAGACCCAACAGCTTCTTGAAATCCTTGTTGGGATAAAAGTTTTTGCGGAAGTCCTTTGGAGGTTGAGGAAGAGCTGCAAGTAAAAAACAGACATTAGAACATTTAGAAGAAACAAAGTATTAAAGAATTGAGAAGCAAGTAAAAGTAACACTTGGCTCTTACCATCTCCATCTCTGAACAATGTACGGCTTAAAGGATAGAGGTGAAGGTCATCATCTGGAAGGAACTCCCAGTTACCCGAGACGATGAAATAATCATCCTCGGCGCCCTTGTTGGAATCAGGGAGGTCGACGATGAGTTTGTATTGCGTCGACCTCGGCTTAAGGTAGTAAATGTAGCCTTTTTCTGACAAGGCCACACATGGTGTAGCAGTACTGGATGTCGGCTAGAGTTACCCTAGAATTTTCTCGGCTAGCTAAGGTAATGATACCGTTGATGACTCTGTAAGAGTTAGTGGCTAATTGCATTGGGTTGAGTTTATAATAGTGAAGGACTTCTCGGAAGAGGATGTCAAGAGGGAGCATAAGTCCACACTCTATGAAGGCTACGACTGGAAAGGGCATGGAGTCATCTTTGGGCATGATGGAGTCCTCTTCCCTATCCAACCTGAGATGAACGTCGACAGGGATGGCAAACTCTTGCCTGAAATATTCTAGCTTAGTTGGGGTGTCTACTCTCCACCTCCATATACCCATGACGTCGGCTTAGGGGGGAATTTTTTGGATTTCAGAAGGAAGTGGTTTGGTAGGGTTTAAAGGACCTCGGCTAAAACCTAAACGTGTGCTTAGATGAATTTTTCTGAAGATCTAAAGGGTTTTAGGTTCGGTTTTCCTAAAGATCAAGTTTCTAGAACAAATCCCAAGCCTAAGACTATGGAAACAATAATTAAGGGCAAGAAATCTGGAAAAAGACACAGAAAACAGAGACAAAAACATGATTTAGACTCAAGAAGACAAACAAGAAATCAGAGAACACTGAATAAAGTTTGTGCAGATGTGTAAGGCCAAAAACAGTGGCGAAATAAACAAGTGTATGTGCAATTTGTATATAAAGGTCATGAATCAAGAAAAGATTGGACAAGCACAAACAATTGCAAGACAGGACATGCGAATGATAAAGTTTGAAGCACATATAAAGATTGGAGAACATGAAGACATTCACCATGGCAATAGACAAAAACAACGGAGTTTGAAACTAAAAAGAGAGGAAACAGTGACTTACCACAGAAAATGACGCCGATATGAGATTCGCCGGAGTCTGACGGTAGAAACAGGTAAAGCAGAACGGAGAGAGCTTCGCCGGAAGAGACAAACGGAGTGATTGCAAAGAGCTTCGAAGGAACGAAAATGGCGGTTTGAGAAATTTCCAGAGAGAAAGGCTCAAAGCAAAGAGAGAAATTGTATTTGCAGAAGTGAAAAGACGAAGAGAGAGGGAAGTGATTTTGTCAAGACACGAAAAGGCGGCAAATCGCAATTAGTGTGCCTAGGATGACGTGCTTGTCAAACAGCGTACGCAAGTGCGATGCGGCTTAATGGCGCGTGTCAGGTACAGTTCAGTGGGGAAGAGACGCGTGGCAAAAACAGTTAAAATTACTGTGTGTGACAGCTCATACGCGTGTTGAAACTCTTGGAGTTCTTGATTTAATGAAGCAAAGACCTCAGCTAGGAGGACAATCTCGGCTAATTAACTTGAACAAACTTGGTTATTGGTTCTAAAGCATTGGTGAAAACAGACAATAAGTCTTGGTCATCTTGAGCCGACGAATGATGACCTGGGTAATGAAGGATAAAGTGAGCTTAGCCGATGTGCTAAATGGAAGAAATGATATAGGTTCCATCACCTCAGGATGCCGAGGTAATAGAACCTAAGGGGCAGTTGTGGGGACATATTTTTTGAAAGACAACACGTGGTCAAGGTGGCACCGAAGTGCCAGTCGAGGTGCCACGTGTCCTGGTCATGACGCCGAGGTGATCTCGGCTAGGCAGAGGTTACCTGCGAAGATATCGGAATCCGAGATGAACAAATAAGGGATAAGAGTCCTAGAAAGAGGGAGGACCTCAGCCTGGAGAAGGATAAAACTGTTAGGGAGTTTATCTTTATCTATTGGAGAGTCCAAGATGAGCATTGGGACAAAGTCCAAGAGAAGCTAGGCTTCTACAGGGATCAGATTAGTGCTAGTTATAAAAGTAAGGCACCCTCATGTACGCTTTTTGCATTCTGAATAGTGAGTTAAACACTTTTGCTATCTTTGAGAAATAACTGACTTGATCATCGGAGTGTCCCCGGGTGGACGAACCACCGCCGGAATCTCATCTTTTCTGTGACAGGTCGTTCGGGCGCAATCTATTCTGTCGATGTTCTCCAGCTGAGTACCTGTTTGGCAGTGTGGTCAGAAAAACAGCACACACAGGTAGTATATACTTTCTCCCATCCATTAGCGCACGATCGATGAAAATGAATCTAATTACTTGCTTTTGGAACTACTAGATGATCAAGAAACAAATAATCTAACGAACCATTAACAATGTACTACTAGCCTTACTGCAATGAATAAAAGCATAATCTTTCAAAGTAAAAAACTGAAAACAAAACAAAACAAAAATGTCAGAAAATGAAATTGGAAATATTTAGCAGTGAGTTACCGAACATGTACTTTTTATTCGGTAACAGGTTACTAAACAAATATTTTTTATTCGGCACCAAGTTACCAAATATGTATTTTTTGTTCGGTAGTATGATTTCGAATTATTTGATTTTATTCAGTTCTGGTACACTGAACAAAAGTCGAACAGTCCCTTTCAAAAACGAAACAAAAACATATTAAAAAAAAAAAAAACCCTCACAATTTCACTTTTTTGCTAGTCTTTCATCACCATTTCTTCATCCATTCATTTCTTTTATGATCAAAACTTGTTTGGTTTGTATTTCAAGATACAATTTTTGATAAAAATTTACAAAATTTTGTTTGGTTTAATTTTTTTTTTAAAAAAAATTCCAAAGTCATTTTCTCTCTCCTACACATCAATCAATCGCTTTTTCTCTCTCCTCTCCTCAATTACTTCTTCTCTCACACACATCTACTCAATTACAACAAAAATATTAAATTATCCCAAACTTCCAAACTCAAAACCTACTTTTAAAATATTCGACCAAACAAACCAAAAAAATTTCTAAACTCTCTTTCCAAAAATTATTTTTAAAATTTATCTCAAAACACAAGCCAAACACATTGATTCTCACTTTTTGAAAGTAGATGTATAGTAGAGAAAGAGAAATAAGAAAGAAAGAGAAATGAGAAAGGAAGAAAAAAAATAGTGATTGAAGTGTAATTCGGGTAAAGAGATAATCAAATATGTTTAATTTTTATATTTTGTTCTTAAAGTTAATTTCACACATGGATAAAATTGAAAAAGAAAAAAAAAATGGTAAAGTATGCAAATGATCCCTATAGTTTACACAATGTGTTAATTTAGTCTATATTGTTTTAATTTGCTCAATTTTGACAAGGACCAAATTAACACATTATTTGAGTTTCCGTCTACCAAACCTAACGGTCATTATTTATTGGACTAATATAACACAATCCATTAAATTAAAGGACAAAATTGAACAAATTAAAATAATATAGACCAAATTGACACATCATGTAAATTACATAAACTATTTGCATAATTTACCCCAAAAAAAATCTCAAATGAAAGGGGTAAAGAGACAAATGTATTATGTAAGTAGAATTTCCTAAGAAGATGAATACGAGATGGAAGATGAATACGAGATGGAAGAGGAAAAGACTATCATACCCTTTACAATTAGTCATGTGCACTTCATGTGACTATTTTTCATCCATAATTTAGATGTCTGTTAACTATTGTCCTCATTTGATAGAAAATAAAAAATTCAAGGGTAAATTTTTTTAAATTGAAATGACAAGAACCTAGGGGTGTAAAAATGGCCCGAGGCCCGTGGGTGGCCCGAAGCCCGCGGTGGGCCCGGTCCGTTTCGACCCAGTTAGGCTCAGGCCCGAGCCCAGCCCAGTATATTGGGCCTGGCCTGGGCCGTCCACTTTGGGGCCCGGCCCGGTCCGTTAACCCGGCACGCGGCTCGGTCCATTAGCCCGGCCCGGCCCAAAAAGAAAGAAATGCACTAATATGACATTGTGTCACTGACACACAACGGGTAAGTGGCTGGTACTAGCCTAGCTTTTACTTAGCCTAACATCATCAATCACTGAATTCAATTTTGAAACGGTAATATACAAACGGTCATAATTAAAATTACTACAAATGTCTTTCATTTTTCAAAATAAATCTCACAACAAATAATTCTCTTTCTCTCTCTCTTAAACTCTCTCAATCTCTTCTAAACTCTCAATCTCTCTCAACTCTCAATTATCAGAATAAGTAAATTTCTGTATCGCATTCACCAGTCGGTAACATTAATTAGTTTTATTAAATTTATTAGCTACTCATTTTTTTTATTAATTATTTGTGCACATATATTAATTATTATTTTTTACTGATTGTATTTACACATTATTTAAATTAATTGTTAATTCTTATTGAGAGGGAGATTTATGATCTGGATTGGGCCATGGTAACGGCCGGACAAATTTGGGCCGAACAAGATCGGGCCGAGGTAGCGCGGCCCTGTCAGGAAAGATTTGCTCAGTTAAGGCGAGGCGTGGTTGGACCGAGCTACTTGGCTTCATGGTATGGAAGCCGGTCAAGTGAGATGTCCGGTGCCAGGAAAGGCGTGGATGTTCCATGGTTCAAGAGTTTGCTCGGCAGGAAAGCCGACGGTTAAACCAGCACGAGCTGTCTCGAGCTCGACTATGACCGGGATGCTACCGAGCTCAGTCGTCATTGAGTGCGGCGAGCGGAGCGCTCTGGCTAGCTGTACAGTATGGCCGTCGATAGCCGAGAAGCTTCAACCCGGCTGCCGAGCTCCCAGTAGAGTGGGCTAGCAGTTTGGTTAGGTGGTGGTTACCAAGATTTGTGCTGACAGATGGGATAGCAGCACCACGTGTTGAGAGACTAGGGGGAGTAGATTTGGGGCGCATAAGGTATATAAGCGTGTCTGCACCCCCCATGTTGGAAGGACGTTCATTTGGTGAGATACAAAAACTCTAAACACTCTCCCTTCTCTCTATCTATCCCCTGGTGTGTGTACTAACTTGATCGTCGAAGGGGTCTTCCGGCCACACACCGCCGGGTAGCACACCGCCGTTGTGCTCACAGGTCGATCGGACAGACAGTAGCTTGGAAGAAAGGAGTACGGGCTTGCTTGCCTGAATATTTGCTCCACATACAATTGGCGCCGTCTGTGGGAAACTTGACAGACAAAACCTTGTCTTCCAGGCTCATCTGATCGCCCTCTATGGCGAACAACGACGAGATTCCGTTGTCTGCCATCGACGGAGTTACCTCGGAGTCAGGCAGACGCAGAGAAAGACATCCCGCCATCCCACCTATGGTGGACCTGGAGACTTCTCCAGGAGGACATATAAGAGACGCGCAGGATAAGCGCGAAAGAAGTTATGGTCACTCACGGAGTCCAGACGGACACCGGCGGCGGAGAGAATCGCACGCCCGGCGTTTGGAGCACAAGCTGAGGGACCAAGACGCCATCATCCGGAGAATGGCGGCGGAGATGGAGGATCTTAAGAGGCATATCAAAGGAAGGGTGTAGCTGGAGTGGGAGACCACAGTGAGCGCACCCAACCCCGCCGTTCAGGCAGTCAGAGCCAGCGGCAAACTCCATCTATTTCTATCACCAGAAGTTACAAGGTTGGAGATTCCAACGCGCACGTACAGAGGTCCAGCGCCCAAGACAGCACCTATCAACCCTCACGTCCGGCGACGACGTCGAGGTATTCCTATTCCGCTTGCTCGGAAGACTTGTGGGCAATCTTGAAGGAACGGGCTCGCCGGCGGGAGGCTCAGAGGGTGCCAGCGCTCCAGCGGCTATCCTATGGGGTACACGCCAGTGAAGAGGTCGGAATGTCTCCACCCCGCCTAGCAGCGCCTCCCTTGCTAGACACAAACTTGGCAAGGCTGAGCACCACCCCTTTCTCCCTTGAGATAGAAGCGACACCGCTTCCGGCAGGGTTCCACCAGCCAAAGTTCACGCTTTACGATGAAAAGACCGATCCCTATATGCATGTAAGCCACTTCCGACAGGTTATGGCCGGACATAGGCGAAATGACGCCCTTATGTGCCTTATATTCCCGTCAAGTTTGGGCGAGCTGGGCTTGAAATGGTTTGAGAGACTGACGGAGGGGAGCATAGAAAGGTGGCATCAGTTGGCGGAAGCCTTTGTGACGCACTTCAAAACCAACACCAAAACACCAAAGGAAGTTGATCACCTACTGAGTGTCAAGATGGAACCGAGCGACACATTGAAGGCATACAACTCCAGATATTGGGAGACCTTCAACGAGATCTTGGATTGCCTGGTCAACCTTGCGATCACACAATACAAGCGCGGTCTCCCGATCGGACATAGACTGCGGGATTCGCTTACTATGCACCAGCCGATATCCTTGGGCCAGTTGATGCAGCGCATCAATGAGCACATCCGAGTAGAAGATGATGCGGCAGCATCTAGCGCGAAGGCAAATCTGGTAGCAACAGACAAGAGATCGGCTGGCAAAGTGCACGCGGTCGGACAAGAGTCCAGCCGTTCACATGACCGCACTGAGGAATCGGACCGTGGCTCAAATCGCAAAAACCGGGGTAGGGGACGTCGGAATGACCGAGATGACTACCCCCGGGATGATGTAGCTGATGCAAACAGAAGGTTAAAGGCCAGGACAGGCATCACCACGGTCTTTAAGATTCCAATTTATCGCATACTTAGTGAAATTCGTGACGAGGAGTATGTCCGGTTTCCTGCTAAGTTGGGCGATGGACAGAAGGGCTTCAATCTGCGGTACCGTTGCACGTTTCACCGGGAGCGCGGCCACCGGATAGAGGACTGTTTGCCTTTGAGGCAACACTTGGAAGAGCTAGTCGCAGCCGGACACCTAGACCTTTACATTGATGGCGGCGTTAAGGCAAATCAAGCTCCGGTTGATCAGCGTGCACCGGGTGACTTTGACGCGCCCCCACAAGGAGTTGTTAATGTCATACACGGCATTGTGGAGCCGGCGCGTGTGTGTGAGCTCCGGGGCATGATTATGAAGGCAAAGCACATGAGGGAAGTTCTGTCGGTCCAGCCTGCGATCAAGAGGGGCAAAACCGAGGAAAAAAACGTGATCAGTTTCTCTACAAAGGATTTGGAACGTATTCAGACACCGCACAACGACGCCCTAGTGGTTACACTCCGCGTCAAAGAATTTGATGTCAAACGGATCTTGTCGATCAGGGAAGCTCGGTCGAGATCATGTATTACGACGCATTCAAACAGCTCAAGCTCCGAGATACGGACTTGGCTCCTTATTTACAAAAAGTGATGCTTTTTGACTTTTTTATCAGCCCACGTGAATTTAAAGCATATTTCCTAAACAAAAGTAGTTTTGAACTTGTGTCCAAGATCAGGTTGTTTTGTGAAGTCCTAGTTTTAAGACAGACTTCAAATACTTCTTCAAGCTTGAAATCATATTTTTTAAAATGATTCACTGCCATCAATTGGAGAGCCTTCTGTTTTTTATTCTTGTTAGATATAATCTGCAAGCTAATGAGCCTTTCCTTTCCAAATTTTATTCAGTGGATGCCAGAACTTCGTCGATTTGCACCCAATGTTCCAATTGTTCTCGTTGGAACAAAGTTAGGTACGCAACAAAAAACATTTTCTCGATTTTATTTAGCATAGTGTTGCATCCAGGACCTTTGGGAAGTGGGTCCATGGAAGTATATAATAAATAACATCAAATTAATCGTGTTTTGTCTTTTCAGATCTCCGTGAAGACAGAGGGTATCTAGCTGATCATATGGGATCTAACATCATAACAACTGCTCAAGTGTGCATCAATAATTTCTAACTTTTATGTATTTAATTTTCTAAATGGGCATAGTTTAAAAAATTGCTTAACTGGATTATATTATTTTAGGGGGAGGAGCTGAGGAAACAAATCGGTGCAGCGGCATATATAGAGTGCAGCTCTAAGACTCAACAGGTAGATTTATGGAAGAAATATGACTTTGAGAATGTTTTGATCATCATTAACCATATATGCCAAGTTCCATCCCCGGTTTTGTAGTCATTGTTAATATAAATGATTTTAAATAATCTCTCAACTGAATTCTAATGGCTCCTCGTTGATCGTTAGAACGTCAAAGCTGTTTTTGATACTGCAATCAAGGTTGTGCTTCAACCTCCAAGGAGGAAGGAAGTGGCAAGGAAGAAAAGGCAGAGAAGCACTGGCTGCTCAATTGTGTGAGTACTTGCCTTGCATATCAATTTTTTGTCAATAACTTGCATCCTAAGAAGCATGGCACGCAACAACACAAATTTTTTTAAAGAATGTAGGACACGACACATGGGCGACCATGCAAAATATATAATTTTATATATTTATTATATGGAATATATAAGCATAAATAATTATTATATATCATATAATGAATATTTAATTCAAAGATAATAATTTTTAAACTTTATTGGATTTGAAGTTATTTTATGGGCTAAGTACACTAAGACCCCCTCAACTATGAAAATTGTACAAATATACTTTTTTTAGAGGTGGTTTGGAGGGGGCCTGCAGGGAGTGAAAGTGATGTACATTTTTATAGTTGAGGTCAAAATGTATGGGTTCATAGATGAGGGGAGTAAAGTGATATTCACTAAATCATATTTGAGTCTAGACTTCTTTTTAGAAAATTGGACATGTTAGTATATTATTATATGTTAGTGTTTAGCTTTAATAATTAGTGTCCCCTTACTTTATGCTTTCGGTGCCTCAATTGGCATCCTATGTTGTCTTCTCCTCTCCAATTGAGGCACCGAAAGCATAAAGTAAGGGGACACTAATTATTAAAGCTAAACACTAACATATAATAATATACTAACAGGACATATTCCGACGTGTCTGATGATTTTTGTAAGTGTTTGACAAGTGTCATGTCATGTGTCGGTGTCCAACACAGTATTGCACCAACACACCACCTTCTTAGAAATGTTGGTGTTTCTTAGCTTACATCATAGCCAAGTTTGTTGTATTCTTCTACCTAAAAAGGTTTTGTTGAAGATGCCAAGAGGGTGATAGTTTCAAAATCTCATATCCATCCTATGATAATACTATTGATTAGGAGACAAAACCAAATAGCATGCACTCAGAGTTGAATTGTTTTGTTTTCACGCATTGACTTCCTTTAGGGAAGCCAAGTCGAGTTGTAACAATAGTTTGGTAGAGAGAGAGAGAGAGAGAGAAAAGGAATTCAGTGTATTGATATATTTTGTATATATATGTTCAATATTACACAAAGGGAAGCTCACTCTCTTTTATAGAGAGGAGAGTACATAGGATGCCAAAAGCACCGAAAGCAGAAATAATAATCATTTGCTTTACTTTCTGCTTTCGGTGCCTTTGGCATCCTATGTACTCTCTCTCTCTACCAAACTATTGTTACATGGAGTGTTGGGCTATGATTGTATGCGACTTATTTTTTTGAATCAAGTGTTGGGCTATGATTCTTTAATTGCAATGTAGTTACAGTTGCTGTGTTGTTTTGGTAATGGTTGATGAAAAGTCAAAAGCATTTTAGTGTTATATATACTGGGGTTACAACATATGGGGCATCTTTCAATTTGAGGCCTTATGCATCTCCAAAAACCAAGTGGATAATATTTTGAAGGGCCTAAATATAAGGCCATTGCCTAGGGCCCCTAATTGAAGGAAGTCTCCGTATTTTCTAATCCTTATTTGTATATATATATTTAATAATTTTTTTTTTACTTTTTCATCAACCAATAAAGAAATAGATGCAATTGTAGCTCAATTAAAGAAACAAAGCCTCACTTGGTTCCCAAAACAAGTTGCATACAACTGATTTGTTTTGCTTTTTCTCTCTCTCTCATAAATAATTAAGGCTGCACTAATGATTAACTCTCTCAATTCATTCACAGGAAAGTATATTGAAAATTTTAAAGCATTGAAATTCTAAGCTCCACAAATAAAAGATATTTCATTGCAAGTAACAAAAGCTAGTGAAAAACCTAAAACAAGTAATTAAGCTAATTAGTTAGCAATCTATGAGATTGAAAAGTTCAAGTAATTAGATATTTATCTCGCATCAATATTCAGCCAGTAAAAGTCTACAATCGAAAGCTGTACTTTTTGATATTTCTCCTTAGAACTCCCCAAAGTCATACCAATGAGAATCTAATCTCAAGCTTGTTAATTAAAGTTTCTTATTTGTAAATGTTCATAGAAGAAGCACTTGACATAACATTTTTATAATTGTCAGTTTACTTACCAAACACTAACTTAATTCCTCATAAGATTTGATACATATATATCAAATAAATTATGCATGTTGATGATGAGTATTGTGGAATTGGAAGTATTAATGAGCTATAAATTTCTATAGTGCTATTTTCTCTCTGTGAGTATTAAGTCTAAATTTAATTCCACCACAACATGATGTCGTGAAATTTACATTATTGTCTACTAATTTTTTTTGAACAGCAGGGGTATGGTGTGTGGCGGTTGTGTTTTGGATGCCTGAAAAAGCCAATTCACCTATCCAAATCTGTGTACGTGTGTATCTTACGCCCTTCAACATTGTTTGATGGTTTTATGGAATTGGTTATTATGTAAGTCTAAGAACGCAAAGGAGAGAAGAAGGAATTGCTCATTCTCTCCATGCACTGTTTGAATCATGTTCATGTTTTGATTTGTGCTTGTTAAAGGAAGAACCTGCTTAGTACATGTTAATATCATAAAACCCTTGCTATTGGATTTCTTCTTGTTACGAAACCTATGTTGCTCTTATCAGCTCTTATCTGTATGTAATAGTTAGAACCGTTCAAGTTTTAGAACATGCTCAGTCTTGGCATTTGGGAGATGGTGAAAAGCAAAAAAATTGAGGAAAGTGGTGTTGCCTTCAAAATGAAAATGAGAAATGCTGTGTTGAGGGGTTTGGGAGTGTCTTGCATATGCTTTAGTTCCAAATTGGGATAAAAGAAGCACTCTTGGAACAAAAATGGTTTTGTTTATGTATATAGATACTGCAATTTATTTATTTTTTGGTTTGGTGGTTATGTTTGTTTGGAAGGACTAGAAAAGGGGTTTAGATTGAGATTGAGATTGGACTATCAAAATTAAATTTTCAATTGTTGTCCATTTTTTTTCCCCACTCCAACCAAATAAATTTCGTAGTATATATAATCTCATCGAACAATCCATACTCAAAAAAATGTGGGGCTTGTGGAATTACTTATCTCCTATCCTCTTTTAATCTTCCCCTAAATCTTGCTCTTGGAGACAAATGAAAATGTGATTTGGATCTCTATAATTTCTTTTCTTTTCTTTTCTTTTTTTTCTTCTGTTTTTCGTTAAGTGGTAAAAGGTTATTTACAATATGAAAGGAATTATATCTAGATAATCACAGTATAACAACTGTAAGAATTTCCATAATGAAGCCTAATAACCAATCTAAGAAAAGTGTTTCACAATGGGGAAGAATAAACTAACTAAACTAGCACAATTGGTTCATGATTTCATCATTCGCATTGGATTGGATAGGAATGTCAAGTTGGAATCACATTCTGAAGTATGAATTTGATCTCAAAACTTGCCTAATTATTCTTAATAAAAGTAGATGCTTGTTTATCTTCTTTAATTTTTTTTCAAAAAATGACTTGTTTTTATATATACTGAATTATATTGACAAACATAATTCCTATAAAATGAATTATTCAACTCATTAAAACAAAATTAATAATGAGTTTTACAAGTTCGTCAAATTCTATCGAACTCATATTTAAACTTGAGAAAAATATAACCCTATTTGATACCATGATGATCACACAATGCTGTAACATTGTATTTGATGTCCAGATGCAATGTTGAAACAAAATGGACTATTTCAGATTGAAAGTAATTTCAATTTGCCACTCTTTTGCCGACAAGTAGCTGCCTAACTCCAGTGAAGTGCGGAAACATTTTGGCATAGAAAACATACAAATCTTTGATTATTTTTGCAAACAGGTACAGAATATACAAATGCATCTTATAATTCACATAAATCAAGAGTTATATGGGGTTATAATCATGAGTCCAATCTTTTGGAGTATTTTTTTTTTAAAAAAAAAATCTTAAAGTAATTTTTTGTACGGTTGAATTTTTTTTTTTTAAAAGTAACTATCAATATTATTGTATTTTTAACTTTTGTAGAATTAAATCTCAGTCATTTAAAAAATCACTTTAAAATCATTTTAAAGGATCTGAATCGGACAAATTACAAGAGTGGCCTCTGTAATATTATTCAAGTTTCACGTTAGTCCTGTCATTTCAATTTAAATAAATTTGCCCTTAAATTTTTTTTTTGTGTCAAATAAGGACACAAATTATAGTGGGTGTTTGGGAAATGGATTTTTATGTAGGTTTTTTTTAGTTGTAGGATATTATTAGAGAAAATTTTTTTATGTTTGGAAAGATAATTAAGTTTTTTTTGTGGTTGGATGTGATGTTTGTGAGAGAAAAAGTGAAATGATTATGGAGTTAGATGTGATATTTTGTTTGAATGTGTTTTTTTTAGTTTTACAAAAAGTTTATCTTTTTGTAGAAAAAACCAAAAAAAACCCAACTCCCAAACTTCCCAAACACCACCCTAACAGTCATCCAAATTATAGATGGAAAATAGTCAGCTGCAATGTACATGACCAATTTGTAAGGGTAAAATAGTCTTTTCAAAGTAATCTCTTTATCTCACTAAATCAGAACCGTACATCTCTCTCTCTCTCCATCACCAACAACAAACCCTACCTCTTCCATGGTTGTCTTCTTTCTTCCTCCTGCCTATTTATAAGCCTCCATCAGGCAGTTTCTATTCAAGATAGCTGTCCCCCCCAATTTCCATACAGGTAGCTTATTTCATGGGATGTGAATTTTCATTTCAATTGGTGTATGACACGTGGCTTTCATATCCCAATCCAATCTTTGAAAACTTCCTGTTGCAACTTCCATGAACTGCTAACCATATTCTGCAATAAAGTAAAAAACAAAAATAATAATAATAGTGATAATAAATATAAATATAAATATAAATGTATGTAATTATAATTTTAATATAAATATAAATGTATGTAATTATAATTTTATATTAAAAATAATTTATGATCTAAATTAATTAAACAAAGTTGATTGGCTACCATCAATCAAGGGCAGAGGCACAACAGGGTCAAGGGGTCATATGCCCTCCTTCAGTTCTTTTTTTTTTTTTTGTTATGTATAAAATGTATTTTTTTTTTTTTTAACATGTTCTTTGGTTAAGGGTTTATTGTATTGTTTACAACAAGTAGTTATTTGATACTTTAGAATTGTTTATGTAGTAGTTTAAATTAATAGTGAAACGAAAAATATTATAGATTGGATATAATGAACTCATTATTTTCAAGTAATTGACATACCACTTAGTGTGATTTGTGATTTTCTATGCTTTGAGCATCACGTAGGCAACGCCATATGGTACTTTAAGACTGTTTAATAATTTACATTAAAAACACATTATTTATAAGCAATGTCATCTCTTTAATATTTTTTTGTCAAATAAAAATTAAATATATTTTATAATAATTTATACTATAAATGATGTGTTTTTATTTTTTAAAATTAGAAATTTTGATCCATAATTTTTTTTGTTAAAATTGTAAACTTACATCATCATCTCATACTGAGCTATTCCACACTATGATAGAATTTTGATTTGTTTTTATTAATAATGAATATGTAATTTTTTTATGTTTAAATTTATCTCATAAAATTATTATTATCTTAATGTTGCTCATGATTTTTTTTTAAAATAAAAAATTATAATAATAAGTGTCCCCTCTAACTTAATTTACTAAATCCGCCACTGCCATTAATAAGATTAGATTTGATCATAATCGACATGTCACTATCATAAAATTAGATTTGACTACAATCAACAGGCCACAATCCAAAAAAAAATATAATAATGCAAACACATAGGAATACTGCTAATTTGTTTTGGACTGTGCTCCAGCTTTTTACCAATTTTTGGTCACATCACCTCTCACATAACTTACCCACAAAAAGACAAAATAAGCTAAAAAAATCAAAAGATTAACTTTTTACCAACTTCTCAAAACACGATTGGAAGATGGGTTTGTATAAATGAGCGGGCGGTGATGAATAACTGCTGGCAAATGTTGCTGGAGGGTGATAGTTTGTGGTGGCTGTGCTAGTGGAAGAAGATGAGTAAATTTTACTTACATCATTATGTTATCGAATAAATTATATTTATTTAGTCATCTGTTGTTGCACGTTTACAAATTTACTTTTTTTTTTAAAAAAAAAATTAAATTTTTTTTTTTTGTATGGGCTCGTTTGATTATACATTACCAAACAATTTGGATTATTTTAATATCATGTTACCGAGTAAAGTAGATTTGTCTAATTATCTATTGCCGCACGTATACAAATTTACTTTCCTTAAAATATCAAGTATCCATAAAAACATGAAGTGTACAAACATTCATAAAAATATTCATAAAATTTGTCAATAAAAATATCTTCAAATTTGCCAATACAAAATCTATAAAAATACACTGAGATATTATCACAATCTATCTATGTTGATAGTTTCGGTAATTACTATACTAGGGATGACAAGTGTACAGAATTAATCAATACGGGTAGTGTGGGGACATATTTTTTGAATGACAACACGTGGCCAAGGTGGCACCAAAGTGCCAGCCGAGGTGCCACGTGTCTTGGTCATGACGTCGAGGTGATCTTGGCTAAGCCGAGGTGATCTTGGCTAGGCCGAGGTTACCTGCGAAGATACCGGAATCCGAGATGAACGGATAAGGGATAAGAGTCCTAGAAAGATGGAGGACTTCAGCCTGGATAAGGATAAAGCTGTTAGGGAGTTTATCTTTATCTATTGGAGAGTCCAGGATAAGCATTGAGACAAAGTCCAAGAGAAGCTAGGCTTCTATAGGGATCAAGTTAGTGCTGGTTATAAAAGTAAGGCACCCTCATGAGTTTAAGGTACACTTTTTGCATTCTGAATAGTGAGTTAAGTATTTTTGCTATCTTTAAGAGATAACTGACTTGATCGTCGGAGTGTCCCCGGGTAGACGAACCACCGTCGGAATCTCACATTTTCTGTGACAGGTCGTTCGGGGGCAATCTATTCTGCCGGTGTTCTCCAGCTAAGTACCTGTTTGGCAGTGTGGTCAGAAAACAACACACACAATTTGGTGCCGTCTGTGGGAAAGAAAGGAAAATAGATGGCCAGTGACGGACAGAAAGAGAATGTTAGGGACGAAATCCCTGCAGGGAGTGGTAAACACATCGACCCTAACGTGAAGGAGGATAACTGCAACGAAGAAACTCAGGATCGGAATCCCGAAAAGAAAGACGTCGGCCAGGAAGGCGATGTACCAAAGAAGTCAGACTGAGGCGAGTATTACAACGAGGACGACCTCCAGGTATGGAAGGACAGATAGTTGCGGAGGGACGGAGAGATGAAGGGAATGGCGAATAAACTGGCGGACCTGCAATCGGTCGTCAATTTCATAATGCAGAACAATGTCATGCAGCCACCGTTTCCGTTACAAGATACGCCGATTCCAGCGACCAAGAAAGATGCCCAGAAAGGGGAGCATAAAATAGTCCCTACAGTCCCTCAGTATGATAGAACCAATGAGCATTCTCACTGGCCTTCACGGGAGGTCGAGCATGGAGAATCGATGAGGGGAGAGTCCTAGAAGACACGTCGAACCAAAGAAACCTGCACCAAAGAACATCGGCATGTTCAAGGGAAGGAGCTCTGTTTCGACACGACCAATTGGGGGAGGTCCAAAAGGACTCACAATGACACCGTGAGTAGCTCACCAAAGAGGCTAAAATCCGTTGATAGCCGAGCTCTTGGACGGACCAAGGAGGATCTGAGGGATTACCTCTAGAGGAAGCGACAAGATGCCGAGGTAACCTCTCCGGTCAAGCCGAGAACGCCATTCTCGGTAGAATTGGATAAATTCAAACCCTCGAAGAGGTTTCACATGCCGAGATTCCAAATATACGACAGTAAGTCTGACCCGAACTTTCACGTCGGTTTGTACCTGAACTCAATGGCATTATACACTGGGAACGAGCCGTTGCTCTGCAAGGTGTTCCCCTCATCCTTTGGGGAAATCACATCAGACTGGTTTCACAAGTTGCCGAAAGGAACTGTGAAAAGCTGGAAAGGCCTAGCCGAGATGTTCGTAGCTAGGTTTGTGACGAACAAACTACAGCCACTGAGGGTGGACTCCCTGATGGCTTTGAGAATTGGCGAGGATGAAAGCCTTAGGGTCTACGCCAAGAGATATTATGAGGTGTTCAACCGAATACTAGGATGCAACCAAGAGGTGGCAGTCATGTCTTTTAAGAACGGCCTGAAAGATGACTGTCTGCTTCGAAAATCACTAGCAAAGACACTACCAAAAAGTATGGAGGAACTTATGGCCAAGATAGAAAAGTATGCCAGGGCTGAGGAGGACATGCCGAGGACAAAGGCGTCAAAATAAGAGAAGAGAAACGGCTCACCGAAGCGAGGCCGAGGTAATGGCGGATACAGTAAGCAAGAAACAAGACTGAGAGCTGCACAGGCAGTCACTACCGTATTCCGAATTCCGGTTTACAAAGTGCTGGAAAGAATCTAGAATCAGCCCTATTATAGAGCACCAGAGAAGGTGCCTGGTGAATTTCTGGGAAGAAGTCTGGGGAAGTACTGTGCCTACCACAATGAAAACGGGCATCTAACTCAAGGGTGCAGAGCCCTAAAAGCACATCTGGAAGACTTGGTAAGACAGGGTCATCTAAGGGACCTGATAGATGAGGCCAGGACAAGGGAAGAGTAAGCGAAATTGCCTCAGGCACCGGCAGCACCACCCCCTCCAGCACCACAACCACAAGCAGGCGGGCCTCGAGTGATCAATGTGATTCACTCGAAGTTCAATGAGAACGAGATGCGTGGAGAGACTCAGAAGGTAAAACACTTGCAACATGTGTATCAGGTCCGGCAGAAGAGACCTAGGGCAGACAAGTGCCAGGGACCAATGGTGTCCTTTACTGAAGATGACCTAGAGATGGTGCAGCATCTACACAACGATGCCCTGGTAGTATCTCTCCAGATTGGAGAGTGCCAGGTAAAGCGAATTCTGATCGATCAGGGCAGCTCTTGTGACATCATATATGTCAGGTGTCATAAGGAGTTGGGTCTTCACCAAGATGATCTGGAACAATCCAATGGGCCAATGGTTGGGTTTAATAGAACGTCGACGTGGCCCCTAGGAGCAGTAAGCTTAGAGGTGCAGGCTGGCACTAAGAAGGTAAAAACTGAGTTCACAATAATTGACACCCCCTCTCCTTATAATGCTATCCTGGGAAGGCCATGGCTGCATGCAATGGGAGTTGTTCCCTCAACATTGCACCAGTTATTGCGGTTTCCAACAGAACATAGAATTGAGAAGGTCAGAGGAGATCAGGTGCAGACAAAGAATTGCTCCATGGCAGCAATGAAATCCACCTACAACGTACGAAAAGCAGAAACAGCAGAGATTAAAGATAAAGACATAGAGGTCCTTGAGGACGTCGGCAAAGAACCAGTCGAGAAAAGTGAGGAAGCTCTGAAGAAGATCTTGGTCCAGCAAGGGGATGAAGAGCACTTCTTCCGTCTCAGCTCAGGCTTGGCCGAGGAGGATGAAAAGGAATTAGAGGCATTCTTGAGAGCAAACCTAGAGGTGTTTTCCTAGACACTATATGAGATGCCTGGTATTGACCCCGCGGTCACTTGTCATAAACTGAATGTGGACAGGTCGGCTAAACCTGTCATCCAGAGAGAGCAAGGAGGCCTACATTGATACAAGTTGAGGCAGTAGAAGAGGAAGTGGGAAAACTTCTAGAGGCCAGAGCCATTCGAGAGGTAAACTACTCGACATGGTTATCAAACATGGTTGTTGTGAAGAAAAAGAATGGGAAGTGGAGGGTCTGCGTGGACTTCACCAGCCTGAACAAGGCTTGTCCCAAAGACAGTTTCCTACTACCCAAGATTGACCAATTGGTGGATGCCACTTCAGGGCATAGAAGGATGAGCTTCCTGGACGCTTACAGGGGGTACCATCAGATAGCCATGTACCCCCCGATGAGGAGAAGACTGCATTTATCACCCCAAAAGGGCTGTGTTGCTATAAAGTAATGCCTTTCGGGTTGAAAAATATAGGAGCAACCTACCAGAGATTGGTGACAAAGATGTTCAGACATCTGATAGGCAAAACAATAGAGGCATACATTGATGACATGGTCATGAAGACCAAGGAACCTGAGGATCATTTGGCCGACTTGAAGACAGTCTTTGATATCGTTAGAACATTTCAGCTCCGACTCAATGCGTCGAAGTGTGCATTTGAAGTTGGTTTAGGGAAGTTCCTGGGATACCTGGTCGCCAGAAAGGGCATTAAGGCAAGCCCAAATCAAATCAAGGCCATCTTGGAGTTAAAGAGCCCAACGTCGGCAAAACAAGTGCAGATGTTAACTGGAAGGGCTGCAGCCCTAAACAGATTCATAAACAAAAGCTCTGAAAAATGCAAACCTTTCTTCAGTTTAGTGAAGAAAGCCACAGACTTCTTATAGACAGAGGAGTACGAAGTCGCCTTGGCCGACTTGAAGAAATACTTGACCACAGCTCCAGTTCTCTTAAATCCAGTACTTGGAAAGGAGCTGTTCCTATACTTGGCGGTTTCAGAGCATACAGTGAGTGCAGTGGTAATCAGAGAAGAAAATGGAGAACAGAAGGCAGTTTACTACGTAAGCAAAACCCTAGCAGATGCAGAGACTAGATACCTACCCTTGGAGAAGCTAACACTGGCTTTAGTAGTGGCTTCCAAGAAGTTGAATCATTACTTTCAAGCCCACAAGATTGTGGTGTTAACTGAGGATCCTTTGAAGTCCCTATTGCAGCAAAGAGATCTGATAGGCATGATAGCTAGATGGGCAGTGGTGTTGGGCCAATATGACCTGGAATTCAGACCCATAACAGCAATCAAAGTCCAAGTTTTGGCCGACTTCGTGGCCGAGTTCACACCAGGTGCCATCATACATCGGGCTCCGTTGAGCCGAGGTACACGATGTCCAGGTAAACAAGGAGAAACCCAACTGGGGATGGCCGACCAGAGGAAAGAAGAGAAACTCAGGCCATGCAGTATTTACGTTGGCGACTCCTCTCACCTATTTGTTGATGAAAGTTCAAACCGACAAAAAGCGGGGGCAAGAGTAGTGCTAGTATCGCTAGATGGGCAGATGTTGGAATAATCCATTCATTTGGGGTTTAAGGCCTCAAACAATGAAGCAGAGTACGAAGCATTGATTGTAGGATTAAAGTTGGCAGCAGCAATAGAAGCCGACGAGGTAGTGGTCTTTTGTGACTTCTAGCTTATCGTCAACCAGGCAATATGCGAATACGCAGCCCGAGATGAAAGGATGGTGGCCTGTATAAAGGAGGTGGGCAGACTAATAGCATTGTTCCAAAATTACCGACTACAGCAAGTTAACCGAGATGACAACAGCCGTGCCAATGCCTTGGCCAACCTGGCTAGTGCAATGCAACCAGGAGAGGCAATGACTATAATGGTTGACTACTTGACAAGTCCAAGTGTAGAACCACTAAACACAAAGCATGAGGCAATGTGTGTGAAGATGAGACCAAGTTGAATGGATGCAATAATAGTATTCCTTAGAGATGAAAAACTGCCAGACGATCATAAAGAAGCACATAAGGTCAGACTGAAGTCGGCAAGATTCAGCCTGACAGCAGAAAGGCATCTCTACAGAAGATCTTTTACTGGTCCCCTTTTGAAGTGTGTGCATCCTTCACAAGTTGAAGACTTCTTGTATGAGATACATGAAGAAGTATATGGAAGCCACACTGAGGGCAGGTCACTTGCTCATAGGGCCATTACCCAGGGGTACTGGTGGCCCTATATGCAGAAAGATGTTAAAGCTTATGTTAGGAAGTGTGAGAAATGTCAGAGGTTTGCACCCTTGATACACCAACCAGTAACAGATCTGAACCCAGTGTCCAGCCCTTGGCCATTTACCCATTGGAGCATGGATCTTGTTGGACAACTGCCTCAAGCGATTAGACAAAGGAAGTTCCTACTAGTGGCAACAGATTACTTCACCAAGTGGGTGGAAGCTGAACCCCTTGCAAAGATTCGAGATGTTGATGTAAAGAGCTTCATATGGAAGAATATCATTACCAGGTTTGGGATCCTAAGGGCAATAGTAGCAAACAATGGCACACAGTTTGATAGTAAGCTAATCAAGAGCTTCTGTGCAAAGTACAAAATCAAGAACTACTATTACACTCCAAGCTTCCCTCAGAGCAATGGACAAGCAAAAGCATTCAATAAAACTATCTTGGATGGGATCAAGAAGAGGCTGGAAGCAGCAAAGGGTAAATGGGTGGATGAGTTGCCCAGTGTACTCTAGGCATATCGGACGACGCTGAGAAGATCAACTGGGGAGTCCCCATTCGCCATGGTTTATGGCACAGAAGCAGTTATCCCACTGAAGATCAGCATCCCAGGGATCAGGACCCAGGGAGTTGAAAATGGTACCAATGAGGCATTCTTGGCCCGAGATCTGGATCTGTTGGAAGAAAGAAGGGAGAAAGCAGCAATCCAACTGGAGGCATACCAGCAGCAGTTTGCCAGGGCTTACAATAAAAAGGTCAACTCACGAGAGTTTCAAGTTGGGGACCTCGTCCTGAGAAAGGTCGTCGGCAACAAGAAGGATCCTAGAGAGGGCAAGCTTGGCCTAAATTGAGAGGGATCTTACAGGATCATCTCGGTCCTAGGCAATGGGCCATATCGGCTTGAAGACAGTGAAGGCAAAGAGTTGCCAAGACCCTGGAATACTTGCAACTTGAAGTTTTTCTATCTTTAGATTTCTTTTTTTTTTTTACAATTTTTTGTTATTAGTTGAAGTAATAATGAAATTTTAGCTCAATTTTTTATTACAAACTTGTGTAACAACGACTGACCAGTCACTTGGCGATGTTTCTCAGTGAAACATGACGAATAACTTAGACTTATTATATGGCTAAGTTGAATTATACTTGCATATAATAGAGTTGAACTAAGTTAGCGATGTTTTTCAGTGAAACATGACGAATAACTTAGACTTATTATATGGCAAAGTTGAATTATACTTGCATATAATAGAGTTGAACTAAGTTGGCGATGTTTCTGATTGAAACATGAAGAATAACTTAGACTTATTATATGGCAGAGTTGAATTATACTTGCATATAATAGAGTTGAACTAAGTTGGCGATGTTTCTGATTGAAACATGGCGAATAACTTAGACTCATTATATGGCAAAGCTGAATTATACTTGCATATAATAGAGTTGAACTAAGTTGAAACAAAATACATTTGAATAAGAATAACAGAGGAACCAAGGTTGAGAACCTCGGCTAGTCTCTGCTTAATATAAACTTCGGCGACGAGGTCATAGCCACATGCTTAATGAGAACCTAAGTGGAACTTAAGTTCACATTAGGGGGCAGAAAGCTGGAGAATAATGCTTGGGAGTTGGGATTTACAAGCTAAGATTGGTTTAACACTTGTTGAAATTTTAAGAAAAATTTACAAGTTAAAGTTAAGCCGAGGTTATGTGGAAAGAAGATTGGTTTAACACTTGTTGAAATTTTAAGAAAAATTTACAAGTTGAAGTTAAGCAAAAGCTGTTTTGAAAGAAGTATCTGCGTACTTGCCGAGATCACCGTGTTGCCAAGACTTGGAAAATAATGGAAGATAGAAGTCTTAATAACTGAAAGAGAAGTGGCAGACAAGACCGAGATAAACATTCAACAGGTATATCCGAAGTATTTTTACCCCGAGGAAATTGCACAGTTAAGGTATACTTTGTAGACATGCAAATTATTCTAAGTATAGAATCATACAAGACAGTAAAGAAGACAAACATACAAACATTTTAAGAGGAGTTGTACTTGCATTCGAAAGAAGTAAAAGGACACTTCGGCCTACAAGAGGGGTTACTTGTTCAGAGTACAAAAAGGCACATCGGCCAAATAAAAGCTAAACATTGTTCGAAAGGAAAAAAGTACTAAGTACAAAAGAAAAGCTTTAAAACTAGACTATTCGGCGTCATCGGCTGGATGGGTTTGGGGCTCAGAAGACATCTGGGAACTCTTCTCGGCAGCCTTCTCAGCCATGAGCTCGGCGTCGATCTCTTCAAGAGTCTGGTCGATTCTCTTCGCGACGATAGGCGCATCGGATGTTGTCTTCCCAGGGGAGGCGTTTTTTGAGACTTCGTTCTCCTCATCTTGAGTTAAGTCTAAGACTTGCTCATTCATAGTTGGGGACTTGGCCCCAGTATCTTCAGCCTTCTCAGACTTATCGGCCTCAGCTTCCTCCTCGGACTCAGGCTCGTCCTCGGACTGGCTTGGAGTAGGGGGGAATGGCAGGACGAGTCGGCTTTCGTTTTAAGAGGAGAGTCCTCAGGGACAGCCAGCTCCTTCAAAGCAGTCATCCAGCCAAGGGAGTAACCCTTGTTGCATGCCTTCTTGACCTGCTTCTTGTAGTCCTCGCGGACATCGGCAGCCCCTTCAGCATAGGCCTTCTCGTCCATCGCCTTGATTTCTTCTTCTTTTGTGGCCAAGGCAACAATGAGCTCGGCTTGGGCTTCGGCGATCTTTGCCTCGGCGTCTTTCTTCTCGGCTTCAAGCACCTTAGCAACGGCCTCAGCAGCTCCTACCCTCTCCTCGGCTTCATCTTGAGCTTTCTTAGCTGCCTTGGCCTGATTTATCAAAGTCTTCATCTTGGCCTCAGCCTTATTAATAGTCTTCAGCAAGCTAGCAGCCTCCTTGGTCTTGTTGACCAACTCCTTCTTAATGTCGAAAGTCTTCATCGCGAACGAGTGGGCATGCTAGATCGCCTAGAAGAGATGGACAGAACCAAAGTTAATAAAATTCTAAGTATGGAAAAACAGAGAATGAAAAGTACCAAAGTGTTAAGGGCTTACTTGTACAGAGTGCTGCAACATCAGAGCGAAGTTTTCATATTCGCTGGCCTTGGCGTTGCGTTCGAGGTCTTCTGGAAGGAGCAAGGCAGTAGAGAGGGCAACGTCGACTTCAATGTCAATCGCGTTGTCGCCAACTCTGACTGGCTTGTCCTCAATGGTGATTGGAGGGGCCCAGGGGGCATCAGATTTCATGGACCCCGAGGTTGTCGCAGACTTTGACCTCGGCTTCTTTGACCGGGTTGATTTAGAAGGAGCAGCCTCTGCGGGCCTCTTTTCGGCGGCAGAGGCACTTTTTTGCCCCTCGGCCATCTTTGAGATCGACAAGGTATCCTCAGAATCGATCTGAGTTACCGTTGCCTTTGCTTGGGCTTTCCTCAGCCTTTTTGGCTTTGGCTTCGGCTGAGATTACAATGGTGAAGATTGTATGGTGACAATGTTGGGGATGTTGGCTAGAAGGTCGTCTGCTACAGCCTTTTTACGACCCATCTCGTCGGCGGCTACGGCAATGGTGACCTTAGTGCCGAAATGGATCGCTAAAAGTGCAGTTGGGGGGTTGGTGGGATCGTATGAGGACGCCTCAGCACTTCGGCGTCTTCGGCTTCGAGTTCTGCCTACTGGTGCGAACAGTGGAGGTCAGCGTCGGCGTTGGCATTGAAAATGTGGAATCAGTTGTGGAGCAGAGGTTGATGGCTGCTCTCCTGGATCAGATGCTGATCCTTGGTCAGGCCTTAATGATTCAGCTTGAGGAGTTGTTGCTAAAGGAAGAGACTTGCTTTTTCTTGGGACGTCGGGAAGTACAGATTTGTAAGTCGGGATGTAGTTGAGCAGCAAAGGGGCTTTTCGCTGGTCAACTGGCAGACCCAACAGCTTCTTGAAATCGTTGTTGGGATAAAAGTTTTTGCGGAAGTCCTTTGGAGGTTGAGGAAGAGCTGCAAGTAAAAAACAGACATTAGAACATTTAGAAGAAACAAAGTATTAAAGACTTGAGAAGCAAGTAAAAGTAACACTTGGCTCTTACCATCTCCATCTCTGAACAATGTACGGCTTAAAGGATAGAGGTGAAGGTCATCATCTGGAAGGAACTCCCAGTTGCCCGAGACGATGAAATAATCGTCCTCGGCGCCCTTGTTGGAATCAGGGAGGTCGACGATGAGTTTGTATTGCGTCGACCTCGGCTTAAGGTAGTAAATGTAGCCTTTTTCTGACTTAAGGCCACACATGGCGTAGCAGTGCTGGATGTCGGCTAGAGTTACCCTAGAATTTTCTCGGCTAGCTAAGGCAATGATACCGTTGATGACTCTGTAAGAGTTAGTGGCTAATTGCATTGGGTTGAGTTTATAATAGTGAAGGACTTCTCGGAAGAGGATGTCAAGAGGGAGCATAAGTCCACACTCTATGAAGGCTACGACTGGAAAGGGCATGGAGTTGTCTTTGGGCATGATGGAGTCCTCTTCCCCATCCAACCTGAGATGAACGTCGACAGGGATGGCAAACTCCTGCCTGAAATATTCTAGCTTAGTTGGGGTGTCTACTCTCCACCTCCGTATACCCATGACGTCGGCTTAGGGGGGAATTTTTTGGATTTCAGAAGGAAGTGGTTTGGTAGGGTTTAAAGGACCTTGGCTAAAACCTAAACGTGTGCTTAGATGAATTTTTCTGAAGATCTAAAGGTTTTTAGGTTCGGTTTTCCTAAAGATCAAGTTTCTAGAACAAATCCCAAGCCTAAGACTATGGAAACAATAATTGAGGGCAAGAAATCTAGAAAAAGACACAGAAAACAGAGACAAAAACATAATTTAGACTCAAAATGACAAACAAGAAATCAGAGAACACTGAATAAAGTTTGTGCAGATGTGTAAGGCCAAAAATAGTGGCGAAATAAACAAGTGTATGTGCAATTTGTATATAAAGGTCATGAATCAAGAAAAGATTGGACAAGCACAAACAATTGCAAGACAGGACATGCGAATGATAAAGTTTGAAGCACGTATAAAGATTGGAGAACACGAAGACATTCACCATGGCAATAGACAAAAACAACGGAGTTTGAAACTAAAAAGTGAGGAAACAGTGACTTACCACAGAAAATGACGCTGAGATGAGATTCGCCAGAGTCTGACGGTGGAAACAGGTAAAGCAGAACGGAGAGAGCTTCGCCGGAAGAGACAAACAGAGTGATTGCAAAGAGCTTCGAAGGAACGAAAATGGCGGTTTGAGAAATTTCCAGAGAGAGAGGCTCAAAGCGAAGAGAGCAATTGTGTTTGTAGAAGTGAAAAGACGAAGAGAGAGGGAAGTGATTTTGTCAAGACACGAAAATGCGGCAAATCGCAATTAGTATGCCTAGGATGACGTGCTTGTCAAACAGCGTACGCAAGTACGATGCGACTTAATGGCACGTGTCAGGTACAGTTTAGTGGGGAAGAGACGCATGGCAAAAACAGTTAAAATTACTGTGCGTGACAGCTCATACGCGTGTTGAAACTCTTGGAGTTCTTGATTTAATGAAGCAAAGACCTCGGCTAGGAGGACGCTCTCGGCTAATTAACTTGAACAAACTTGGTTATTGGTTCTAAAGCATTGGTGAAAACAGACAATAAGTCTTGGTCATGTTGAGCTGACGAATGATGACCTCGGTAATGAAGGATAAAGTGAGCTTAGCCGATGTGCTAAATGGAAGAAATGATATAGGTTCCATCACCTCAGGATGCCGAGGTAATAGAACCTAAGGGGCAGTTGTGGGGACATATTTTTTGAATGACAACACGTGGTCAAGGTGGCACCGAAGTGCCAGCCGAGGTGCCACGTGTCCTGGTCATGACGCCGAGGTGATCTCGGCTAGGCCGAGGTTACCTGTGAAGATACCGGAATCCGAGATGAACAGATAAGGGATAAGAGTCCTAGAAAGAGGGAGGACCTCAGCCTGGAGAAGGATAAAACTGTTAGGGAGTTTATCTTTATCTATTGGAGAGTCCAAGATGAGCATTGGGACAAAGTCCAAGAGAAGCTAGGCTTCTACAAGGATCAGATTAGTGCTAGTTATAAAAGTAAGGTACCCTCATGGGTTTAAGGTACGCTTTTTGCATTCTGAATAGTGAGTTAAACACTTTTGCTATCTTTGAGAAATAACTGACTTGATCGTCGGAGTGCCCCCGGGTGGACGAACCACCGCCAGAATCTCATCTTTTCTGTGACAGGTCGTTCGGGCGCAATCTATTCTGCCGGTGTTCTCCAGCTGAGTACCTTTTTGGCAGTGTGGTCAGAAAAACAGCACACACATGTAATATATACTTTCTCCCATCCATTAGCGCACGATCGATGAAAATGAATCTAATTACTTGCTTTTGGAACTACTAGATGATCAGGAAACAGATAATCTAACGAACCATTAACAATGTACTACTAGCCTTACTGCAATGAATAAAAGCATAATCTTTCAAAGTAAAAAAATAAAAACAAAACAAAACAAAATGTCAGAAAATGAAATTGGAAATATTTAGCAGTGAGTTACCGAACATGTACTTTTTATTCGGTAGCAGGTTACTAAACAAGTATTTTTTATTCGGCACCAAGTTACCAAATATGTATTTTTTGTTCGGTAGTATGATTCCGAATTATTTGATTTTATTCAGTTCTGGTACACTGAACAAAAGTCGAACAGTCCCTTTCAAAAACGAAACAAAAACATATTAAAAAAAAAAAAAAACCCTCACAATTTCACTTTTTTGCTAGTCTTTCATCACCATTTCTTCATCCATTCATTTCTTTTATGATCAAAACTTGTTTAGTTTGTATTTCAAGATACAATTTTTGATAAAAATTTACAAAATTTTGTTTGGTTTAAATTTTTAAAAAAAAAAAATTCCAAAGTCATTTTCTCTCTCCTACACATCAATCAATCACTTTTTCTCTCTCCTCTCCTCAATTACTTCTTCTCTCACACACATCTACTCAATTACAATAAAAATATTAAATTATCCCAAAACTTCCAAACTCCAAACCTGCTTTTAAAATATTCGACCAAACAAACCAAAAAAATTTCTAAACTCTTTTTCCAAAAATTATTTTTAAAATTTATCTCAAAACACAAACCAAACACATTGATTCTCACTTTTTGAAAGTAGATGTATAGTAGAGAAAGAGAAATAAGAAAGAAAGAGAAATGAGAAAGGAAGAAAAAAAATAGTGATTGAAGTGTAATTCGGGTAAAGAGATAATCAAATATGTTTAATTTTTATATTTTGTTCTTAAAGTTAATTTCACACATGGATAAAATTGAAAAAGAAAAAAAAAAGGGTAAAGTATGCAAGTGATCCCTATAGTTTACACAATGTGTCAATTTAGTCTATATTGTTTTAATTTGCTCAATTTTGACAAGGACCAAATTAACACATTATTTGAGTTTCCGTCTACCAAACCTAACGGTCATTATTTATTAGACTAATATGACACAATCCATTAAATTAAAGGACAAAATTGAGCAAATTAAAATAATATAGACCAAATTGACACATCATGTAAATTACATAAACTATTTGCATAATTTACCCCAAAAAAAATCTCAAATGAAAGGGGTAAAGAGACAAATGTATTATGTAAGTAGAATTTCCTAAGAAGATGAATACGAGATGGAAGAGGAAAAGACTATCATACCCTTTACAATTGGTCATGTGCACTTCATGTGACTATTTTTCATCCATAATTTAGATGTCTGTTAACTATTGTCCTCATTTGATAGAAAATCAAAAATTCAAGGGTAAATTTTTTAAAATTGAAATGACAAGAACCTAGGTGTGTAAAAATGGCCCGAGGCCCGTGGGTGGCCCAAAGCTCGCGGTGGGCTCGGCCCGTTTCGACCCAGTTAGGCTCGGGCCCGAGCCCAGCCCAGTATATTGGGCCTGGCCTGGGCCGTCCACTTTGGGGCCCGGCCCGTTAACCCGGCACGTGGCCCCGCCCGTTAGCCCGGCCCCGCCCAAAAAGAAAGAAATGCACTAATATGACATTGTGTCACTGACACACAACGGGTAAGTGGCTGGTACTAGCCTAGCTTTTACTTAGCCTAGCATCATCAATCACTGAATTCAATTTTGAAACGATAATATACAAACGGTCATAATTAAAATTACTACAAATGTCTTTCATTTTTCAAAATAAATCTCACAACAAATAATTCTCTCTCTCTCTCTCTTAAACTCTCTCAATCTCTCTCAACTCTCAATTATTAGAAGAAGTAAATTTCTGTATCGCATTCACCAGTCGGTAACATTAATTAGTTTTATTAAATTTATTAGCTACTCATTTTTTTCATTAATTATTTGTGCACATATATTAATTATTATTTTTTACTGATTGTATTTACACATTATTTAAATTAATTGTTAATTCTTATATATTGTTTTACTTGCATTACTATGGATCCTAATATGCCTAATGTTTATATCGATGTTGATACATATACTACACCACATGAATCTGTTGATTCTCCTTCTAATATCCCTCTTCCAACAGTTGGATCATCATCTAGGAGCAGAAGTAGTAGTGTTTGGGAATATTTTGAAAAAATATCTATAAATAATCCTGATGACACAATTATATTTAAAGCAAAATGTAAATATTGTGCACGTTTACTTAGTGCTGCATCTACAGGGGGTACTAGTCATTTAAAAAGGCATTCTGACAAATATTTACAAAGTAAACAACCTGATATTCCAAGTCAAATGCAATTAGGGGCTTCATCAACTGGTAATTTGCAAACATTTTCATATGATCCTATACGTGCACAAAATTCTGTAGTTGATTATATTATTAAAAAAGAACAACCTTTTAGTACTAGTGAATGTCCTGATTTTACTGAAATGATTCACGAAAGTTTTGCACCGCAATATTAAAGTTTTTCAAGAAATACTACTAGAAATAGGATTTTAAAGAAATTTAAAGATATTAAAAGTGAATTATTTGATATCTTAAAAAATTTGAATGGAAGAGTTTGTTTAACATCTGATCTGTGGTCAAATAATGATTTTGAATATCAATGTATCACTGCACATTTTATTGATAATGATTGGAAATTAAATAAAAGAATTATTTTATTTAAATTAGTTAAACTTTCATACACTGGTCATTCGCTTGGTATACAAATAAGAAATGTATTATATGAGTGGGCTTTACAAAATAAAATATTTACGATTAGTTTAGATAATGCATCATATTATAATCAAACTATAGCACATTTAAAATCAACTTTATAATTACTTTTTGATGGTGATTTATTTCATATTTGTTGTTGTGCCCATATTTTAAATTTGATTGTTAATGAAGTTATGCATGTATACGAAACTTCTGTACTTGTAATAAAAAATGCCGTTGTTACTATTATGTCTTCTGGTAATCGAACTTCAGAATATAGAAAAATTTGTCAACAAGAAAATATGTCATTTAAAAAATTAATTTTAGATGTAGATAGTAGGTGAAATTCAACATATAATATGTTAAAAATAACTTGTAAACAAAGAAGAGTAATAGATTTATTTTTTGCAATAATATCAATAGGAGGAGTACTGACACTCACTGAACTTAATTGGCGCCAAGTAGCCTTGTATAAAGATTTTTTAAAAGTTTTCGATACTTCAACAAAATTATTTTCTTATATATATATTTCTACTTCACCATTTGTTTTACATATGCTAGCAGAAATAATTAAAGTTTTCATAAAATATATGGGTAATGAACTTTATGTAACCATTATTACTTCAATGAAAGAAAATTTTGATAAATATTTTCATCATTTGCCTCATCTATTAGGTTTAGCTATAATAATTGATCCAAGGTGTAAAGAAGTTGGTTTACAAGAATTTTTAGAGCGTATTTTCGCTGATCAAATACAGTTTGCCCCTATTATGCAAACATGCAACAGATTATTTCAAGAATACATGGTAGCTGTAGCTGCATCTGCATCTGTAAATACACCTACACACACTACGCTAGCAGTCCAATATCGAGGCGGGAGATTAAGTATTTTCACAGCAATAAAAAGTAGAAGAATATCTCAACATACAAGTGTAAATAGTTCTAAACTACAACGTTATTTGAAAAGCCCGTCAGTTGATGATTCCGATAATTTTGACATTTTGGAATGGTGGAAACAAAATGAATCTATGTGGCTTGTGCTTTCACAGATGGCATGTGATATATTAACCGTTCCTATTTCTACAATTGCTTCGGAACAGCTTTTAGTGCAGGTAGACGGGTGTTGAGTGACTACAAGAGCAAGCTTTCATCCGAAATGGTTGAGGCACTGATGATATTCAGAGATCATATGCACGTGCTTACAAGAAGACAATTTTAGTGAAAATGAGCAAATTTAATATGATTTGGATGACATATCATCGGGCAACGCGACTGAAATGTCTGTCTCCTCCGATGATTGATCAACAATTTATTTTTTACTATTTTATTTTATTTCATTTCGTTTTTTTTTTTTTTGTTGGTTTCTGTTTTTATTTTTGTTTTTTGTATTAGATTATCGAGGTGGAGTATAATGCAAATGATTGGTAGGCTAGTAGGTGCCAACTTAGTTGGGATGTACTTGACCTATAGTGATGCAATTGCTATACCATCATCAGTAATTTACACCTAATTTATTTAATAATATCAATTTTTGTAATATTTTATTTCATTTTGAAATAAAAAGTATTCATTTAATAAATGTTATATAAATAATTTAATATTGTAATATTGAAAGTTTCAATTTCATATATATAAAATTATTCATTTCGAAAGAAAAAAAATTACATAATTGCATACTTTTTTAGTTATAAATTCACAATTAAAAAAACATAAGTTATATATAATTAAATTTAAGTATCACCATAAAACATTACATAACCAAACAAAATATCTCATTAATCGTAATTAAAATAGTCTAGCATAAATTTTTTTTTTTAATTTTTTTTTTAACATTAAAAAAAAAAGCCCCGACTAGGCCCAGCCCGCGGGCCAAGGCCTGAGGCCCTATTATGAGTGGGCTTGGGCTTGGGCCTGGGCCCAACTTTTTTGGCCCACGGGCCGGCCCGGGCCGCTAGAAAAACGCGAGCCCACAAAGCCCGAATGGGCCGGCCCGAGCCATTATTACACCTTTACAAGAACCAAAGTGCAGCTCGAACCAAATTATAGGGACCATTCATGTAATTTTCTCATCCGATTCTATAATCATAGCTCACACCAAAATTCAAATTAGTAATATTTTTATTTTGGAGTTGATTCCTCCAGTCCATAATCTAGATCGAAAGGTGTTGTCCTGGCTAGTGGGGTTTATTACGTGTTTCGTTTTGATAATCAAATCATCATTTTGTAGGGTCTTCCGTGTATATCATGTATAAAAAAAATTTGATCGATCCGATAATTGTAATCTATTCAATTTATTGCATTTGTGTTTCAAAAAATAAACGACAAGTATGTTTTTAAAAATAAATCATCTATTTTTTTATTTTTTTTGTGACAAACACAATAAATTGAATAGGTTACAATTATTGAATGCATCTTCTTCTTCTTTTTTTCTTTTTTCTTTTTTGTAGATAATATACTCGAACGACATTTCAAAATAAATTGTTCAAATCATTAAAACGGAATTCGTAGTGAGTTCATGGATCTCGACAACACCCTACAATCCATATTATGGATTGAAAGGAAGCCTAGTCTTTTTATTTTTTGTTTTTTGTTTTCTTTAACTAGAGCCATCAAGTTAGGGTTGTAAATGAATTGGGTCGAGTTTTGCATGCTTGAGCTCGATTAATATGTTTGTCGACCTCGAGCTCAACTCTAACATTAATCTAGTTGAAACTCAGTTCGGCTCATTAATACTAATCATGTTTAAGTTCAGCTCAAAACTCGATAATAAAGATAAAGATGAGCTCAACAATCAAGGTGGATTGACTCATTAAATATTATTTTATATTAAATAGGCATATAAAATACATTTTATATAATATATTTATGCTATTATTTAAATAAAAATTAAATGAACACGCTTAATTGAAACTTGAACTTGGGTAGTTTATTAAAAGACTTTAAAAAAAATTCTTATTCTCATTTATATATGTAACGAACTAAGCCCTACCCAACCAAATTTGTGAACCGGCTGGATTCATTTATAATCCTATATCAAGCTACACTAAAGATAACCTCGACTCTGTTCAAGGGCAAACCCAAGACTCAATCAGGGGGCGAAAAAGGAGGCATGTAGGTTCGTTGCACTAGGATTTTGTTATATACTTGTAAATGTAATGGGCAAAACACCAATAAATTTTAAATTTTAATATGTTAAATCATTTGGTCCTGCTTTTTATTTTGTAGATTAATAAGTCATATTTGAATGTTAAAAGCTCACTATAGGCCTTTTTTAGATTTTCCTCCTTTCCAAACATCAGAAACATTAACTACACCAACAACATCATCAAACATCAACTACATCATCAAATATCATCAACATCACCAACATCATAAAACATCATCAACATTAATCAAACATCAACTACATCATCAACATCACCAACATCATAAAACATCATCAACATCATCAAACATCAACTACAACATCATCAAACATCAACTACAACATCACCAACATTGTGAACATCATCAAACATCAACTACATCTTCAACCTCATCAAATATCATCAACATCATAAAACATCATCAAACATCAACTACACATCATCATACATCACCAACATCACCAACATTGTGAACATCATCAAACATCAACTACATCTTCAACCTCATCAAACATTATCATACACCAATATGGGATATAATATATATATATATATATATTATTCACCCAAAAAAAATTTTATTCACCCAAAAAAAATTTTATTCACCCAACAAAAGATACAACATATTGATGTTTATACAATATAACAAACAAAGATACCATACCAAATATAAAATATAACAAACAAAGATACCATACCAAATATAAAAAGGACTAAATGGTTTATAAAAAAACACTCAGGACTAGATAGAGTAACATTTCCCAATATGAGATTTATGAGTAATTTTTCCAAATCTAATTTCTTAATATTTTATTGTTTTTAGAAAATCCTTTAAAATTCAAAAGATATTAACCAAATACAACAATAATAACCTAACTAATAAGCATGAGAGGAAAGTATAAAAAAAAAAAAAATGGAATAATGTGAAGGGATGTGGCAGGAAAGAGACTTGAAGAATTAGTTTATTAGAATTTGAATCTTCCGAAATGATAAAATTTCAAATATGTATCACAAGAAATTGCTTACATATATTTTTGTATGGATAATTTTGTTTTTATGGATAATTAGGTTGTGTTTGAATATTAAATTTATACAGAAATTTATGAAAAAAAAAACTAGAAGAAGAGAAAAGTAGCGATTTTTTTTCCCCCCACAAATTTTTACTTAAATCCTAAATCCAAATACAACCTTAAATTAAAATGGATTTGTTTTTGACAAATATATACTATTTTTGTTCTCATTTTCCTAGCCTAACCACAAAAAAAGTAAAAAATTAAATCCGTTCACTTCATCATCTTTTTCTTATCATATCTCTTCTAATTATTTATTTTTTTACAAATTTAATATTTAAACACAATAATAGAGAAATCCAATAACCTAATAGTAATTGAACAACAATTAATAATCTGAGAAACAAATACTGCTCATTTTTTAAGTTGTCAAAAATCAAAACTGTATTTTTTTAGATAGTCGACTGAGAAAACCAACAACAGATCAAACAAACGAAGCTTCTAGCAGAACTAAAGATTTGGAGAGATAGGGGAACCTCCTCCATCCACACAGAACATCCATCCAACTGAACCCCCATGCAAGCCAAGCAATACGCAACCTGGGCCTTGTTTGGAAAGACTAAATAAGTCCACACTTTTTATCTTTTTTGGGTCACATCAATCAACATCTCCTCTTTACTTTTTTTACATATCTTTTTATAAACAGCAATGCTAGGTATCATGAAAAACCTTTCATGAAAATAATCATGAAAACTTTGTGACCCTTGGATTACACTTAGAATAAAACACCACACACTAATCAAGGTAATCCAAGGACTATAAATCTTTCATGATCATTTTCATAAAAAAAATTTCATGTTCCCTAACTTTTCCTTTTCGCAAATACATAAGACAAGAATATTATAACTGAAATGACTATATACTTATTGGCAAAACAGTTTTAGTTTTTCACTAACATTAAAAAAACAAAAAAAGTATTTTTTAATATTTTTTGGGCTTATGATTTTAATTTTATGTTTTAGTTCTTCTCAATGAATTCTAAAAAATGAACGATTTAAATCACTAAAATTTGACTTACAATAGACTCACTGAGTCTAAATATTCTCTCAAGTTGGAGACAAACCCAACCCTTTTTTTTTAAATTATTTTTTTCTTAAAAAAAAACTATTAATAAAACTCTTTTTTTTCTTTTTTTTTTTGGTGAAATAGAGATATCATAAATTAAGAAAAAGTAACAGAAACAGTCCTGGGGTATGAAGCCCCTACACCATCCTCAAGTAACTGATTAGACAGACAAGAAGGAGTGGAATTAAAAACAACAAAACTATCAATGGCAACACTGCCTTGATTTGCTAAAATGTCCGCACACTTGTTGGCTTCCCGAAAGATATGCTCAACCGTGGAGATTCTCAGCTGCCTCATGAGATACCTGCAATCACAAAGGAGATTACTATAATGGTGCCGACTAGATGGTTCATGTAGTAGTAACTTGATCATTTCTTTTGCATCTGATTCCACATGAATTTCCAATAAGTGTAAGTCTGCCGCTAACATCAAACCATCTCGAAGAGTCCATAATTCAGCCTCTAAAGCCGAAGCTGTGCCTATATTCTTCATGAATCCTGCAACCCACCTGCCCAAACTATCATGAATAATGCCACCTCCTCCTGCTCGATTAGGGGATGTTTTTGAAGTTCCATCAACATTTAACTTGAACCGACCTTCCCAAGGAGGCTTCCAGCCAATTGAGACAGTGTGTACAACTTTGGATGGTAGATTTTTATCAGTGACATGCTGCCATTCAAGAGCTCGAGCCACCACCAATGTTGCACTGAAAAGGGATGGGTTGGTTTGGAAACAACAAGCATTACGGTGCAGCCAAATTTCCCAACACACAAAAGAGAATATTATGGTCCAATTTACAGAAGATGGGTGTACAATTTTAGTTTGACAGTTGAGTTTGATCCAAGAATGGAGGTCAGAGGAGAAAGAAAGGAGTGCCGTTGGAGGAATACCGATATGAAACCAACATTGGGTTGCAAATGGACAATCCCTAAGGACGTGAATAGTGGTCTCTGAAAATTGTTTGCACAAAGGGCAGAGGTCATCCTGAACAATATGCCTATGCAAAAGTTGGGTTTTGGTGTTGAGTTTTTGATGAAGCGCACGCCAAAGGAAATGAAGGACTCTCGGGGAGGCCGGGACAGCCCAAAGCCAGAACCAATTAGGAAGAGGCGGTGACACCTGAAATTTGCGAGTTAAAAAATAAGCGGAGTTGCTTTTGAAATTCCCATCGGTGGAGTGTTTCCAAACTCTAATGTCAAAACTCGACTCAAACCAAGAAGGAGATAAGCTCGTAATGGACCCAACAACGTAAGGAGGAAGAACGAAAGAAAGGGCTGAAAAATCCCACTGATTATTCACCCAACAGTCACGGACAAGCAAGGAAGATTCGTTAGAATTTAACGGGCCTTCAATGCAATTCCTAATAGGTCCACACTTAGCCCAATCGTCTAACCAAAAGCAAGTGTTTAAGCCACTTTTCACCAACATTTTAGAGCCTTTCTCAAGGATATTAAGCCCCTTTCTCATACTCCTCCAAACAGGAGATATCCTATTTCTATCGCTCCTCACATGACCATATTTGGACTTAAGGGTTCTAGACCACAACGCGTTATCATCATGAATCAAACGCCAATTCAACTTGGCCATAGACACTTTGTTTATTAAACTAGTTTGCCTAATACCTAGCCCTC